>JANPWX010019821.1:1368656-1430510 GCA_024734555.1 Trochalopteron elliotii
CCGCTCGGCGCCGTCGGAGGCTGCGCGAGGGCCGCTGAGCTGCGCGGCGGCCGCGGCTCCGGCAGCGGCGGAGTGACCTGTGGGAAGAGGAGAGAGCCCGAGAGGCCTGAGTGTCCCGAATGCAAGGGGGAATTTAATTTATTTCAGTTGATTTCCCACGTATTTCCTCATCCCAGCCCGCTGAGCCTGGCAGTCCCTGCGGTCGTTTGAGAACTTGTGACACCCTGACGGCCCCGACGGGGACCGAGCCTGGCGGGGACCCGGGGCTGCTGTTCAAAAGCCTTTTGATCCTCCCCTTCATTTTTGGTAATTCCCGGGAGGTCTTCTGCCACTGCGGCCTTTGTTTGAAGCTTCCTTGGCGGCTGTGGTTAAGCTGCTCAGAGCTTGCCGAGCTCCCAGCTGCCTCTTGCGAGAGCTCCCTCAGCATGAGGGGAGTTGAGCACTGCCCATACCTCCCGGGCAGGCTGACGGGGAAAGCGTGGAAGTCCTCAGGGCTGCCCGCGTGTCGGGAGGTTGCGAAAGAGCAAAACCAGTTCGAGATAACTGGTCGGTGGAGTTTAAAACTTATATTCCAGTCTGAACTTGCTTAACTTCTGTGCCGCAATCTTGATACTGCTTTCTGCTGAAGAAATCAGAGGAAAATAAGCCTTTTTTCAGTTTTACAGTACGCTCTTTTCGTGTTGCGGAGCAGTAGGAGGACGAATAGTCTAATAGTATAAAAGAACAAAAAATTGTGATGTCTGCATCTGTTGTTATGCTTTTGATTTTATTTATAATTTGACAGTAGACACTTTAGTATGGGTCTGTACAGCTGATGTTTTGGTGTCCTTAGTTTTTGAGCATACATTTGAGCATTTCACAGCATACAAGCTACTTGTAAAGAAAAGATGCATAAGAAAAGCTTTTTCTTAAAGAGTTTTTATTAATAAGGGTTTTTCTGTTGGTCCTGTGTACCAGTAGATATTTAAATAAAGTGCCAGTTCATTTTCCATTCTTGCCTAATTCTTGAAAAGAAAAAGAACTATTCCCATGAAGCACTTTCTCACGTAATTTGTGCGAATATATGGTGTCTCTGACAGGAATTTAAAGGTGCAGCATCATGGTTATGAAAGCTTCAGTAGAAGATGATGATTCAGGATGGGAACTTGGTATGCCTGACAAGATGGAAAAAAGTAATACCAGCTGGATAGATATAACCCAGGATTTTGAAGAAGCTTGTAGAGGTGAGTTGTAGTCCTTTCATTCTGAGAAAACTTGGACTCCTTTGGAGGCCTAACCATAGTTCTTTGAGCTCTTTTGAGCTATAGTTTGACCTAGGTTCAAGCTTCAGATGAATGAGTTGCATTGATTCTCTGTTAACTCTGAGGTTGGAATTATCATGAACTACCTCACTTTGCTTCCTCTTTCAAATTACATAAATACCTCTTTAATTAAAGTTTTTTCATCTTAGGCATTTTCTCACCTACTTTTTTTATTTTGCAAAGATTTCCTCCTGTCTTTTCTCCCAGGCGGAAATGTCATTCCTGCATGCAGAGTCAATGCTCTGTTTCCTTCTTGTATATTTTTGGATCTCCAGGGTCCAGTAATTCAATTCATTTATTTCATCAGTGCACCATTTTTCATCTTTGAAGCAAGTCTGAGTTTCTGAACTGATGCAACATGCCTCAGTAATGGGGAAGCAGTTGCTTCCATTTAAAAACAGTGCCTTTATTACTGTTAGGTACTGCTGCTAGTTTACAGTTTTTTTCCACTGATTTGACAATGACACTACGGAAAAATAAATATAAAAACTGCATCTTACCACACAAGGTCTGTAGGAGAACAGCTGCCTCACCATGGTTTGCACCATGGGCTGCAGGCGAATCTCAGCTCTGGTACCTGGAGCATCTCCTTCCCCCTCCTTCTGCACTGACTTTGGTGTCTGCAGGACTCTTTTCCTGTATTCTCACTTGGCTCTTCTCCATCTGCAATTAAAACTGTGCAACTTTTTTGTTGTTTTTCTTTATTCTTAAATCTGTTACCACAGAGGTATTATTGTTTCTAATTTGCCCAGCAGCACATCCATCTCTGGAGCCACCAGGGACTGATTGGCTATGCTGGACATGGAAGCAGCTTCTCACAAAAACCATCCCTGGTAGCCAGCCCCCCACAAGCTACCAAACCCGAGACATACAAACACAATGCAAGTAGAAATGCCTGATCTGCTTCCTGCAGCTTGTTCTCTCTTGGCTTAAAGCAGTTTTGTGCGTGACGAGACTACCCTGGAAAAGTTGTGCTAGTAGGATGATTGTAATTGTTTTGTCCTGTTCCTTTGTAGAACTGAAGTTAGGAGAACTGCTTCATGACAAACTGTAAGTATGTGTGTGGGATGATTCTGGCTTTTAGATAAGATTACTGCAAGCATGTTAATGTTACCTAATAACTAAGCTTTTTTAGACTTTTACTTTAAATAAAGTATTTGAAATACATAGAACATCCTACATGCTTGGCACTGTGTGTATGCTGCACCTGTATGAATGCTGAACATATCTGATGCTCTAAGTATAGCATTACATTTTTCAATGTGATTGAAATTGTATTTCAGAAATTCATAGCACATCTTCTGATCTGTGGTAATTACACTGCTATTTTATGGGACATGCTTTTATGTAAAAAGGCCAGAAAGATTTTAAACTTGGTTGCCTCAAATGTCATTGTCAAGTATTTGATAAACAATCCATATGATTTAATGCAACTTTAATAACATTTAAAAGCAGAAAGTGAGAACTCTACACATTGGAAGAATATTTCAAAGAGAAGGATATGGTAAAGACCTGCTGAATTTATTAAAGAATGATGACTTTAAATAATGTAAATATTTTAAAGATTAAATTCTTAGTGAAGGTGTTCACTTGAGTAAAAAAAAGTTATATTTGAAACTAATAGTTCATAAAACAGGAGCGCACTATTAAATGAAAACCTGCTTAAAAGTGTGTGCAAGGATAGTTACCTAGTTGAATCAAAGCACATTTTCAGGTGTAGTTTATGCATAAGAGCATTTCAGAGCATATACACCAAATACACTTTTCAGAATTTAAATGTGCCATGTGCAATAAACTTTTTGTATTACAAAGACTGTTGCAGGAGTTCTGATGAATGTCCTGATAGTAAAGCACTGTGTCTGTTCATATGTAGGCAAGTCTTCATTTGGTGTGGCTCTTCTGCAAGCTTTTATGCCCTGACTACAAGTGATATCTTGTCACATGCTGAGGGTTTTTTTTTGGTACCAGTTTTCTTAACATGCCCATTTTAAACAAAGCTGATATATTCAATATATATGTCATGCATATTGTCATTAGTGTGTGGGGACATATCTTGCTTGGTTTTTTTGCGTGTGGTGTAATAATGAACAGCTTGTTCAGTTAATATCAATTTATGATTTTACATGATGTATAAGAAGATGCTATGAAGTTCATAGAGACAAGGGTGCAAAGAGAGTAGTGGGATATTTCACTCAGGAGTGTTCTTCATCCTTAGAGAAAGGCTAATAATTTTCTTTTACTTTTTGCCATGTCTTTTCCTACGAAGTTGTTGAGAGATCCTTAACTCCCTGAAAACCATGAACTCTGAAGATCAGTACTAATGTTTACATACCTTATCGTCTGTGGTCAGAATACAATGTACTTAGTTTGTCTTCCTGTGTTCTTTTTCATTAGTTAGTAAGGACTGTTTTGTATAAAATAATTACATTCAGCACATTTTTTTATTTGTGTTCTTAGTTTTGGTCTTTTTGAAGCCATGTCTGCCATTGAAATGATGGATCCCAAGATGGATGCTGGTATGATTGGAAATCAAGTTAACAGGAAGGTTCTTAACTTCGAGCAAGCTATTAAGGTTTGTGTGAATTTCCTGGGTTTGCCTACACTGTCGAAATACACAGCTTTGTCAAATTACAGTTAAGCACAATACAGCATAATTAATGTTTCCAATCTTCTCTTGAAATATATGGTTTCCTTTTTTTCTTTTGGATAATTAAGTAAAAAATAGTTTGTGATGTTTACCTTTCTTGGTAACTGCATTATCACAATGATGCTAACTCTTCCAATGAAAAGTACTGTGAAATTATTGGGTATTGATACCTCAAGTAAATAATGTTTCCAACATTGTTTTGCACGTCACTCTGTGCTTCCCCAAAATGTGTCTTTTATATGTAGATGTATTGGTTAGCTTCTATTTAACCTGAATGGAAACCAGCCTCCTTAAAAAAGCTGGAAATTAACACTTTATCATTCTTTGAGTTTATCAGCACTGAACAGAAGCTGGATAATTTACCAACATTGACAGTAATGATTAACTTTTGATTTATGATAAAGGTAAATTGGAGGACAGAGGTTGAAAGATTTGCTATTGTTTTGGAAAAAAGTAATGCACTCAGAGAGAAAAGTATTTTTTTTATGGTGATCATTTGGAATAGAGTCAGAGAACGCCGTAAAACACGGGCTAAGTCATGTAAAATGTATGCAGGATTGCATACATTGGGCAAATTAAATGATCAAAGTTGCAGCCTTTTGGGTGTTGACCTTTAAGGCAGTAGAACAGTACAAGTATTTCCAGTTTAAAAAGCAGCCTTCAAAGAATTGGTCCTGCGTATTTTTCCTTGTTCAGTCTTTATTATGATTATACTGTTTTGTGATTTTAGTGTTATTGAGTAACTGGTTTTAAACTTTTCTTGGCTAGTAATAAATAAGAATTGTTACTTTAGCGTTCTCTTTGGGTAGTTTTATGTTTCGTCAGTGTTAACTGATGGGAATACAAAATTCTTTAAAATTGAGACATGTTGTGAAGCTGGTCAGCAAAGCTAGTGGTGTACAATTACTCTGAAGTCTTAAACACATTTTAGTTTCCTTTTTGGCTTTGGTACAAATAAGTTGTGTTTTGCCTGTGTGCTTCCACAGTACTTAGGGTTTTGGTTGTTTTTGTTTGCTTGTTTCTTTTCTAAGGATGGCACCATTAAAATAAAGGATCTCACTTCACCTGAACTGGTAGGAATAATGGACACATGTTTTTGTTGTTTGGTAAGCATTTTTCTGTTCTTTAGATTAGATGGTTTTTCTTTCAAGATATAATCCTTTAATCCATCTTAAAAAAAAAAAAAAAAAAAAGGAAAAAAACCAGCAGAACTCAGATAAAGATTGACCAAACAGAAAATACATACATATATTTTAATTTCCATTTAGTTATCTACATTGTCTGTTATGAATGACTAAATTTTGATTTTTAATTTTATTATGAGAAATATGGAATATTGCTGGTAGCACCTTAAAACCTTTAAAAGGTTTTGTAGTTTCTGGTTTTATAAATGTATGTTACCTGATTACCTGCTGTGTATTGAGTTGACTGTGTTGGAAGCTGAGTGTGCAGTAACTGTGTTGCTGCTTTCTGTACAGCCAGAATTGACTGAGCATACAGCAGAAGCATTTTGAAGAAAGAAAATAAATACATTTAGAAAAAAAGTTGAATATCAGTTATCTATTAATTGCAAATTTTTTGTGTATATGCTTTAATTTCCTCAGTAAATGATACTCATTATTTTCAGTTACTCTTTAAAATTGCATCAATAGTACTATTTTTTAAACATTTCCAGTCAGTTTAGTCAGGAAGACATAAAGATGTTAGTGCATCTGATACAGTGTAACATCATTTGTCTTCTACTCCTGGTCCCCAAAAGGGACAGTGCTGATATTAAGATTATGGTTCTACTTTATTTTTTGCTATTTCAAGACAGAAATATAAGTTACTGAATCTTTCCCTGTAGCTTAAATAAACATGAAAGTGGTAGAGAGAGAGGATTGTGACAAGAAGCTCTATGTTGTAAAAGAAAGAGAACATGAAGAATTAGTGACTTGTATCATAGTCATATGCATTTTCCATTCACTGTTTATGCAGAGAAAGTTTATAAATGTGAAGGTCTCATAACATAATGTCATGTCCAAATCACAGGGTTGGACCTGAACTTTATAGAAGAAGCTTATCCAGCACCAGAATTCTAGGCTTGAAACACCTTCACCAAGTGCCTTTTTTGGTACTTGGAAGGTTGCCTTGATAAGGAGTTTTTTAATGAGTGTTTGAGGCACAGTAAAATAGAAAAAGAATGGATCTATAAAAATGAGGACTTGGCTGTCATGAGTACAATATTTAATTTCCTTTTCTCTAGATAACATGGTTAGAAGGACATTCCTTGGCACAGACAGTATTCACTTGCCTTTATATTCATAATCCAGACTTCATAGAAGATCCTGCTATGAAGGCTTTTGCTCTTGGAATCCTAAAAATCTGTGATATTGCCAGAGAAAAGGTTAACAAAGCAGCTGTTTTTGAGGAGGTATGTGTTTCCCATGTCCTGTGGGGCTAAACATGCATTATACCATAATGCAAGTAAAACAGCGTATTAGTGACATTTGTTAGTGTTTGATTCGAGAATACAGTAGGAATAGCAGTTCATCATCCTAAAAGTATTAGACTGGATACCTTTAAAATGCAGTTTCCCCCAATTGTTGGCACCCTGGAGGATGAAAATTTCAGGCTTTCTGTGCTAAAAGTTGCTGACCCTCAAGCAAGTGCCACATTTGACTTCAGGCCTTAAAACAGGCTTCCAAAATTGAGTGATAGTACTGAGATTGTGGGTGTACAGTTCGAATAGTATTGTGTGATCTCACAGGGTGAAAAACTTGAATTTGGGATTTTGTATACAGCAATACATGTGAGTTAAGATGGAGGACTTTGGGCATTGTCTGAGTTCTTCTTCACCTTCTTCTTCGTGGGTTTAGGTGGTTTTCTGTAATTGGTTGATAGAGTCCACATTGCAGACTTCAAGTTACTGGGTTTGAAATAAAAATTATTTAGGTGGTATTTCATAATCAGACGGATTGTCCTTGAAAAGACTTGGTAGAGATAGAGAAGTACTCCATTTTACCTCATTTCTTTAACTGGTTCATTAGAGCTCATGGCTCGTGAGTCTGTAAATAGATAAGAAATAACAAACAACCAAGTCTGAATACAAACTTCAGCTCGCATGTATTAATCCCAATCCTGGCAGAGAAAAAGAAGCCAGAATGGTCACACCCAATGAAGGTGTTTCATTCTCTCTTCTGTATTTTCCTTGAATACTGGAGCCACATAAATATTTTACTTGAGAAGAAGTGCAAGTCTTGTGGTTAACCATTTGAAGTCTGTTTCAGTTGTGGTTTTCTTCCAGTTTAATTTTTTTATTTTTCTGTGTTAGATAGTCATCATTGTCTTTTGTCTAAAAGGTTCATCTGCCAATGGCCTCAGAGTCTTGTTTTCTGTGCTCAGAGCAATCTCTGTTTCCTCTGAGCTTGGACAAATCACTCTTGCTGAACATATCTAAAATGGATCAAATACTACTTTGCAGCCATAGCTCTTGTAACATTTTGGTAGGGTGTCACTTGATGAAAATAAGAAGGGCATATTGGTATTAAGGATTTATGCAGAAAATAATTACCTCAAGCTGGATTTGGGTGAGAAAGTCAGTGTATTCATTCTGAGTGTAGTCAGCTGTGTGGAATAAATCTGGACTTTTATACTTGATGGAATTAAAAGCACATCCCATGCAAACCCCCATCCACTCCTCCAGAAGAGAAAAAACAGCAAGACCCAAAACCTATTAAGAAAACAACTCCCGAGAAACCCAAACCAAAAAGAAAACCTCAAACCCCAGTCTGAAAATGTAACTACAGCTTTTGTATTTCACTGCATATTGCTTCCTTGATTTTTTTTTTTTTAGGAAGATTTTCAGTCAATGACTTACGGTTTTAAAATGGCCAACAGTGTGACAGATCTTAGAGTTACAGGTACAGTTTGTTCTTTCTTTGTATCTGTCCAGCAGCCTCTTTATCTTTTGACTGTGTGATTACTTTCAGACAGATCTGATGAACTGCTAGGAGTCTCGGCTGTTAAGTTTTTTTTTTTGTCTTGTGGAAATTGCTGACTTGGTAAAAACAGAGATCAAATTACTTTTCCTTGAAGAAAAGGTTCAGTTGTCTTGTTAAGTGCACGAGAAACAGAAGAAGTGCTTTTAGATGTGCTGACAAAATGGCTACGGCATGAGCTCATCATGGTATAGATACAGACCATTGGAAAATGCACTGCTTGAATTCTACTTTCTTGCCTCAGTTTGTTGTCCTCTAAACAGGCTGCTTTAGAAAAAAAAGCAATCTAGTAGTTCTTCAGCTATGAATACGTATGTTGTTAGGTACATACTAAAGTATGTATGTTAATCTTTTGATGCACGATTTTTTAATATTTGTTTGAACTTTCCATTGATTTATTTTTGAAAAGTTTGTGCACACTTCAGCTTTGCATCAGTTCTGATTTTTGATTGTTCCAAGACATGTCCACCATTCCTCATAAAATTATTTTTTGTCTAGTCTTTGGCTAATGGGTACGTAAAACACTTTTAAGTTTGATTTTTCCCTCAAAACTTCTTTTCCCCTGAGTGGTGTAGGTGTGCCTAGGAATGCTTCTCATCTTTTAATCATCCTGTGATTTTTTCCAGGTATGCTCAAAGATGTAGAAGATGACCTGCAAAGACGAGTGAAGGTATTGTTTTCATGTTTGTCTTGTCGGTTATATTTTGCGTGTATTTAACATAGGTTAAATAGGTTTGGGGAAGGGAGTTGGATTATGAGGAACAAAGGAGGTTTGTGTCATTATGATGGGGTTTTTGAAGAACTGCCATAATGGTTTATGTAACATGCTTTTAGTTTGCCTTCTAGCCGAATCTTCAGACTTTATTTGTAAACTCTTTAATAGCTGCTTCACTGGTAGTAGTAGCTGGAATCATGATGTAGAACACTGGGCTGGGACACAGAAAGTAGGTACATAACTTTCAGGTTTTAGACAGAGATACTGTCCAATGTTAAAGAAGTTACTCAATTTTCCTTTACCACAGCTTACAATGTAAAGTGTTTGTGCTTTGCTTATTTGTGGAATTTACTGATGTAGATCTTATTACTATAGGAGAGTCATTCAAGTACCTGGATTATATATTAAGAAATTTTGAATTTGAAAACTGACTATTTGGGTTATTTAACAGGTGGATATTTTAGAGAAGGCAAAGGGATTTTATCGGTAGCTTTCCTTTGGAATTTTTAGTAAATTATTTGTCATTTCTTCACCTTGCAGAGCACTCGAAGTCGTCAAGGAGAAGAGAGAGATCCGGAAGTTGAACTTGAAGTAATGGATTGTTTGCTTTTTTCCCGGATTTTGTGGTTGTAAATGGGAGATTTAAATATGATATAACCACACCCATGCATATAAGAAGCAGCCAGGAAGTGTAACCACCCAGATGCATGGGGAAGAGCTGGCAAACAGCAGGACATGCCCGTTAGGACATGCTGAGGCATTTTGTGTGGCAGTTTGGTGCAGGGAGGGCAGGAGTCCTGTGGGAGTTCAAGGCACCACAAGAAAGCCATTAAGGTGTTAGAGAATGTCTAAAGAAGGGCCATGAAGATGATGAAGGGCCTTGAGGGGAAATTGTATGAGGAGCAGGCGAGGTCACTTGGTCTGTTCAGCCCGCAGATGAAGAGACTGAGGGGAGATCTCATTGCAGTTACAGCTTCCTCGTGAGAGGAGATTCCTCGTGTCAGGGAGATTTACATTGGACGTTAGAAAACGAGTTTTGACCAGAGAGTGGTTGGGCACTGGAACAGGCTCCCCAGGGAGCTGGTCACAGCATCAGAACTCTTGAGTCCAGGAAAATGTGGAAAACACTCAAACACATAGTGTGACACTTGGGGTGGTCCTGTGCAAGGCCAGGAGTTGGGCTGGATGTTCCTTCTGTGTCCCTTCCAACACAGGATATTCTATGATTCTGTGATCTAGTACCTATTGCTTAATAATTAGCAGTATGATTTTATTACAGCATCAACAATGTTTAGCTGTCTTCAGCAGAGTCAAGTTTACCCGCGTCTTACTGACTGTCCTAATAGCATTTACCAAAAAAGAGGTACGTTCATTTGGTGTCTCTGTGTTTGTGTTGGGATCCTGTGAAATGCCTGGTTTTTGTTCTTTAAGATCAGGCAATTAGTGTGTAGATTCAGGAGATTCGAATTGATGTGGATGCAGGTAAAGCTTTGAATAAAGTCTTACAGTGGCAAATACTCAGTTTTTGTTTGAAGTGGGAAACATAGGAAAGGCTAATAGCTGGCATTATTATGGTCTTGCAGAAAGACAGAATATTCATTACAAAACATTTTAAAATATTTATGGATTTCTAATTACTCTTTTCACACACACGATCAAAACATCTTGTTTGAGTTCAGTCCCCTCCTGTGGAGTCACCTGACATTGGGCAGCGTTTTGTCTATATCAGAAGAACTGTCAGCTTTTCCTTCCATGTGATACTGAATTTATATCTAGACATCTTTGGTCTGAGAAAAGGAATTTAATAGCATTCCATACAGTTCACCTGTTTTTTGAATATAAGATTTCCTAATTGCTGAGAGGGGAAGGAACTTCATGTTTTAAGGCAGAAGGGATAAAACTGCCCCCCCAAGCAGACTCTCATGTATTGTGTACAAGACTTTCAGTTGTAATAATCATAAAGTCTTACATAGCAAAATGTGCAGCACTGAACTTATGCACAGATACATAAAATACAAAGAATGATACCACACAAAAATGTTGGGTTGTTTGGTTTTTTATCAGAACTGGTTGTGTAAGAATAACAGAATCTTAATGCCCTTTTGTTTTTTACTAACATTAATTAGATAGTCAGAATGTTGGTTTGTAATGTTAATAATTGTTTCCTGCCTTTCAGACAAGTGCAGTTGCAGAAGCTCAGAAACTAATGACTCAGGCAGCTGACTTGCTTTCTGCTATACACAATTCACTGCATCATGGTATGCAGGCACAGAATGATACCACTAAAGGAGGTACGTATCAAATGACACCATTTTTTCCTTTTCTGGATATGATCCCTTCATAAATGTAAATATCTTTGTGTATTTAAAGAAAAGTTGAAATCACTGTTTACTTTGAAATAAAATACTTGTTATGCAAGTTGTTACAGATTTGCATTGTTTGATTTGATTTTACCGGGTTGTGGTTCTCCTGAAAGCAATATTGTCATTTTAAAGCCAGAGATAATATGAACTTTTGATTAGGTGCATTGCACTTAGAATCAGTGTATATGCCATTTTTAAATAGGGAACAGTACTTCACTGTTTGTACAGATGTATGTTGAGGACTCAGGTTTTTTAAAGAGTAATCATTGTCTTAGTTGGGTTGTTGGAGTCTCAGGAAGTTAACTGTCACTTAAATTCATTTTGGCTAATGGAATAATTCGTATTATTGAAGAGGGTTCTGAAAACACAATTTATATGCAACTTTTTTCTGTCTCTCTCATCTCCTCCTTTAGATCATCCTATTATGATGGGGTTTGAGCCACTTGTAAATCAGAGATTGCTGCCACCAACTTTCCCTCGATATGCAAAAATTATTAAAAGGGAAGAAATGGTCAATTATTTTTCCAAACTAATAGACCGAATAAAAACTGTATGTGAAGTAGTCAACTTAACTAACTTGCACTGTATACTGGTAAGTGTGAATTTCTTATTAATTGCCAAAAATAAGACCTGAAAATGTGACTTGCAAAAAAAAGCATTCCATATGTGCATGCTGTTGCTCACTGGAGAGAAACCTGAGCACTACATACGTACTTGGTGTTTTTTCACTGTTAGGTACAATTTCAAAGTTTACTATCCTTCCTGATAATTACTACTTTTCTTCTTTTGTCAAAAGACCTTTCCTCCTCTCAAACCTCTCACTTTTCCCATAATTCATTAAATAATTATGCATCTTAGTGACAAAGGCCAAACAAATTTCTTTGCTTGAAGAGTTGTGTCTACAGCATCAGAACATAATTATTTGCTAAATGCCTGACTTTTTTTTCAAATTCATTAAGCAGTATTCTGCACATGTGCCAATAGCACAAGAGCGCACTAAATAGGTGTTTAAGCATACAGTTCCCTAAATAGGCATAAAGTTAAGCACCTGCCTGTATTCTTTCCTGAATAACTGATATTACTCTCAGTTACTGTGTACATTTATTAGAAGACATTTAAATGTTTGAAACATTTTTTTGGTATCCATGCGTTCACTGACTGATAAAAGAGATATAGTTGCATCAAACCTCTTGTCTTCCTATTTCCTGTTCTTTGCATGAAGCAGCTGGCACCAGTTAAACCTTACCTGGGTTTCAGTCAGTTTCTTTAAATAAATTCTCAGTTTTGTTCAGTACCTGGTGTAGTTACGTCATGATCTTAAAAATCTCACAGTATTTTTTTCTGTACTATCATCTTTCTAGTTGTTGCATTTGAAAATTCAGAAACCTTTTTGTTTAGTAATGAGTAATTGCAGAAAATCTTCATAATATACTCTGTTCTGTTCAAGCTGTTCATGATCTTACAACTTGTATAAGCTATGCTATGTTTGTGTATGATTTTAAACAAAATATAGGTGTATTTACACAGTTGTATATATTTGTTTAGGAAAGAGTGTGTGTGCAAAAATGATTGGGTGTATATTTATACATATCTAAATTGGCATATTAACCTGATTTTTCTTTTTTTCTTTTCCTACATATATGTTAGGACTTTTTCTGTGAGTTTAGTGAGCAATCACCATGTGTTCTGTCAAGATCCCTGTTACAGGCAAGTCCTGATTATGTCTATTAATAAAATACTTCTGTATTCATTATAAATATCTGTTATTGTTTTAAGTATTTCAATAATTTGCATATAAGTTAATAATATTTAAGTAGTAAGAAATGTTCTGATGATATTTATGTATTATGGAAGAAATGCTTTGCCATGGGGATGATGAGGCATTGAACTGGTTGCCCAGAGAACTTGTGACTCCATCAAGTTTTCAAGGCCAGGAAGGTGCCCCTGCCCATGGCAGGGGGTTTGGAACTAGATCATTTTTAAGGTCCATTCAACTGCAAACCATTCTGTGATTCTGTATATGGAGGCTTATGTTCTGATCTAATTTTTAAAATAATTTTTGAATACTGTTGCTTTGATCACTTCAGTATGTGCTAATAATTGAAACAGGAAGCATTTAATTTTCTTTTCCTCCACCATAAAGCTGTGTCTGTACACACAATTTTTATGCTGCTTTCCATGTGCTGTGCCATTTTGGGGCTGGTATTTGTATTCATCTCCCTGTTTGGACCGAACTTAATGTATAGACTGCTTCTATTGCTACAACAGTAAAACTGATGGTTGATGCAGAACAGGCTATTTCTGCTCACTGCTTCTCTTACCTTGAAAGTGCATTATACATTCCTTAATTCTGAATGAGTAATTCCTTCTAGGAGTTTTTGATTTTAATAGGCCCCTAGATGCCAGAACTTCTTTACGTTTGATCCCGATTAAACCATGTGTAGAGCCAATGGACTATAACTATGGGCAAGTAAAATGTGTTCATAGTGCGTGTGTTCTCACCTTCCACTACACGTGTTTGTGTAATCCCTGGGTACCTGACAACAGAGTTTTTTCTTCAGCTGCTGAAGAACCATGTAAGAAAGAGACACAGCACTCATGTAGGGAAGTTAAATGAGCATCAGACATGACTGATGTAAGCAGTAGCATCCAGAGGGATTGAAAAACGTCAGCAGTAGTCTGGAGATACACCCTTACTGCCTCCAGAGAATGCATATATTTTACAATGATCTTCAGAAATATCTGATTTTGTCTTCAAAGTCCAAGAAACAAAAAAAATTTGCATGCACTCTATTATGCAAGTAATAGAGCTGTATTTGGTGTCCTGGGAATACCACAGAAGTGTCAGATCTCAGTATTTCTGAGTCTTTAACCTTGGACCCAGTTGAACCATTTTAATTCTTAAAGTAATCTTACAAGTTTCTTATATATATAAAAGGTACTGCCAGAGCTTTCTATTAATTCTAAAACATTACTTTTAACTTAAACCGTGTTTCTAAAAACACTCCTTTACTTTTAGACAACTTTCCTAGTAGACAACAAGAAGGTGTTTGGCACTCACCTCATGCAAGACATGGTAAAAGATGCCTTAAGGTCTTTCGTCAGTCCTCCAGTACTTTCTCCAAAGTAAGTGGATCTTGAGTGTACTTGTATGTGTTTACATGTCTGGTAAAAAAATATTTCTGCTTACAAAAGCAATGACAAATGTACAGAAAACTTATATTTTGTACTTAGGGCTTATGTATGAAGGAGTCAGTTGCTGTTGCTGAACTCATGTTAATTTTTTTGTTTTGTGCTGCATAGACTGGTGGCATTTATAAAAAATGTGTATTTCCTTTTTAGGTGTTGTCTTTATAATAACCACCAGGCAAAAGACTACATTGATTCCTTTGTCACGCATTGTGTTCGGGTAAGTGTTCACTCTAATTACAACATGTATGTGTGTGTGAGCACTTGGCAGATTTGCGTACATTTGAAAATGTACAAATACAAATTTTACCTATCTAATGTTCTTGCTATATTAGTGTATAGAATATTTTTATTCTGTCAGTTATTTTACACACCTGACATGAAGGCAAAATTGAAGAAGCTGGCCATCTTAAATTGGTAATGCTTTTTGAAAAGTTGGTGTAGTTTTCTCTTGCTTCCAGATTTTTATTTAGCATTTCACTTCATAAGAAATCTGCATCTACTACCTCTTTACAGAGTAGTTTCATGTCACAAATGCATAGCACTTATAAAAACAAAATTATTTTTACATTCTGTCCAATTTCAGTTTTTTTAGAATTGTTTTAAAAGATTCTGCTGTTGAATGTGGCACATTGAGCATCCTAAGAAAATCAGAATTATTTAGGTTGGAAGAGACCTCCAAGCTCATTGAGTTCAAACCAGCACTGCCCAGTTCATCACTAGTGCCCCTAAGTGCCATGACTACACATCTTTTAAATACTTCCAGAGACGCTGACTCAACCACTTTTCTAAAAAGCTGGTTCCAATGCTTGACAAACTTCTTTGTGAAGAAATTTTTCTTGATATTCAGTAGAAACCTTCCCTGGCACAACTTGAGGACATTTCCTCTTGTCCTGTCACTTGACAGAAGAGATGACCCCCCCACCGGCTGCACCCTCCATTCAAGTGGTTGCAGAGATAAGGTCTCCCCCAAGCGCCTTTTCTCCAGGCTGAACACTCCCTCAGCTGCTCCTCACAGGACTTACACTCCAGACCCTTCCTCAGCTCCATTGCTCTGCTGTGGACATGCTCCAGCCCCTCAATGTCTGTCTTGTTGTGAGAGGCCCAGAAATGAACACGAGATTTGGGGCAAGGCCTCACCAGTCCTGAGTACAGACGGACAACCACTGCCCTGGTCCTGCTGGACACAGTGTTTCTGATACAGGCCAGGATGCCAGTGGCCACCTTAACCACCTGGGCACATGGATTTAGGCATAAGAAAATGCCCTAAGCTTTTTCCCTCTTTTGCCCCAAGCATTTTGCTCTGGTAACCTTCTAAAGAATGCTGACTCAATCTCATATCAGCTTGCGTATGGAGAAATTGCCTATTGCATCACTCCTGAGTTTGCTTTCCTGCTGAGTTGACTTTGTAGGGAGTATTAAGGAACCCACCTCCTAATATCGATGTATAAACCAGGTACCTAAATAGACATCATAGTATTTCTCCTGTAGTTTCAAAGTTGCATTGATAATTTAAAATTATACTTTGCTTATTTCAGCCATTCTGTAGTCTGATTCAAATCCATGGACACAACAGAGCTCGTCAGAGGGATAAACTGGGTCACATCCTTGAGGAATTTGCCACACTACAGGATGAGGTAATATCCTAGGCAGCAAGCCAGCAAAGTTTCTTTCTGGGTATATTACTGCCAGAGTGAAGCATGGTACTAAATTCTAAATGAATGATGCAAAATCCTTAAGACAAGGTTTCCTAAAATTTAGAACAAGAAATTGTTAGGATGCATCCAAAAACTTTGTGCTGGATGTGTTGAACAAAAACATACTACCTTTTTTAATATGAACTTTGTCCAATAAGTAGACTTCAGGAAAACCTGTTGTGATGTAATTTAGTGGTAACTGCATAGCTTTTAGTTTCTATCATGCTTGTGATTGTCAGTCTGCTAGAGGTAACCAGACGAGGCATGCTTACAAGACACCTTTGAAAATTCAGCCTTATACCTACATAAGATGTAAACTGCAAAATTTTATAATTAAAAAGAAAGTAGAAAAACAGCTCTTCAAAATATGTGCTCCAACTGATTTTAGACATCTCTCAAGAATGGGGAGAGATAAGAAAAAAAAATATATTTTCTCTTGCTGGAAATATGTTTATTCAGCAGTGAGAGTCATGTAATAAAATATTTCGCAGGATGTATATGGCAAGGAGAACAACTGAGGAACTTGGAGGTAGATTTTGTGTGCTCCAGCTTTTTTCAAGATGGTTTGAGTTTGTTGCATTATTGTAGCTGAGGGACTGTTTTTTTTCATTTTGTAGCAGATTAGATGAATTGTTCTGTTTAGGATTATTGATGATATTCCAACTATGAGAGACTTTGTCTTCCATACAACTGGCTTCTTAAGACAAAATTGGTCTTAGCAATATTTTACCCTTGTGGAGCACAGTGTGTTTGTTGCATATAAAGCTTATAAATTTATTTTTTCAATGTAGCTAGGTTTTTTTTAAAAAGAGAAGTAATTATTGCCAATATAAAACAATGAACAATGGCATGTAATGAGTTCTGAGTTTTTGCTCATGTGACTGTTAATGTTCTATATACAAAAACAAATTTAAAAATCACAAATTTTACCTATCTAATGTTCTTGCTATATTACTGTATAGAATATTTTTATTCTGTGCAGCAGAATTTACTTAGGTGAGTATCTTTCCAGTTTTCAGACAGTTCTAGACTTACTTCCATCTTGTAATCTGGGGCATAAATTTACCGACCCAATTTGTTAAGATGTGATTAAGACTTTATTTCTGGTGTGGGATGCTGTTTTAGTCATATTTTTCTTCCTCTGTCTTTGAGGTTTTTTGTTTTGGTTTGGTTTTTTTTCTTGACAGGCAGAGAAAGTAGATGCAGCGCTTCATAGCATGTTACTGAAGCAGGAACCACAAAGGCAACATTTGGCTTGCTTGGGCACCTGGGTCCTATATCATAACCTCCGTATTATGATACAGTATCTTCTCAGTGGCTTCGAGTTAGAACTTTACAGTATGCATGAATATTACTACATCTATTGGTAAGAAGATGCTTTATAGACAGCTCTTTGAGGAGGGATGCTCTTATTATAGAGAGCTATAATTACCCATATTTGAAGGAGGCACCTCAAATACGATTTTATGATCTCAAGATTGATGAACACTCTGTTTGGTTTACCTATTTATAACATTACAAGTGAAGAAAAAAAATCCATTGGTCTCTAGTTTTTTAGACTTACTAAACAGTGTACTTTTTTTCTTGAAATAGTAATTCTCATGCAGTTTAGCTTTTTGGCATAGGGCCTTCTATTGACAATGAGTGAAAACTGTGCTGATTTTGGTGGACAAGAGCATGCAGGAGAAAAGCATTTTCCTTTATTCTTTTCTGCCTTTGTAGTATCAGAATCAATACTCTTACTGATCTCTACTATACTGGAAAAGTTCTGTGAAGTTTTAAGTTCCTTACCTGTAATCTGGAAGTTGACTAGCTAATATTAACTTCTTATCTGGGGTATTCCACCTTTAGAGAAAATGATCACATTATTTGGAGACAGAATGGTTCTATTTTTCCACTTTCATTCACATTAATTACTTTTCATAGTTAATGGCTTGTACCAAAAGATTTTTTTTCAGAACTATCAAGAGATTCCTCTGTAAGCCATAAGCCTTTTACTGAAAGATTAAAACAGTTCAAGTGACACAAACCTCAATGCATTGCATTTCTATGGTATTTCAACAGTGGCTTTAGTATTAATTGAGTAAATTAACATTCCAGAAGTTACCAGAAGATGGCAATGTTCTTGAAGTAGAAACTCTAAGAAATAACCAACTTTTGTAGGAGACGGTATTTTTTTTACCTGCCCATAGTTCCCTCCACCATTTTTATAAAACCACTCTTAGTTGGAATTGTCATGTCAACTGCTTTCTTACTTAAGTGAAGAAAAAGAAAGAAGCAGATTCTGAGAGGTAATGTACAAATGAAACTGAAATTTCTCCATAATTTTTCTTCTGATTACAACTTTTTATAACTATTACTACATTTTTATTGTGCTCCAAATCTGTAATTTTTTTCTATTTTTCCCCTATTCCTTTTGATTTGAAGTCAGTTAAGGTATTTATTGGACTCACTTCCACTTTCTAAAAAATGTTTAGAGCTGTCTCTTTAACTCTGAAAAAACTGCGTATGGATGTTATGTGTCTGTGGGCTTGGCCCCTTTATGTAATAATTCAGTATTTTAGTCTTAGAAAAAGCCAGTAGTTATCTTGTTTCTCTGAATAACAAGTCATAACAAAACTAGAAAAGGTATTAACAGAGTACCTTTTAAAAAAAGGCTTCATTTGCTGGAGGAAGAGTTGTAGAAAAATTTGATCTTACAGGAGTTTTGAAATAAGCTTAGACTTCCCTTAGTAAATGTGTAAGAAGCTTACATATGTTGAGCTGTTTGTGTCTGAATCTGCACCAGCACACATAGACCGATGTGTTGATTCCAGCCATGCAAAACAAGGAGTTTCCATGGCCCATACACATTATCCTTTGCTAGGACGTGTCCTTTACCGTCTTGGAGCAAGTTCCATGATGCTCCCAGTGCACGGTGCACTGTGGCCCGTAACAGCTCCGTACCACCTGTGTGCAGGTATCTCTCCGAGTTTCTCTATGCCTGGCTGATGTCTACGCTGAGCCGCGCCGACAGCTCCCAAATGGCAGAGGAGAGGATCATGGAGGAACAACAGAAAGGCCGTAGCAGTAAGAAAACGAAGAAAAAGAAGAAAGGTACCTAGGTGTAGTGTTAACTCAAGACTTCTTTTTTTTCCCTTTCATGCTGCCATGTAGAATTAAAATTCAAAATTTAAAGAGCCAACACAGATATGGGTAGGAAAAATATCCTAATGTTTATGAAGGCTGAATATAAAAAACTCTTTAAGAATTTCCTATTTATTTAGTTAGCTTTTTACTTTCATACAGATGCATAACGCACACTCATTTATATTCAGTTTCATCAGTTATGCTATGTGTTGAACCTTCTCAGAGTTTATAATTCCTGCAGAATTGTGCTTCTAGTCACTGCAACTAGATTTAAACACTAGACTTTCATCATATTTCTGTAATTTCTATTTGGCTTTAGAAGTTCTTAAAGCCTATTTCTCAATTTTACAGTGGTGAGTTTCCCTTTCTTTTTTCCTTGCCACCTTTTCAAGGGTAACAAACAATTGCATATGAACAGCTCAGGATCATATGAACTAAATTCTCTTGTCTCTAGAAGTTCAGAAAATTACTAATGTATTTAAGGTGCCAAGTGTTATGCACTTTGGCACTAATTAAACACTGGAAGCTAAAGAAAATCTTACAAGAATGCTGTCAGGATTATTAGGATAAAAAGTGCTTTAACTTTTTAGCCCTAGAAATCAAAAAGATCCCTGAACTAGGCCTCTTCTGTACAGACTGTAAGTTTGAGGCTATTGTTCAGTGTTTTGTCATGTCATGGGAATACCACTGACCAGTTTATTCCATTGAGAGCAGAATCATTTCATGTGACCGGTGTGTCCCGTGGTATTTTATGTAACCAGGAGCCAGGTGAGCAGAAATGCATGTCTAGGCTTTGTATACTTCAGTTATTTTAAAATATAGTTGAGCGTTATGTCACTTAGTGGGAATTTGGAAGAATTCCATCATTCTAAAATTAATACATGCACTTAGACTGAATTTAAAAAAATGTATTTTTATGTAAAATTTGCAGTTCGCCCTCTCAGCAGAGAGATCACCATGAGTCAAGCATACCAAAATATGTGTGCTGGGATGTACAAGGTAACTCATTTGTGTTCTGTTTGTTTCAGTTTTTTGTAATATGAATCCTGCATACGTTGCATGTCTTCTTTCTTTGTAGTGGTGCTGGAAATTTAAGTACAAATTTATAGTTTTCTGTGGTAAATTCTCTAGAGTTTTTCTATCCTTCCAGTTATAGCTAAATCACAATTCTGATCTTCCTCAGAGCAAAATATGACATAAAGTAATACTTTTCACTGTATTTATCCTTTTCTTTTAGACAATGATTGCATTTGACATGGATGGCAAAGTAAGAAAACCTAAGTTTGAACTGGACAGTGAACAAGTTCGGTATGAGCACAGATTTGCTCCATTCAACAGTGTTATAACACCACCTCCAGTGCACTACTTGCAATTTAAAGTGAGTAATCTTCAAATGTGGTGCAGCCCCTGCTTTTATAGAAGTAATTTATTTACCTGCTTTAAATATCATTGTCACAATAAAAAGAGCCTCAAAGTTCACATTGAAGCTACATCACAATGGCAAGGACTTCTAGTTTTACTTTTGTGTGAGAGAGATACATTGCATTGACGTTTTTATAAACTTGGATGCGTAGATGCTTAGAAATTGGTCTGATATGGCACTTTAAGATGCTTCTGTTGATTTGCATGAAAATAAAATGTTTTGGAAGTCTATCAACAGACTTCTTGGGTATGGTTAATTACAGCAGCATGCTTTTATTAGTCCAGTAAGCAAATGGAAAAATAAAGTTAATTTAGAGTGGTGTTTAGAAGGGACCAGTGGAGGCTTGTCCTGTCCAGTCTCCTCCTTGAAGTATCATTATAAATCACATTACCTGTGTTTTTTGTCTAGCCAAATCTGAAAAAAAATCAAGGTTGAAGATTTTCCAGCCTGTTTGGTTAAACCTGATCCAGTTACTTTTTTCTGGTTCTTTAAGTCATAGGATAACTGATAGAGGGCTGCACTATTTTTTTTCCTAGTGCCCAGTCTGAATTACCAAGCCACAACTTGTGGCCTCTCATGTTCCATCGTCTGCCATTATGAACAAGGAGTCTTTATCTTCTGACAGCTTTGTAACTGTCTTTCAAGTAGCTGTAAGCTGTTATTAAAATTACCCATTAGCATCCTTCCCATCTAACTGAGAATGTCGAGTCCACTGACCTCTCCTTGTGGCTTATATGCACCAGGCCCCCAACCATTTCCACATCTCACCATCTTTTTTGAACTGAGTGGATCCAGTCCTGGATGCAGTATTTCAGATAACAGAACACAAATACTGAGTTCAGGATGATAACCTTCCTTGATATGCTGATTATACTCCTGCTTGTGTACTCCTATATGAGGCTTGTGATTCATTGTAAGAGCACCTTGTTGGCTCATATTCAACCAGATGTCTGCAGTACCCCTGCCTGCTCGCCCATCTGGTTATTAGTCTCACTTTTTATTAGTCTGAACTGAAACAGTGCTATTTTCTATTCTACTTTCTCTCCCCAGTTTAATGTTACGAACTAATGAAGAAATTATCATGGTTTTCTCCTTGTCATCAAAGGGTTATTTTTTAATCCCTAATCAAGAAAAAAAAATTGGAAGAATCAAAATTATGTAAAATGAATTGTCGTACAGTTTCAGCATCTGACTTCTTGTAGCTTTGAGTAAACAATATACTTACTTTTTCCTATGTTTTTCCTGTAATTTCATTCCCTGCTGCATGCCATGGGTAAAGCAAATGAAGGGCACCGTGTTCAAGAGAGAGACTGTTTTATGAAGATTATGAGAATTTCATTATGTTTTGTGGCACTGTAATAGTTGAGCACTGTGTTGTTGCTTAGGTATTGCCATTTTAAAGAAATATTTTCAGCTTCAATTTTAATTTTTGAAATAATATTTAGTTGACATAACTCTTCTCTTGAATATAGTAATGCGATAAAAACAATCTCCTGACAATTTTTAATTTCGATTTTATATATTGTAACATGTATTTATGTATTCCTGTATCACGCTAGGAAATGTCTGATTTAAATAAGTATAGCCCACCTCCTCAGTCATCAGATCTCTACATGGCAGCTAGCAAGCACTATCAGCAAGCTAAAATGATTCTTGAGAATATTCCGAATCCAGACAATGAGGTAAGACTGAAATACCAGGAAAAGTATTTGCTCAAAACAGAGTGTTTGTTTTCAGCTGGATCTCCTTGGGATCCAAAATGTTCATCAAAATGCTGAGCAAAGCTGAGTGCTTTGATTAAGGAGTAGACAGTGGAGAGTGGTGGCATCTTGCACAGCAGTCTGTTTCAGTACTTCAGCTAGCATAAAGCTGTACTCACAGTTAAAAAAAAGCTCTCTCTGCTGAAGACCTGAGATTCTGGATAGCAGCTTATTTCCTTGCACATTGCCTTCTAGCCCTTCTAAAAGGGCTTTAAACCAGACAGTGTTAGCAAGCCTGCTGCACTTACTTGGCATCTCGTAACTCAGGTGCACTCCTGAGAGGTGGGGAAAATAGGTTTGAATATCATGATAATGAAACAAGGATTGAGTCTGGCACTTCCTCCCTGCAGCAGTTTTCTCAGCACTGACCTGTAAACATGGGTAGAAATTTCTCCCTCTTTGTCCATAGCCTAAAACCTTAAGTGTCTGTGACTCTTATTTTGGAGCAAGGAGGATGCTTTTTCTGTCACATCTAAGCCAGTTAAGAATAGTTACTTGATTAGGCCCTCCTGAGGATTTAGGAATCACTTCCTCCTCTCTGGATTGTGGTGGTACTCACACATGAGCTATCTGTTTGAGGTCAAGATAGTTAAGAGGTAGTTTTGAGCACATCCAGAGCACTTCCATGCAAAAAAACCACCAGTTTCATACATGAGTTCCTCTTACCATTGTGTTGCAATGTTGAAGATTAGATACCTACAGTCTATCTATACCTTTGTTTGCATGAGTGCCACAGAACTTGACGTAGTTCCCCTGTTTTTGTTCAAGAATGGTTACAGCTATGGTTTCTATGATCTCTTGAATTTTTTTTAAAAAGTGACTATTGCACTCTTCATGAAACTTAATTAATTCAGCTGTTGTACTTAAAAAGCCAATCCAAAAAAGTCTGGTCTCTGTTAAACTGATCCTGTAAGAAAACTGCTGTATTGCTAATAATATGTCAACAGCATAGTATTATCTTTGAAATAATTGTGAAGTCAAATGCTTTGACTTGAAGACTTCTTTCTGTTTTGTGTTTAGGTCAATCGAATTCTCAAAGTTGCAAAACCCAATATTGTG
This sequence comes from Trochalopteron elliotii, assembly GCA_024734555.1. Lineage (NCBI taxonomy): Eukaryota > Metazoa > Chordata > Aves > Passeriformes > Leiothrichidae > Trochalopteron > Trochalopteron elliotii. Next base: position 1,391,920 of record JANPWX010019821.1, read on the forward strand.
GTCATGAAGCTGCTGGCAGGAGGCCACAAGAAAGACTCTAAGGTAAAGGAAATGCCAGCTCAACTGAACATAAAATGTAGTAATATGTACATTAAGGTTGGATTCAATGATCTGGAGATTTCCCAACATGAATGGTCCATCTAATTCTGTGTAAAGCTACCACGCTACTACTACTACTACACTGCACTACAGCTAGTACTACACTACAGCTACTACTCTTAAAGAGACAAACAAGCACATTCAAGCCGTAGTTACTCTTTAAGAACAGAGAGAGTAACTTAATTTCATATTCCCCTTGAAATAATTTGCTGTAGTTATCTAAATATAGAAAATTCTAACCTGTAAATGTTTTGAGAAAAAAAATTGGGAAATGCTTGTGGGACAACATAGACTAATAAGGGTATTCCTCAACAGCAAGTGTTACAGCAGCTTGTGCGAACAAAGTCATGAGAGTGCTGGCTGCCACAAGGACTTATTTTTTTTTCAGTCTGGTGCTGTGTAATTTTTTTTTCTGTCTGCAGGTTGTTCTCATTATGAGTATTGAATGCAGTAGTACTGCTGTCTAATGTTTTAAATCTTTTCTTTATAGGTTCCTCCAGAATTTGACTTCTCTCCTCATAAATACTTCCCAGTTGTGAAGCTTGTTTGAAGGACAAGAGATTTTTGTTAGGATACCTGAAGAATATCTGTGTAGCAGATACCAACTCTAGGAGAAGGACTAACTAGTATTGCACTTGGACTACGAGGGATGTCCAGGATAAAAGTGCACTGTTATGTGGAATATCTGTAGTCTGCTGCCTTTATGTTATTTGAATGACAACTGCTGTTTTAAAGTGGTTTGTATAAGGTTTATTGGATTTTATGCGTGAAACTGATTTTAATTTTAATTTCGTATTATTAAAGAACATAGTATCTTAGCTGATATTATTACAGATTTTGATCATAAGTAACTTTTATTACTGTGTTCTGACAAAGTGGTGGGTTAGGAACTGAATAAAAATCATGCAATAGAGCCTCATGTCTGATGTGCACAGCTGAGCTACTGCAATTGTGCATTTAACAAAGTCACTTGGAGAGATTTTGAGTTTCTGTATTTTTGCTTAACTATCAGAACTGCTCACTTTGCAAGTAGAGAATGTGGGGTTTTTTTCTCACCACATCCTCCAAGCTAAAACAATTTTTATAGAGATCGAGAGCAGATGAAAACTAGTCATTTAGCTATTGAGTGAGTGATTCCTAGTTGGAATTTGTTCCTTTGTCTTTGTTCTCAAAGTGCTGGAGAATCTGCACAGCAGACACTGCAGTAGTCACTAGCAACAGCACCAGACACTGAGGATTCTATTTTACCAACTCTGCAACTTTGTTACAATCCTAGTATTTGCTCATGCAAACGAGGGATTGCTACACTAGCATGATCTTTATTCTTCATTTTTGACTTCAGTGGGGCTGCTGGATCCTACTGTGTTCTGTAGTAATGACTGGTAGATATCTAAAACAGGAAAAGCCCCAAACCTATCCTTGCCTTCCTGGAATTGTTCTGCCTCCCAAGCTTTCAGATGTGAAATAATAGAGGTAAGTCGTTGTGTTGTAGCAGAAGAGCAACCTTTTGCTGTTACAAGCAAGGAAAAAAGTTCCAAAAAGGTGGCCCTAGCTAAGTCATACCTAGGCCTTCCAAGCAAATCCTTTGTTGGACAGGACAGTTCTTCATTTTGGTGTACAATGACTTCTGCTGTAGGGATGGGCTTATAACTCCATATTGACCATTACAAGATATTTTTTGGTGTTAATCCTATCAGCTAATTTTACTGTGGATTAATATCAGTTCAGCTTCATTCCCTGAGCAGCAGCACTGCCAAGCTAGAGCTTGAAAACAATGAGTAACCTCTGAAGTGGAACACACACTTGTCTTCCAGCAATTTGCAGCTTCCTGAAATAAGCAGAAATACTGTCCTGAAGACATGTTTTTTCCAAATTTGCTGCTAAGGAGATGGGATATCACATTACAGGTTTGCTTATCATCATGATTCATATACTTGAATGCTTTTGTTATAGCTGCCAAAGGAATAAAAAGCTTGGAATATGTAGATGTAAAATGGCACAGAGCATTCCTCTGGCTTCATGTAAATAGTCACAAAATTGTTCCCATCTTAAAAATCCTGAGCTACATGACAGTAGCTCAAGGACAGCCTTTGTTATTTCTCCAAATAACAGTATTTTAAAAAGCAGCAAGTAAAAGAGAAAGCAAATTACATGTGATATGTGTAACCAAGAAAATAGCAATAATATTATTTCCCCTTTTCATTGCAATTAGAACTGGATGAATTGTACAGAATAACATGAATACACTAGAGATTACTTTTAAATACTTACCTAAATTGCATCAGGTTTAGTTGTAAAGAAAACCGAACTAAAGTGCTAGTATAACACCAAGATGATTGGAGAAAAGTAGTAATGCCTCACACAACTAAAAACTTCAGTAAGAGACAACACTATGTACACCACAGTTCCAAATCAATCTCTTGTTCAACTAAAGGTCCTTTAATTCTAAAATTCTGTACAGTACACATACAGGTCTCTTGCCTACTAGAGATGTCCCACCCAAGTTAGACTGAAGCACTTGAAATCATTGTGAATAAAACTGAAGTGCTTCATGCTTTTGAACATTGCTCTCATGCAGGTATTCAGATCCTTTGCCCTCAGAGGTTTACAAGTGTGCTTTGTACAGAGGTGGTCGTATTTATGGAGGACAACATCCAGTTGGCTAGGAGAAGCCCAAAAATGTACAGAAGCATAGCCAAAACAATTAGTTTTAGTACTTTTTTGGCAATATATTAATTACCCTGAAGTGTTTGATTTTTTTGGAATTTTTAACTTGATACTGGTAAAGTTATTCATTCAACTTGAATACAGTGTTTCATTGTCTGTTTTTTACTGTTAGAATATATGCCTTTAAACAATCAATATTAAATTCCTGATAAACTTAAATCTCAGCTGCATAATTGTTTCAGATTAAGTCCTAGGAAATGCTCAGATGATGGGTAAATATTTTTGTCCAAATTATGGGTAAACACTTTGATATTAAAACATTTATTTGCAAAAAAAATCCCAATGACCTGAGTTTCCCAATACTTGTCAGAACAGATGCTTACAAGCATTTGTTTTCCCTGCTGTGTTGACTGTAGTGGCCCAGACCAGTTAGAGCTTACTTAAAGGGTGAAAAACTGTTACTGAACTGTTTCTGTGTTTAGACTTAATAGGCATCATTTGACTTAAAAATCTGACCTTCACGTGATGACAACTAATACTCTTGTCACACACAAAAGAGCCAGCCTTCCACTTGCATATTTAGATATCTTAAGGTACACAGCAGCTATAAACTAGTACACTGAAGAATGACACACCAGAAAAGAAGTTGCAAAGTTAAGTGCTTTAACAGAAAGCAAAGACAAATTTGTGTTTTCTTAAATGGAATGCAGTTTGGCAAGTTAATCACAGCTGTCTGCTGCTGTGCTGTCTCGACAGAGGTTCATTCATACTCACAAAGAATGCTCCAAACACAGGTATACACAAATATAAAAATTTCTTCAAACCAGCTGGCTATACATGGTGGTTGGACTGCAGTTAAGGGTGTCTTAGAGGTAAGTAGAGGGTATTTTTAGCTTACCACAAGTAAACTAGTTTTTAGTTTACATTTAACAAGTTACAGAAAAGAAAAAGACTGCAGAACATTAACAAGATGATACATTGTGATTAACACAGGACTTCACAACTAAAGCTTCACCTGTGGGCAACACTGCCATGTCTTCTAAATGCATAGTCTGGTTACCTCTGTCGGAAGTCCAGAGATTAATCATGTTGAAAAGCTGAGATTGCTGTTGTACAAGGCAAGCATTTGCATTCCTCTGTTTTCACAGAAGATAGTGGCCGGGTGGAGTAAAGGCTAGTTGTAGTACACCATTTCAGAGGGCTTCTGTCATGAAAAGTTTATGAGTTTGGATTTTTACACTAAACTTGTGCACGGTAGTGGTAACCAAACCAAACTCTAGTGCTGACCTTGTGGAATCCAACAAAGCTTTCAGAAAAATCTTCCTGCCTACTCTCTTAAGAAGCTGCTATCGTCAGAATCCTTTTTGTTTTTTATTTTTTAAACTTTGAAGCTAAGAACACATCTCGACACTGTAATCCAGGAGTTTAATTTAGAGGCCCAGGACATACATATATCATTCTGCACAGTATCTGACGACTACAGGTTTTTTTTCTCAGTTTGTGTTGCAGTAAAAAGGTGCCAGAACAAGGGCACAAGGGTAGATTGCAGCATGGATGGTTTTCATCCTTTCTGTGTTTTGTTACAGTAACACAGCTCCTTCTCAAATTCTTAAAACTAAGCTGGGGATTTCTCTACTGTGCATTGCTCAGGGGAGAGATGCATCGTTGGCAGAGGTCTGCTCATGGTGTACCACCAATCCACACACAGCTTACTGCAGTATGGCTATACAAGGTAGCCAGCCTAAAGTTACTACCTTCATTGCTACCTGATTGCAATTTTGTAATTGATAGGAAGGAGAAAGTCATTGCAGAGGCCAAACTGCTTTGAAACAAGCCTCTTATCCCCACTGCAACAGTACTAAAACTTCACAAGAAAATACTACTTTTTCTGGGCCCTTAGTCAGGCCTTTAGAAGATAATCAAAACCTTCTAAGATCAGTTTGCTTGAATCATTGCTGCATTTGGATGAAGAGGTGACTCAGTTGCATCAAGAGCTTCCTTTGTTCACAACTTCTGTTGTCCTTCACCGTGGTCTGGTAAGTGGTTCTTCATATCTTCAGGATTTTGAACTAATGAGGAAAAAAAAAAAAGGCACATAAACCTCTTTTAAGAGGTGGAAGTTCTTCATAGAGAAACTTTTATCTAGAAAAACCACAGAAGAAATTTTCTAAGGACTGTGTAGTACAGTAAAGTTACAGATAAAACATCCCCCCACTGAAGAGTAGATTCAGTGGCGCTATACAGAAAACAGGTCACACTGTAAACAGGAGGGAAAGTTTAAAAAATCAACAGAAATTAGCCAGGTATAGCTTGCTACAGGATACCATGCAAAATACGATCTTAACATTTTCAGCATGTGATATTTAGATTTAAACTGGGTTTTTTTCTTTTTTACCATTTTCAATCCCTGCAAGTGCTGCTTGCTTGTCTGTTTCTGATTCAGCTTCATTCACATCTAAATTATAATCAACATTCTTGTCCTGGTTCATTGCTTCATGTTCCTGTTTGTCTGAAAGAAGATTAAGTAGTTAAGTAGTTTCATGCTATACCATAAGGTCATGTGCACACAAAAAGAGTGACTGTAAGCATCTTCCACAGAATTGATTTGCTGCTGAATGAATTGCAGTTCTGAGGTTTTCATATTATTTTTCCTTTGAAGTGTTAATTTACAAAGCAATTTTGACTGTAAATCTGTCAAAAGAACTAGATAGAAGACAGTCTTTTGGGATTTAGAAAGCATAGCAAAATTGGCTAGCACTCTGATGAATATAAAAAACAAGCATTACACAATTTCAGAATACTTTAAAGGACAGCCTACAGAAGGGCAAAACCTGAAGCGACTTGCTGAAAACCCCTTCTTGTTTTAGCTTGTCCAGCAAGCAGAATGCTATAACTATAGCATATAGTTTTATGATGTGCTAAGTTGTCACAAAAATACTTCTCTCCTAGAAGAGATTTTCTTCACCCAGTCATTAACTCCTCTCAAGCAACATTTATTGACTATCATATCATTTCTTTAAATAGTGGACTCAGACACAAATGGAAACATTTCTGGTTGTCAAACTACTATCCTTGTTTTTCAACTAACCAACCAGAAGAAAAGGTAACAGCAGAGATGTGTAAGGAAACTTCAGTTAAGACGGATCACAGCCTCTGTTCCAAATGTTCTTAAAACAAGCCTTCCAGTTGGAAAGTCGCTAAGACGCTTGAAAATTGTAAGCCTTATGTCATTCACGTTCAGACCACCACATCAAACAGATTTTTATAGTTATAGACCTAAAGGTCTGAAAATTTCAGAAGCAGCTCTTCTTGAAAGAGGATGCCCATAGACTACTGAAGAAGTCTTTCTACCTTAAGCTCCTTTGGCTACAAGGCAACTGTGCAGTGAGGTTGAACACTAAAGCCTGAAGAACATCCTCCTAAGCTTTTTAGCTCACAGAAACGCAGACCTTTGAAACTGAGCTTTCATGGGCTGCATGGCAGAGATTTTTCCTTGCACTAATTGTTGGATGATTTTTTTAATCTAATCTAATTTTTAATCTTGCTCCTATTTATTTCCATTAAAATGAAAGCAGTTTAGATAATTTGTAATTACATCTCTTTTGGGTATAGCCTGCTCTGGCCAGCATTTTTTGAATCAGTTGGAAAAATACTGCCTTAGCAATGTATATGAGATTATTTATCCCTGCCAAGTTAGCAACAATGTTAACACTGATATTTATAATTCTAAGGAGGTGTTTACTAGAAAAGCATAAACAGCATTTTTGGTGAGCATCAATTCCTGCTCTGACTGCAATAAGGCTTCCTTTTGATTACTTTGGGCTACTGAGACCAAATCCCTGAAGATAATGTAATGTCTAGACATTGGTCAGGTTTAGACACAGCATCAATACTCTGCTGCTCAGTGCTGTTGAAATGTGTAGTTCACGGTCACTCGATAGAAGCCAGAAACTGGCACCTTTACAATATCTGATCCATGTTTTTGAAGACTCACAACAATAAACTTCAGATACCTGAAGTCTAAGTTACCAGTTTTACTTATGGTATCTTATTTTGGATTAGGAATAGCTAGTATTCACACACTGACATCATAAAAAGATTAACTGCAAAACATCCATGCATAAGTAACCGTCTGCTCATCAGTGCTTTAGATGATTAATATCTCATCTTTTTCAGATGCATCATATTCTTTTAAAGCTCCAATACCAAAAAGTTTTGGGGCAAATTTCCCTAAACACGTTGTAGAGCCAGTGGTGAGACAGTAGGGCTGGTATGGTGATGCAGAGGAACTCAGCCTGGCAGCTTCATGGTGCACCATCAGAAGCCTCTGTCTTAACTCATGGACTGCAGGTGATTGCTCAGGGCTGACACCTTCCACATCACACTGACTTTTATGAAAACATGTACTAAGTCTGGCCAGCTTCCACCACTGTTGTAGAAATCATGCCCTATTCCACACTTTCATTTCTTTGTTTTCATTTTGTTGCTGTTTTTAACAATGTATGACATGCTACAAACCAGCCTCTCCAGGGAGCAAGTCATCCTGTTTATCATCGTAATTTAGGAACTGTTCCCTCTCAACTTCCTCACTGGCAGCTGGCTCTGCTGCTGGCTCTAACATATCTTGCCCAGCTACATGTTTTTCATCATCCAGTGGATTTGGCTCCTTCTCTGACTCAGGAAGCATCTCCTTGGGACCTGCAGCAGCTTTGAATGACTCTTCAGGTTTTTCCAACTGACTAGAAAGTTGCTCCTCTTCTGCCTTAGGCTCCTGTTTTCTGACATCAGTTAGACTGTCTTTTCTTTCTGAAAACAACAAAAATGATTCTCAGTGAAAAAAATAACGCCTTCCAGTGTGGCACAAGTTAAAAACGTTTAATAAATAATGCTTTATATTTCTCACTAAATTATTGGTTTTCCTCTGAAAGAATATCTTCCAATCACACAATCTTCATATCAGTTACAGAGATAAGAGGAAGACAACTCATGTTTTTCCTACTGGGAACAGCTAAAGAAGGGAACTTCATTTACTGTCAACAGATTGGTGCTTCTACACCCTTAAAATTTTGGCACATGTGGTTGATAAATCGGGCAAGTGAAACAGAGCAGTTTAAATAAGAATTGTGGTGTCCTATATAAGCATCAGCTTTCTGTGTATTACATCTTATTACCAACAATAAAATTGATCTGGTGTTCACAAGTAGCTCAGGACAAAGCATCACATAGGCAGATTTCCAAGTCTTCAAGTCTGTTATTATTTTCAAACATGAAGAGGGAAGTGCAGGAGTGCTGTAATTTTTAGTTGACATTAGCATATATCTTCTTTCTCATGTATCTGCATTTTTAATGAAAAAAACCCATAAAATTTTCTCAAACTATATGTAGAATCATCTTTAATTGCTAGCTCTCTAAAATGAGGGCTGCATGCTCACAAGATTGTAATTTAAGGTAGTATGTAAGAATAATTAAGAACTGAATTTATATCACGCACACTACTATGCAAAACAGACACACGTTTGAACATCCATTCAAATTAATAGTTTCTGAAGTTCAGTGCCAAAAGGAACCATTAGGCTAACTAACCACGTGTATCATTTCTCTTGCATTTTGCTCAATGACAACACAGGGCAAGTACAGATGTGTGTCTGTTGCAAGCTTAACTTTCAGCTATTCCACATGGAGGAGGAGTACCAGGCTGAAAATGTCAAACTCACTAAGACTGCAAATTTTAAGTATGCTTGAAAATTATTCCTTCCAAAAGTTGGGTATTTTTTCCATATTAAATGAGAAACATGACTCAAGAATTGTAAATATTTCTATTTTCCTTTATGTGCAACATACCTACTACAACAAAACTGAACCAGCAGAAATCCTGTTCAATCAGCTGGAAACCTGACTGATGTTCAGACTGTTGGTGTCACATTTTTCATCTTAATCTGGTGTACAAAAATGTTTGTAAATGTTCAGTTGAATTACAACCATTCTTAACCAGTTGTTAGTGAGACAAGGATTTCCATCTCACCTTTAGCCTGCTCCAGGTCTGTCTTTCTTACTGTAGGTACCGCTTTAGGAACATCTTCACTGTTGTTCTGTTGCTCCAAGTCAGCCTGCTTGAACCCTGCTTGTTTCAAGGTTGGCGTATCGACCTACAAAGTGAATGTATGCAGATAAGCACTGGTCTATATAACTGCACCTGGATTTGGAAAGGTAAGTAGAATTTAGATAAGAATTCTGCATGGGAAAAAATCCTAACACACTGGGAAGTATTTGGACTGAAATTTTTATTGGTGATAGAAGTATCGTACAATTCTGAACATGCAGTAATATTTCTTTATAACAGCCTAGCACATTAGGAGAATTTTAACATATCTTATTTAACTGCAGCTAATGATAAGATTACTGTCCTTGGTTATTCTTGGAGTGTTAGAGAATAGTAACACGACACATTTATCCACTCTTGTTCTGTTACTGTGTAAGGGTCAGCAGAGCAAATAAACAGATGTCATTTACTATTAATAGTCTGCAGGGCAGGAAAACCAACTTTGGTCATCATTAGGCTTCAGCTGAGTAAGGCTTGTATAGAACTGGTCTGTAACTATGTTAAATGCAGGATTAAGAAAAGAAAAGTACAAATTAACCAACGAGAAAATACCTGTTTAACATGATGGAGCTTGCTTAAGAATGTATTAAATTCTGGTGCTAGACTGCTATAAGAATCTGACCCATTTAGATACTAAGCCTAAGATGAACACCATCTTGAAGATCTTCCAATTGGGCAATTAAAATTCTATTTATGGTCTTCCCATATGTCAGTGTTGGCATGTTTGCCTACCTGAGGCCACCTTCCATCTCCTCCCCATGTCTGGATCTAGGGCTGGCAGTCCTGGGCTTGGTGCTGTCCCTGTCAGTGAATAACCTCATCTATAGCATGGGGAACAGGAAACTACAGCTGATGGCTCCAAACAAATGTCTGCTCACTTCCATGGTCACTGGAAACCGGAATGTTCTCCCAGTCATCATCACCTCACTGCATTACCATCACTGTTCTCCAGGACTAACCCAAAGGAGGCAGTTGTATCAAGGTGGGGGTCAGTTTCGCCCAGGTGACAAGAGACAGGACAATGAGAAATGGGCCCAAGTTGCACCAGAAGAGTTTTAAATTGGATATTAGGAAAATTTTCTTTTCTAAAAGAGTGGTCAGGCATTGGAACAGGTTGTCCAAGCAGAGGAATCACCATTCCTTTTCAAAAGGTGTACCATAAAAATTTGGCACCCAGCGATGCTAGGTTAATGGTTGGACTTAGAGGATCTTAGAGATCTTTTCTGACCTTAATGATGTTATGATTCTATAATTGGCAGAGAGCTATGTCAATTCAATTCACACAAACACTGAACATTGAAAGTGAAATACACACGAAGCCCATTTTGCTCTGTACCAGTTTGGTGAAAAAAACCCAGAGTGTTACAAAACCATTGTTCTATGGGGATTTTTTTTTGTTGCATTTTTATTTTTGTTTCATTTACAAAAAAAAAAAACCAAAGCCAAATATGCAGAGAAAGCACAAGCTTATGCATATTTAGAGATATAACTCTCTTTGTGTCTGGTACCATATAAATGAATGGGCAATCCTATGGTATAGGAAGTCTCAGAGTTAACAAAATTGTTTTCTGTTACCCGTTGTCATTGGTACTGTCAAGACTGTAGCTTCCCATTTATCTAAGGAGAGCAGTAAAACACTGTGTTGTCAAATGTTCATTCAGTCATTTGGAAAAATGACCACAGAAAGAAGTAGCTAAGTCACCAAGAAGCCAGAGCTGTAGCATGACTACTTGGCTGTTTTGAAGAGTATTTAATTTTTGTGAAAGCCAGGCAGAACAAGATCTTTCGTGTCAACACCATGAAGTCCAGTATCAGCAACTAATCTAGCATTAACTCTTATCCATGCTTGATAAGCAAATGTTACTGCAGAATATTTGATTATTGCAGTAAAGATACTCGGAAGAACTCCATCTTCCTTCAATCAGTAAAACAAAAATGCTGTATTTAAACATGCATCTGTTTTATAAATAATTCAGAGATCACTTGCAATCTCCTTGAGATCACTCTCTACAGCAGAAATCATCAGAAACTGAATGTAAGACCATTTTTCACTTTTTGTTGGGCGTGAATTCTTCTGCAAAAATACTGAGCCTGGACTTAATAGCAAGAAGTTACCTCTTAATTACACATGCAAAATCCCTTTACATATCTTAAATTTCTAAGTAATTCTTAATGTCAAATAAATTCAAAGAGTATACGCTGATTTTTTTAAAGCTGAAGTAGTTGGATAAAAAGATAGTAACTGAACATGCTGTATTTTCTTCAGCCAAGAAGTATACTTCATTCTTCAAATGACAAAGGTCTAAGTAAAGCTGTTTAGTTATTAACCAACCAACATTCCATTTTCTTTCTGTTTTAACACAGACTTTTCTATTACATAACCACATACATCTTAAAAATAGGAATTATTCCAGCTGAAAACACTGGACAAAAACATACATAGACTTTTGTCATGGTCATCTTGAACTAACTATAAGTATGATTTTATAAAAGCAAAAGACTGAAATTCTTGGGCAAGCAAACAATTGAGAAAGTTACAGCTTGGCTGAAGAAACACTGCCACAGATACTAAGGAACACATGCAGACAGAAATTATTTAGGCAGTAGCTATATTATCAGTTAGCTCATCTGAGACAATCCCATTTACATATAAAAAGGATAACAGATTAACCTGCCCTGCCTTACAGATAATCTGCTTTGAGTAAAAATTGCCTCCAACTATGCACCTTCATGCAGGAGACTGAAATTGTCCTGCAGAGGGGCTTCAGTCAAACTCCTCAGGTTCCTTCTAAGATGATTTATCTTCAAAACTGGAAATGGAAGTAATCAAACCCCAAAAATGCAACAAACAAACACATACAAACAAACAAAAAGAGAAAAGGAATCTAGTGGAAGTAATTGTAATTAAAATCTGTTGCAAAGCCACACTAAAAATTAAGGTGACCACACCTATATTAGGGTCTTCCCTAGAACAAATTTCTTAAACTATACGTTTGCCAAACTAATGTATCATCTCCAAATGATGCAGGTTCTATTTACTTACAATGATATATTTCTAATTTACTTTTTATCTACTTATTGGATACTGTTGATAAAAACTATTGACAAGAGCTGTAACTTATTTTAAGGCATAACTGGATAGCACTTTCTGTTTCTAATGCTTCATTCACGTTGCAGCTCTCACATAGTGCAGGTTCCTAGGGTAAATGGTCACACACTTCAGTAGTTGTCTCCCCCATTTTACATAAAGGACTGGACACAGAATGAAACCATTACCTATGGAAATTTCTGGGCAGATGTTTTAGCTATTTTCTCACACACTTTTTCACCTCTTTGTAAAACCAAGATTCATTCCTCACTGCCTTGCCCTTTCCACCTCTGAAGTCATTAAATTTAGCCTTTTCCTAGCCAAAGAGAAAAGGATATATTCCATCAAACCCCCACAGCCATTGTAATGAGAGTAGGCCACTCAGGCAGAGGGAAAGCCCCCTCTGCAGTCACATGTAAAATGTCTAACTTCTGAAACCTCTGTTTCTTCAATAATCCTGAAGAAAGGGCTATTTTGGTACAGAAATAAACTGGGTGCCTTCTCAGCCAAGAGCTCGTTTGCATCTTTCCAGGGCCATCCCTATCAAGCTTAACCAATCAAATCCTATCCCTGACCAAATCCTGCATCAATGAAGAAGCATCAATAAATCACACGACAAGACAACAGGATAAACTGAAATTTCCTTTCTCAGGATTTTCCACCACCCTCTAGTAGCGAGGGAACCCCAAATAATGGGAAGTTTGGGAGAGAACAAAACGCAGATCCGACCAATATGGTTAATGCTACGTTCTCCGTTTATTTTGTCTAAAATGGCAGGTTATATACACTTCTACATAGTTTACCTTTACAGGTGGCTTTTCATTGGCACACAGCACAGGGAAGAATGCAAACACTTATTGTTGAACAAACTCTTAAGGCAGCTACTGTGTCCACACTAATCACTGTACTTGCCAACTACTAGAAACCCTCTGTCTCTTGTGAACACCTTAAGCTGTAATTTTAACCGCGCCATAGGCTTGGCATTGAATTTCTACCTGCGCCACTAACTCCTAACAGGCCTCAATGATGAGGCCCAGTCTGGGTGATTCACCCACAATCTAAATACAAATTATATCCATCTTCCCTAAGAAATTCTGCAACACCCTCTGCATCCCAGGAGAAAAAGCCAACTGACACACAGCCAACCCACTTGCCAAGTCTGCCCTACCCTAGTGAGCCTTCAATAGGTTCAGCGATCAATTTGTGGTTCTTTGCCTCAGATTATCCAACAGCAAACAGCTAAGACATTTGATTTATCCCTTTATTCCTACAGTAAAATGCTGACATAAAGGACTTCGGTGAAAATTCATAGCTCATGAACCTTGGACTACAATACTCAAGAGTTTGCTGCTTCGCTGAAGTGATTCACAATTTATCCTCATCCTTAAGACACAAAGCAAGTACTTTAACAAAATCAAAAGGTATTGTTAACTAAAGTTCAGTCATGTAAATATTCTTTAATGGACACCACACCACTTCCCAGCCTCACCTCTGAAATTCTGTCCATCTCAGAGACACAGTGATTTGGAGCATCCTACAGGACATCTCCTTGTTCTGTCCTTGAAATCACCCCATTTCCCATAGATCAGGAACATTCAACAAATGCTGAAGTAGTGAAAAAATTAATGAAATTGGGTTTTGCTAATAGGAGATAGCAGAAAGGTGCAGAAACACTTAAGAATTACAAAGAAAGTGTTTTCAAATATGATCCAAACAATACCTGGCTATCTTCTTTGATGCCTTTGTTTTCTTTGATTTGTGGTACACCGCTACTCTTTTTTGTAAGCTCATCTATCCTTTCTTCACATTGTTCTTTTAATTCTTTCATCTGGTTGATACACTGTGACCTGAAAAAAACATGAACAAGACGATTAACTCTCATCTACACTCTTCTATAATGTACTTTTGTAAAATAATCTAGTTTTTATTTTTTCAATATATCTATTTTTTTTATGTTTTATTATTTCTTTAATTCTACTACCTGGCTTTACATTTGAGAGGTCACTAGGAAAAAATGAGGCATTGGCCTAAGTCCTAAGGACAATTCATAGTGCAAGCAAGTTCTGTTGGAAGATATTAAAATACTTTTGTTTCACCAGCTCAACAAGCTACATGATTTTTTCTTTGTGTCTTTGCTAACAATCGAGTTAAGTTAAAATCAGTTTTGACCCTTGAAGCATTTCTAGTATGATTACAGAAATTCGTATTTTCGTTTTAGCCAGAAAGAGGAAACAGAAAAGTACCAGTGGAAATAGAAAACAGATGTAATCTACTGTTAGCAAACTGAACACACAAACTCAGTATTTCAGCAAAGTGCAGTGCTGCAAGATGTAACAAACCATATGTTACAGAAATGGAGTTCATTAGTAGTTACTATAAGTTCCAGAAGGAATATATCCTAAAGGTGCTAGCACTGTACATCTTTTACATACTTTTAATAGTTACACAGCACCATTAGCGTCTTAACCTTTGTGACAGCAGTCATCTATCTGCACCTGTGCAGCCTGCCTTTTCCTCACAGCTCCCTAACTCCTAGGTAAGGTCTACTGTTGACAGCAGTGCTTTTCCTAAAGCTGCCAGGGCAGTGTTCTCCCCTTATGTGGATGTTCTGGGGATCCTGTGCAAAGCCCTGGAGTTTTGTCAATGTCAGTTTCTCAGGGCAAGTGGCTGCTGTCAGGGCAAGACCATCCTTTCCCTCTCACTCTCTTCATAAGTTGTTTTATAGCTTTCAGTTCATATCAGAGGAAGAACAAGTCCTAGTGAATAACAAACCAAAATAAGTATTACCCCACAATACACACACTGAAGCCTCAGAAACTAGTCACCGTATGACCCCAAGTATGGTCTGACCCAACTATGAACCAGAACAGCAGTTTGTTTTGAGTGGCTCCCAATGGCAAGTGTATCACACAAGGGAAAAATGTGGTGAAAAATCACCATCACTGTCAGTACCCACTGCCCTGGAGAGCCTGCCCAAGGAAGAGCAGGTGCTTGGCTGGGGACCACATTTTCTTTTCCATGCTGGTCTAGCAGCAAAGAAGTTTGATGGGATTTTAAAACTTTTTCTCCTTTCTCTCTCCTTTGTTTTTTCCACTCAAAGGCAACTTCCAGTTTTTACATATACAATCAGCTATAGACCTTGCAAACATCTTTGTGCATTCAAAATCTTTTCCAGCAACCTTTGTACCACAGCATGGTCAACATACTGCAAGTTTCTCCTCCCCATCACTAAGACTAAGAAGGGTGGTGAATTTCTCCTGATTCTGGCTCTGACCAGTGCTGAGTGTCAATACCCTCCACGCAACAGCAGCTGTTTCAGACAGGCATGCTGAAGTTTCTCAAGCTGCAAATAAACTACTACATAATCCAAAGGAGTTTTTGGGCTATGTGCACTCTACCACAGCAAGTGACCCATTTTTATTGCACTTATACCCTTCTCCAGCCCTGCTTTTCAAGAGCAAAAAGTCCTTTCTATAGTTCACACCTAGAAAGGAAGAAAAGTAGCAGACAGATACCGTAATTTGAATACTCTACTCATGCTTACAACATCTACTGTACAGGGACAGCCTTAGTTTCTTCACCTCCTCCCATCACCATGATATTTCCAATGTGCAAAACTAATGTTCTTAAATTCAGCCTCTGTGGAATGCTTTCTCCTTCACTACATAGGTAATTCTGTGACACAGAGCTCACCTGCACACACACAAAGGAGCCCAAATAATACCCACCCCAGCTGCCCCCAGGCCTATCAAAGGAGCCACCAGACCATCCAAGGATCATCTCCATGACCCTAAAGGAGCACAGAGGCACAAAGGTGGAGGAGTCCAAACTACAAACTCAAAAGGAGGGACAGCCCAACTAGGGCATCCCCCCAGCACATTTTATACTAGCAGACACACACTCTCAGGAGAGAGGCATGAGGCTACCAGTGCCATGTGCACTCATGCCTCGTGCTCTGCATAGCTGGCCATATACAGATGTACTCTGCATGCACAGCAACAGATGTGCAGCCTCTCCCCTCCTGGGCTGCTGGATTTGCCTATCCCCAGCATGAGAAACAGAGTACCTTTGTTCTCCAGGAGCATTTACCATCTTCTCCTTTCAATCCTACCAAAAAAGATTACTCCTGCACTCACACTCTTGCACTTGTCTGGTCTGAAAATGTCACACTAATTATCAGACTGTTTACACATAGCGAGATTCCTAAAGACACTAGATTTTAGAGATGTCTAAAATCTTTCTAAAGATTTCTAAAGATGTAACAAACAAAGTTCTTGGGAACAAAAATGCGTTGGAATATTGTAATGTATTCAATAATGATTTTGAAAGATGAGTGCAAAGGCTTCTGTTTCACTCTGGCTGCTGCAGGAGAGAAGAGTCAGTGTACCAGTCAGCCTTTGCTGAAGAAGCTCTAACCATGACCAGACAGCACTGGGCACAGTGCATACCAAGGGTACGTTGTGAAGTCAGCTCCTGAGGAATGCACACTTCTTTTGCACACAACGCCAGTAAGGCCAGATAGCTCCTGCTGACTTCTGCATGGAAAATGCTAAGCTTGCTCCAAAAAATGCTAAGATGAAACTTCAAGACTTGGGTGCAAGAAGAAAAAAATATTTTTTTGTTCTTCTAAGTTCACAAATTTTGTTCTTATGCATTCCAAATGCACAATTGCTTTTACCACTGTCTTCTACAGAATAGTAACTGAATGTTTAAAAAGAGTGATTTACAATAAGTGCCATTTAAAAAAGACATTTGACTTCTGTCATCTTTTCATAACATCTTCAATTATACAAGTAATATGGTCTCTCTATTTTTGCACTGGTCGCAATTGTAATATAATGTGCAAAACCTTCATGCATGCAAATCCAAGTAAAAGGAAGAAACACATTATCAGGTCTAATGCCCCCTCCTGGTAAGGCAGAAGAACAGAGAGGCAACTCAGTGGTTTATTCCTAATGTGGAGGGGAGGATGGAAGACAGATTAAAAGGAACATCTGGAGTCTTTCTAATAGTTCTTATTTTTCTAAGCCCACAATCACATTGGGAAAAGGCTGTCTGTAAGCATTTAAAGTGACAGTATTAAGAGAGCATATAGCAGAGAGTGACATATGTAACCAAGCACCATCAAATACCCATTTCTGCAATTACCTAAACACAATGTAAAGTTAGTTGTGTAAATTACTACAACAGAGAACTATTTACATTCCAACATCCTCCCTAAAGGTACACAACAAGCAATGTTTTAAAAATACATGCTCCTGCTAGAACTGTATGAATGCTGCACAGTACTGAAGCTATAAATTATTTTATGAAAATTCAAGTCCAAAGTTTGTTTTCCTCACTTGTACCCTTAGGAAAAAAGTCTAGAAATAGAAAATTAACATTTAAGCGTTAT
The DNA here is from genome assembly GCA_024734555.1 of Trochalopteron elliotii. NCBI lineage: Eukaryota > Metazoa > Chordata > Aves > Passeriformes > Leiothrichidae > Trochalopteron > Trochalopteron elliotii. The sequence continues at coordinate 1,409,269 of JANPWX010019821.1, forward strand.
GCAGCAAAGCTAGTGAAGACAGGATAGCTCCTTGGCTGAAATAATTGCCTTTAAGGACTCCCATGGAGTCTCTGCAGGAAACAGTGCACCTGCCTCAAGACCAACCAGAAGCAGATCAGCTAGGTGAGTCCCTGTTCAGCTACCACATGGCTGATTTATCATGCCTGTCTCTACATTTAACCTCATAAAAGTAAACCCATCTTTACCACTGTATCATGGTTCACTCTTCACCTTGAGCCAGCCCAGACCTTGGAGCTATGCTATCTGAATACAACTTTCCTCTATTAAACAAAAAGGGATTCTTTGTGGTACACTACCACAAGCAGGGGCGCTCTGCCAGTGATTTCCTCATCAGACCCATGCTTGTAAACACTTCACGAGACATGGGTGATAAACCTCCAAGTTTTCCTAAGCCAGACTAACTACATTTGCTTTGTATCACTTCCCTGCATGTGTATGTCAATCCAGTGCTTCACAGGTGTACCTCTCGTGTGGAGCATGACTGTCCAGCAAATAGATACATTTGTGCTATACACAGATCTATTTGTCCCTGCTGATCTCAGATTTAAAAGGAAGATACTGGCAAACAGATTCACAGAACTATCAACAGAGGTCCATGAGTCTCAGCTCTGTCATTTAACTAAACAGCAAACAGACAGTACTTAACAACCATGGTACACAACAAACACAGAGTGGGAAAAGACCCCCTAACAGACACATAAGCAACACAGCTTACTGAAAGGTAGGTACAAACTAAAGTTTCCAATTTCCTTCTACTTTTCTGTTAGAGGTCTTAAATTACAGCTCCACTAATATAATCCATCTAGGTCATCTTTATCACATCAGTCATAACCTGAGAAAAGGTCACAACCTACTGGTAACCAGTAAGTATCACAGATGTACTAATATTAATCTTTAATTCTAAAATGAGAGGAAAACAAAAAGAAGAAAATACTTAGTTCAAGTGTAGCTTGCAGAATTCAAGTTCTTTGAGTGTCGTGTTCCACTTTTAGTCATAATTCCTACATAACCTGGCTAAACAATGGTTGCTGAAAAAACACCTATCACTACGATTACATTCTTGATGGAATATCATTATGAGAACATGCAAACAGCAAATTCTATTGCCTTTTTATATCTATGGACAAGGGAGAAGATACTACAAGTTGTGAAGGCAGGTGGAGGAAACAAGAATATTATTGAACAGAAAGAGCCAAGGAGAAATTGCTAGAAATACCAGAAATGTGTATTTAGCGTAAGGATACTGATAAGTACTTTTTTTCAGTTATCCATGCTTTACAATTTCAGTGGGAAATCTCAAGAAAAAGCCATTGTTAAGTATGCCATGTAAAGCAGAGCATATGAGTCTGATGGTACCAGAAATTCCCAAGACCTCTGTCAGCTCCATAAGGTACAGCTTCTCATCAGGTATTCCACTATCGTAATTCAAATTTCTTCACAGTTTAGCCTCTTCATGTTTCAATTTTCCCCCACAATTTTTAAGTGATAATACTGCTACCTTTATCCCCCTGCAACAGAAGGAACATCAAGAAGTGTCTGGGCACAGAGATGAAAACTCTGGAGAGTTTAGGCTCTTCTCCAAGATCAACTGTGAGAAATTTTAGAAGATGTGTCAGATGTTACCTTCTCCTTAAAAAAGTGTCTTGACTAACAGATCTATACCTAACACCAGAGTACTCTGGGTTATAACCAAGTCACCTATAATTTGGGAAGTCATCTTGCCTAAAGAACATACTTACAGGTCATATGAGAATTTCTTCTGAAGGTTAGTCTGGTTCTTCTGAAACCAGTAAACATCCAGCTGTAGCTTTCCATATTCCGTCTGTAAGTCTTTCAAGTGTTCTGGTCAAAGCAGGATTAAAATACACATCAAAATACACATATACATACCTACTCTACAACAGAAACATCAAGAAACAAATCTATAATAAGAACATTAAATTAAATCACCTGTCATGCAAACTATATTTTGTACACAAATGCATAGATAATTGTTGATTTATTTAACAAGGGTGCACAGGATCTGGTAATAATAACCTTTCAGCATAATATATTAGCAAAAACAGTATAATGCATACTTTTCCTCTTAAGGAATACACAGAACTGATATGCAAACCCTGCTAAGCTGCAATCTGGAAAATCTTTAAGTCTATGAAATCATAATCAGAACACAGTATGAAACAGCATTCACTTCATTTATCAGTCGTATACAGACAACCCTGCAATTACTTCCCTGAATAATATGCAATTTATAGCCATGTTCCTTAGCAAGAGAGATATCTATGATTTGGAGTTTTCTTCCTGATACAAAACCTTCGTGAGAGGGCACCAGAAGACAATATCACAACATATTTACTTCTTTATAGGATTTCTTCCAAAGAACCTCCAGAGGAATACAACAATTGCTAACAACAATTCTGAAGCACTAGCATGAATAGAAATCAATTAGACTGACTTTTCTTATTTAATACAGGATTTGTGAATTTCTCTGATGCTAAAATGCATGACCCCACACCTCAGAGAAGAATGCAAGAATATGTTGCCAGGTAAAATGAAGAAAAAACGTATTAACTTAGTTCTATCCATATTATATCATAAGAGTCAGGAAGGACTACATGACAAATCTTCCTATTGAGGCAGATTAGTCAGACATTTAACTGGAACTATGCAGATGAAATATCTAAGTTATGGCAGCTTCTGTACCATCCCCATGACTTGAAGAAAGGCACCATTCTCAAAAGACCACTGAAAAATGCAAGTCTTAAAAACGGCAGCCCTAAAAAATCAATACGAGATCCACGGGGGTAATACAACGTACCTCGTAGACTCTGAATCAATCGATCATTTACTGTGATGTTACTCATCAGCATCGCCTGAAAGAAGCAGGACAAAAAACAGTGTTTTAATTGTGAAGGACCTGTACTACCATTATAAACAACACCTATCAAAGCACTTGTAACAAGCTATACTTTTTGTGTGTCACAATTGTGGCAGTATCACAGTTCAACAAAACCTTTTAGATGCTTTAGAGAACTCCTATGCTAAACAACAAACATTCATTTTAACCCAGATTTTCCAGTAAAGGGGAGTGGAGGAAGATAGCACTACATCTAAGAGGAAGAAGAGGAAGAATTTAAAGGAATTTAAAGATACAAAATTGCTTGTCACTTTATTCTAATTTAATCTCACAGCCGGAATCACAGTCAGACTTACTGTATTTATCTCCTGAAGGAAGAATACAACATCACAGCTCCCTATCAATTACCTCCTCACTCAGGAGCCAATACACCTGCATTCAGGCATGCAAAGATGAGCTATGAAAGCATTAATCATTCCACATAAAGCAACTCCATGAAAGCAATAGGAAAACCTTGGATTTTATCCCTTTTCTACCTACCTTCTCAAATGCTTTCATGTTGGAGTGGCCTTCTTCCACTCCCTCACTTTGTTCTCCCTCTCATTCAGAAGAGGTAGTCAACAATGGAACGTGTTTTGTCTACTCTTTCATCAATCTCCATCTACCATTTCATATACACACATACCCCAAAACACCTGAAAACTGAATCAAGTCATGGCTAAGTGAAATTATTCCTGTGAGCCAGATGTCAGGATAACTCAGATTCATATTCAACATTTAGCAAGTCTGATGCAGAAGAGTTCTTAAGAATACAGAAAAGAGATCCACTGACTGTTCAGAAACAAACCAGTCCAGTCTTAGGAAAGTATTTCTCAGGCTTCACTGTCAGTTCCCCTATTAGGCTTGTCCTGGGAAACCTCAAGGTTTTTCAAGAGTCCTAGAAAATCAATACCCCTATTTCCCCAAAGTTTCTGCCCTAGTACTGATGTGTGTGTATGTCCACACCCGAAAAGAAGTAACAGCATCCACTCCATCTGCCCAAGTCACCCTGCAACACTGACAGCATTGTCAGTGCCCTTCTTCCCAAAGTCTACAGTAATAAGAGCCAGTTGATTAGGTGAAGTGCAGTGTTCAGTGAATGTGAATGGGCTAGCACCCAGCAGAGTGATAGGGTGGTCTTTGGATGACCCTTTAAAGAGTCCCACTTCACAGAGGTGGTCATTCAGCTGTTGCTAAGTATTTCTACACCATTCTATATGTACAGCTGTTCTGTGAACACCACTGTGAAACCTCAAGTAAAACATAATGCTTCTTTATTAAAAAGCAAAAAGGAACTCAAAAGCTAGTAACAGCTCATATGTAGGATTGTTTAATATCTCTCCCTGTCCTTTCTTATAGGACAGGTAAATAAAAAATGAATTTGTTTTCACTGGTTTATTGGGGAAAGGAAGTTAATATTTCAATATAATTCCAAATTTTGCTAACATGTGGAAAACGTAGTCAGGTTGTTCCAGGATTATCACCTTCAAGATAATACAACATTGGACATCACCAGAAACTGTCAGTGAACTAGAAAAATCAGTACGATAGAGCAAATTTATAATTTTATGTTCTTATAGCTTTTTGTGGGGCTTTGCTGGGTTTGGTTCTTTTTATTTGGGGGGAGGGGGGAAGGAGTGGGTGGGAATGGGAGTTTCAGGGAGGTTCCTTAAAATGAAACCCTAAATGCCAGGATCACTTATATGACAATAAAACATACAAGAGTTACATGTTTTGTAAATCAGGACAATAATAATAGTGATTAGCTGAAGTGAAAAAAATTACTTTCACATTAAAAAAAGTCTCTTTGAATCACAACAGGGCAAAAAAGAAGTCTGCCTTGGTCTTTCTGGATTGCATATAAAACTTCCTTTTGGAAATGCCATACCTATCTCCTTGAATGTGTGGGCAAAGGTCCAGAAAAACCTGTTAAATTCTAGTTAGCTGTTTAACTTGAGCAGGAAATACTGCTTAATAATTTACAGCACAGTACTGCAACTGCCAGCTTCCAATCTGACTCAGTCAATAATCAGGCCTTCCATTCTTCCTCCTATCACTGAAGTGTTAACTGATTTTCACCTTGTGACTGTAAATTAAGCAAACATTACTTACTTTTTGGGTTTTATGCAGGCCAAGAATGAAAACTGCTAGGAAGCACTCAGCAGACACATGCCAATACTCAGTGCTAGAAAGAAACTCACATTTTAAACTTCATCCAGCCCATAAAACAATAGCTATAATCTCCAGGAGCAAAAAATCCAGCTTTTGGAAAATCACCCTACCACTACATCAAAATGTGATATTCTGTGACACAGTAACTCTGTAATGTAGAACCAGCTTATTCTATTTGTAAACATGTTTGCATAGAAGAGCTTATGACTATCAAAGAAGAAAAACCCCAGTGTTTTGATTGAAGACAATGCTGTAGACAGCAGGGCTTCAGACACCAAAACTCGGAAGTCACACTTCCACCAGCAGTGTGGGAAACAAATTGCTCCAGCTGTACAACAAATTTTTTATTGACAGCTGGCAAAGACTTTTTTGTTATTCACCACAGAACATGTCTACATAAGTCTTATTCCACTTAAGAAATGTAAAGTTAAAGTTACTGTTTAAAAAAAATAAAACATAACCCAGAAATATGCACAAGGAAGCTCTGACATAAATTTTTTGAAGTCTTTGTTTTGAGCACATACTTCAAACTATATAAATGCATTTGATCTGAATAGTGCCAAACAGTATTCTCCATACACATACTCCTTGAAGGAATTACTACAATAACTCCTCCAGCATTTGCTACTATCAAGAATCAAGCTAAACCAAGCACACTGAACTGACACAGGTGCTTTCTAACACTGACTGTATATGGTGTATGTAAAAGCATAATGAGATACTGCAACAGAAATAAGAAAGGAAATAGTTTGGTAAGCACAAACACTAAAATTTTAGAAAAAATGGGCTTTGCAATCACAAATATAACACAAAGGAGACAAAGACAAGCCACAGGATCAGTAACTCAGCTGGTAAGAACAAAACCAACTGCAAATAAAGCAAGATGGGAAGGTAAGATTTACACATGCAGAAACAGCCATTTATAATTAATCAGGGAAAAGCAGGGCGCTTATTTCATGATTGACTCAAACTGATTTAAGTCCTTCCAGCAAAGAAAAAGAGCAGTTCTGCCCTGCAGGCTCCCACGACTCCCCACTACTATGGGAGCATTAGCATGAGAATAACGCTGGCAACACGCTGATGTTTTAGTTACTGCTCAGTAGTGCTTACACTAAGACAAGGATTTTCCTGTTTCCCATGCTCTGCCAGCCAGCAGGTGCACAAGAAACCAGGAGAAAGCTCTGTCAGCTGTCCCAAACTGGCCAAAAGAACATTCCATACCACAGAACATTGGGACATAGAGTAGGGGAGTTGGCTACGAGGCAGTGATAGCTGCTGGATGACAAGTCAGGCATCATTCAGCAGGTGCTGAGCAACTGGATTGTGTATGCCTTGTTTCTCTTGGGTTTTATTCCTCTCAGTTATCAAACTGTTCTTATCTCAACAGAGTTTTCTTCAAAAATCTGGAGAGAGATGTGGGGAGTGAATAAGTGGCTGCATGGTATTTAATTGCCAGCTGATGTTAAAACATGACAACTAGCCACAAAAAGGCTTTTTGGTTCTAGGACAAGAGACTAACAGCTAAACTACATATTAGTGGGGGGAGGGGAAATTCATAAATAAGATTTTTAAGGAAATATTTCTCTTTAAGGTTAATCATAGTGCTGCATACTTCAGTGGAGGCACATCAATTGAAGTAAGCCTTACAATAAATTTCAAGCTCAAAATGGAGGAGATATTGTACCTTTAAATCTATTTCTCAATAAACTGAATTCCAATCAGGAATTGCACTTTTCCTCAATAAATATAAAAAACCCCATCCAATCAACAAAAGAACCCCAAACAAAAACCAAAAACCAAACAAATGAACAACCCATGCACCAAACAAAACCAAACCCAAAACAACCACCCTTGGTTTCGACAGAGTGGTTCTGCCAAAGATCTGAGATTCCACCTTGTTTCACAGCCTGTGCTAAAAGCAATCCAGATTCTGTTTTGTCACAGAGGACACAAGGACATGTACACCATGACACGGTGCAGTTCTGCCTTCAAAACCACCAAAACTGCAAAGTTAGTTTCTCAAAATTTCATACAAGAGGGTGGTATTTGACACACATGAATATAAAATTACTTTTACAGGTACTGGGCAACAGCAATTAGATTGGAGAAAAAAAGCTCTGCAAAACTACAGGACTTTTACTTCACTGTTATGTTTAACTAAAACCCCAATAGTAGGCAATGTAAGCAAAAGTAAATCATATTATATGAGAATACTAATATAAAACTACCACAGGTATATCTAATGCACCTTCTGACTTTCTGTCCATTCATTTAGCTGTGAAGAGGTAGCAACAGTCCAATAATTAACTTTAAACTACATATACTCTAAATTCCTTCTCTCTAGTTCAACTAGCCTCAGACCATCCTTTTTTTTTTTCTTCCCACTATGTGAAGAGGTATTTTGAACAGAAGTGACCTTCTAGACTTCTGCTGTACCAGTTATGAGGAAGCATACTGATTTCTCTTCCTAATTTAGTAATATTGTGCTATGGCAAATACGGCCTTACCTCAAAGCTTTTCCAAAACTAGATGATGCAACACTGTCTGGGTTTAAAAAAAACCAAAAAAAACCCCACCCAAAACACAAATACAGCCTTCAGTGAAACGGAAAAGGTACCTTTCTGCTTTCTCCTACAGACTACTGTAATTCTTTCTGAGTGGAGTCCCTGCATACCAATAGGTACTTTGTGTCAGAAGAATGTGCTGGGAATTGAAATTTTCCCAGAGGGAGGAGACCAGAGAGAGCAGCTGTGGCCAGTGTTAAACAATACTGAGCAACAAGGCAGTAACATGCAGTACAAATGTACAAATATACAAATCTTGGCCCCTCTCAGTAAAACAAGATTTAGGTTGGAGATGATTTACGTAAATCCAATTAAAATTACCAACTGCAAAATCATACTCCTGCAGTTAAGATATTAAACATATTGTTGTCCTGTTATGCTCTTAAAGGAGACTCATGTGGCTCTGTACATCCCAGAAGCTACGAGTCCTGAATAACAAGCACAGAGAATATTGTTCTTTATAAATTTGCTTACAGATTAGAAACAGCCCTTTTGCACTCCTGAACTGTTGTTATTAAGTGTTCATGTAAGATTACTTGATCTCGTCATTCTATTTCTGTATGGATTTCCAGAAGCCACTTCCTAAATCTACACTAATTCTTAAAAATTCAAGCAGGTTTTTTAAAAGTAGACAGTTGACAGTAGTGTTTTATACATACTCAGACCTAAGAAAGGGCAATTTTTGAGAACTACACTGCCCCAGTGAACGGTGAGCCCAGACAGTATAGCAGGCTCAGACTACCTACCTTCTATGCCCTCATCCTTCAAGTAGCACAGAGACAGTTGTACTACAAAAGAAGGCAGATTTAACTCAAAAGTGATTGCTGCACTGCTAGTCACAATGACTTTAACTGGGCAAATACCTTACTGGTGCTTTGGTTTGGTATGAAAGTAAATCAGTACTATAATTATTCCGTATTTTATCAGCAGAGTAATGAGACGCAGTGAGCAGAGATGAACTGCAATAATGATGGGTCTCAAATGTTACTTGTGAGTTGCTTTTGGTTAGAAGTCCAGATTGTGTAAGTATGCCTCATATGTAAGATTCTTCTACAGCCAGAAGAACCATAATTTCTTCCTGAAAAAGTGAGATATTTGAGATGGACCAATCATTGCTACACAACTGCTGAATGCATTTTAATTTTAAAGAACAGCAAGAAGAACTAAGCAAAATCTCATTTACTACTTGAAGATCTCTAGTTAGTTATAGAGTTTGTAAAATGCTTGTAAAATGAGTTGAGAGTCTCAGGATTTGGATTTGCATTCATTTTTCCTGACTAGGTAAATACTAGCTACTAATCCTCACAGAGTAAATAAAGCTCAATTCAAGGAGGAAGCTTCCCATAACCAGAAAGGGTGAATTCATTACTTGCTTCCCAGGAATCCAAGATTTGACTGAAATCCATGAAGCCACAAAACAAGGATATGTGTGTGCATATAAGATATGAACATACAAAACACATTTATACATGGATTTAGATACACACAAACAAAAAAACACTCAGAAACTGTCTTTTCTTACATTCCACATACCTCTGTAGAATAACTTCTGATGCTAGACAGCTTCTTCCAATAAGTGTCATTAGTGAGGAGAATAAAGCTTTCCCTCTCTTTCCTGCCCCCGCATCAGAGGCATTCCTGAAATACAGTGGAGGAATTCATGCCAACTTGTCTGATGTCTTCTTCTGTCAAATGCACAGCTTTCCAGCAACACAGCCCTCCCTACTCTTAAATGAGAGCTGGAAAGCCAACAGCATCTCTGCAGGATATTTGTTTGTGTGTCACAAGAAAAGCAAATTTTGAATTTGATGCAAAATGGTGCACAGGCACAAACATGCTCACCCTACCACTTCAGGCTCCTGAGTGAGACACATGCTCTTCTCCAGTCACAAAATGCAGAACACAGGAAATTAGTCCAAGGCACCACTTTCCTAGGGCATCACTCCCTGGGGTTTCAAAGCAAGCTTCATAGACTATTCCATTACTGAACAACTGTATTTTAGGGTGATAGAAGGAAAAGCACTTAGGAGGAAGGAACTGCAATAACTGGCCCCAAAATCCACCATTCCCAACATCCCACCTCTAACACTGAAAAGCCAAATTAATTCCAAGGCAGTCATAAAGGACAGTGTTTTCCAAGCAGCAGCTTGGAAACTGCTGTCTGAGGAACACTTGGAGACAGAACAAACACCTTGGTACTGGTGGGTTAGGTGTTTGTCCAAGGTCATCCAGCTGCTTTTTAACCTACACAGACCCACTGTAACTGGGTATTATGGATGCCATGCACCTGCAGCTTCACCACCTATCACATGAAGAACTACCTTCTGCTCAGTCTGAGCTACGACTTGATGATGGCATTTGAAGCACATCAGTGAATGCAGGACAATGCTGCCTTGTCTCTCCCAGCCATGAACATTTTCTGTACCATTTGGAAATCCTCGAGATGACTCTGACGGCTCTCCTCTGCTGACTCTTCTCCAGCCTGCAAGCCACACTCTGAATTCCTGTAGAAAAATTACTGCACAGCTTTGGTAACCTTTGCTCTCCTCTCTGTGCCAAAAGAGCACAGCACTCCAAAACTCCACTGGTGACCCCCTCACAGTACAACAATTAACCCGGTGTATTTCTAAGCTGTTCTGTAACTTGTGCCTTGTCATTCACTCTTGCAATACTATTGTCTTACCACACAGCTGCATAATATCTCTACAAGCCATTGCAACTCCAGGTGTGAATGTGTTCACTTGTTGCCCTCACCTTTATCACTGACTCTTTCAGAGGAAAACTCCAAGACACTTCAGAAGAAAGACTTTGTTTTCCAGAAGCCACTTTGACTCTTCCCCAGACACCACACTCCACCCCATGCCCAACAGCAGTTCTAACTCTGTAAAATGCTTCTCACTACTTCCCCTAGTATGGATGCCACATTTTATGAACAGTTCCTACATGTCCTCTAGACTCAGAAACACCATAAGGAAAAGTGGATTGTGTGGTGCCATTTACCATTCATGTGATGCCAGAAATTTGAAGCAAGAAGGTGGCACATCATGCGGCAGAAGCAACATTTCATTCACTAAAATTCCTGGATGAGGTCCTGTCACCATCTCCCAACATCAGCCCATCTTCCTAGCCTGTGCTGTAAACTCTCTGGCCAGCCTTTACAGTTTCAGTGTCTTTTAGTAACTCTGGTGATACCTACTTATGGAAAGGAAGCATAATACTCCATTGCTTTCACCCTTTTCTTACCTTTGAATTTTTTTTTCACTCAGGCATGTGTTTTCACTCTCTGTAGGACTGAAGCAGAATGCAAGAAAACACCACAGCATTCAGTAGCAATACCCAATAATAGGAGGTAGAAGTGACAAGATTGACTACTGACTTGAATCCTGTCTGAATATTCTGACATATCTTTTTAAAAATGCATATATTAAAAAAAATAAATAGACAAACTATACCTCACCTTTTTTAAAGAATATGCAAAGACTGAACACAAAGAGAAGAGAGAAATTATCAAGGAAACTATTTGTCTCAAAAGAGGTAAAAAAAAATGGTTTATTATTTCCTTGAAGACTCGGGGTAAAGATTATTTCAAAATAAATCAATGATACATGACATTGATGTGCACATTCTACCTTCCATTTTCACTCAATTTTTGTTCCTCTAAGTTCTTCAACGATTAATCTGGTGATATTTTGCTCAGGCAGCACGTTTTGAGAAACAAACCATTCCCTCACAGTGAACATGCTACCTGAAGAGTACCTATTATCATCACGAGATGTGTCTGTTCAGCCTGCTGAACTTAATAGTCCCGGAAAGCTGATCTATAAACTCCAGTCAAGAGAGTCTATAGGAGAAGCAATCAAACACTCACAACTAAATACTTCTGCTAATAGGGAGAAAAGTGATATTACTGACTAACAACTGCAATCAAAGCAGTATCAGCAACACAAGGACAATACACAGCAAACCAGTTTGCAAGATACCATGCAGCTGGAATTACACACACTGGTATTTAAGTAGCTTTGTTCACATTCTTCACAAAGGAATATCATCCCCCTGGCAAAGCTGAACTGTCAGGAGCACTGCTGTGGAAGTCTTACCTTCTCATATCTTCCCAATGCTATTGAGTTTTGGAGGTAGAAAGCCAAGATGCCACAAAATTTGTAATGCACTTACAAATAAACATCAAACATTTATGCTTACAAATATATTTGGGAATGTATCTCTTGGTGCGTCTTCCTCTTTTTCTTAATTTTTAAAACATTAGTATGCAGGAAAGAAAGTGAAGGGACAATCCAAACACAGTAATGATTTATAGAAAAGATAAGAATTTTATGCAGAACTGCTGTTACTTGCAGCTTCTCGTATTTCAAAGTTATACAACAAATGCTAAATGGTCCAGTCAAGGTCCATTTTCTCAATATCATATAATCATAAAACATTTTGCCCCACCAACATTGACTGTAAGCTGCAACACATGAGCATCACTTTCTGTTGCAGAGTGTGCCTTGGTAAAACACCAGCTCAAAGAAAACTGCGGCTAGGAAAAGCCCTACCTTCTCTTCCTGGTGTACTCTGTTGGCATTTTCCATCTGAAAGTTGTGCAAGGTCTGGATTTTGTCAATCTGCTGTCGCTGCTTCTCTAGCTCCCCTTGGAATTCATTCTTTTTTTGCTCCACAGCACCCCTCTCTGCTGCTGCCCTGCGGACTTTGCCTTCCAGATCCATGACTCGACCCTGAGGAAGAGCAGATTAGCCAAAGCAAACAGAAAGCTTCCCCCTTGCCAGAATATTCAACAAATTCAATATATTCAAGGAACAGCAAATTTCACTGCTCTAACAGTGCTGATATCATAGAAGTCCTGTGTCAGCCAGGGATACTAGTCACACGCACAGACACACACCTCCCTAGTTTTATGTGTATTAACAGGAGTGTGTATTTTGTAGAGACTGTCAAAATTTCAGTTAAAGGTAAGAAAAATGAAAAGCTCAGTACTTGAGCTTAAAAAACCCCCAAAACCTAAATATAAAAAAGATTAGAGTCTACAATCTTTCTGAAGTACAGGGTCAAACAATTTTTTATATTTAGCCCACATAATTCTGACAGCTCTACACTTCTCAGTCTTGACCCTAAATTAACTCAGTGTGAAAACTCAACTCTCAAATCAATCTGATTTCCTGGAAGAGTTAGAAAAGAGTGGAGGGAGGACAACACTGCCCAACTTTTACATGAACAATTCACATATGGCTACAACACACAGATATATATGAGAAAAATTTATTCATAAACAGAAAATCATCATTCTTCTTGACTCTTCAAAGAGCAGCTACAGTCAAAAGAAAATTCAACACCATCACATCCTGTACATAGAGGATATACAAGATAGAAAAACAAGCTAAGGAATCAAGCCTGACATTTTCACATTCTTTCCTCCTCCCCCCCACTTCTTTTTTGTAAGTACCAATTTAGTTTCACAGGATGTTGTTTCTAAAAATTTTGGATTAAAATTGTTCTTCAGCAGCAACTAGGAATACAAGAATATGCAGGAGAGTGGGGATATCACCAGAATCTCCCCATATGAAAAAAGATCTGGCGATTCCACGTGGATTAAAATTCGATGTAATAAAAACTGTGCATGTTCCAAGACTCCAAGAAAATGTATCAAATCTTCTTATACCACAGTATGTAGCATATCATGACCCACCTACCCTGCACAGAAAGTAAGAAAAAGGAGAGGAGGCAAAGAAAAAAAAGGAAAATGACTTGCAGTTTAGCTGGAATAGCAAGGAAAAGCACTCATTGCATTTCAGTCATAACAACTGCAAAATCTTGCCAACAAACAAATGGGTCCATAGAGTGCTTTAAAAGCTCCATCCATGTTCAGCTATGCTTTTTTTATTCAGAGTGTGTGACCATGCAGAAATGAAGTAATTCTCAGGCTAACTTTAGGAGATATGTACAAGATGGTACAGTACATCAGTAATATCAGAGGACCTTGTGTCTCTAGGTTATTGAAACCAAGATAAACTATGATGGTGGCCTATTTTTCTCACTATCAGCAGCTTCATGACTGTGCAGCAAAACTTCAGCAGTATTGACACAGTTACCACTCAGTGGTAGCCACCATCCTGAGGCCACTGATTAAAGGGAAAGCAAGGGATGACCAGAGTCTCAGAAGTCATGAGTCATACCCTTAACTGCACGGCCAGGTGCAAGTGTCCTCTTTGAACAGTGTCTGTTCTGAGGTGAAACAGGTGTTCAACTCCTTCAGCTGTCTACTTTGTACCACTATTTGGCTCAGTTACAAAGAGCATACAAATTGACTGGATAAACTGGGAATGAGCTCTCATGAGCCACGTTTAATCAACATGTTGTTAGTTTTTAGGTTAGCTTGTTAGAAACAACAAGAAAAGAGGAAGAAAAAAGCAAAAGAAGAAAAAAGCAAAAGAAGAAAAAAGCAAAAGAAGAAAAAAGCAAAAGAAGGACTGTCCTGCAAAGATTGTCACAAACCAGAAACTTGACTCATATACTCTGTATCGGAAAAAATGCTTCAGAAAGGATTAAAATCCAAATTCAACAGCCACAAAAAATACAATTATCATCAGACAAGGTAATTACTACATGTGACTTGCATGTCCTTCCTCAGCAAGACCAGTAAGAAACACAAATTCAGATTTTGTTTCTGAACAACCCAGATTTCCTTTAACTGAATATGCATACAATGTTATGGTCATGTACAAAGACAAATCTAGGGACACGAGTGTGCTGGTTTTTGACTGGTGATAGAATTAATTTTCTTCATAGTGACTGGTATGGGGCCCTGTTTTGGATTTGTGATGAACACAGGGTTGACAACATACAGATGTTTTTGTTTCGCTGGGCAGGGCTGGCAAAAGTCAAGGTCTTTTCTGCTTTGCCTACTGCCACGATGGCAAGGAAGTTGGGGGTGCTGGAGAGGTTGGGAGGGGACAAAAACCAGAGGATGGCATTTGTCACATCTTTAATCTGAAACAGCACAAGACAGCTGAATGTTCTGTGAGAGCGGAAGTAACAAGTATCACACATGCAGGCATGGTCAAGTTTTGGGCTCCTCTCATGTACAAATAGGCATTCCTCCCATTCCATCAGTCTCCCACTACTGATAAGCAACAACTGTAAAATTTGTGAAAGTTCCTACAACAAGCTGAAGTTCCTGACTTGCCATACGAAGGAGAACCATCCTTCTCATTAACTATGTTTATGACTTGCACAAGCACAAAGTGACACGCAGAGCAAAAGGAACCTTACCTGCAGATCTATGCTGCGAGAACTCGCAATCCAGTAATTGAAACCCAAAACAATTATGCATGCCACGAGTGCAGCCATGAGGAGTGGTGGAGACTTCATCCCGCGACAGCTGTTTCCTAGTCCTACCATTCCAAGAAAAGAACAAATCCAAAGAACCACAGCCAAGTATGGAAACCTGCAAATTAAAAAGGGCACATTACACTGCATCCCCAACTACAGCTATTTTATATACACAATAAAACTTCCTTTGCAATAATGCAGCACCTGTCAGCTAACAGGCTTACACCCAGCAAGGAAGGTGAATTTATAAGTGCTGAGCTGTCCAGATATTTCCATCTGAAAGAAAAAGAAAGGTCATTGCAGACTATTAGCTTGTACATAAAGCTTCACATGGTCTTGAGGGGGATGTCTTGAATACTCCTAAAAATATAACGAAAATCTGCAATAAACAGAACTAGCCATCCTTTTATCACACATGTACCCGAAAATCTATGTAGACAACACTGGGCTAGAGAACAGATTGCTTTTTACCTAATTTACTCAGAAAATTAATTTAGTCTTGCTGTTTGAGGAGTAATTTGCACTTTGCTTTCTAATATTGGACAGTTTCAACTTATTCCATCTGATACTTCTATTCTAACTTCTTGTTCCCAAGCTTGTAAATAAATACATAAATCAGAATGAACCAAATTATTTAAAGGAGAATCCAAAAATAACAATTAACATAAATATGAGCAGTCACTCCATTGATTTCAATGCTACATTGCATCAAGTGTTCTCCATTTTGATCCTCTGCTGCTTTCTCTGCTCCTACAGAACATAAATAATCAATCAGCAGTACCAGGGATACTCCTGGTTGTTATTGAGACTTGTGTTATTTCTGTGAAACAGGCCATCTTAAAAGATAGGCAGGGGCAAAGGGTAGTTGCAATTCTCTTTGAAATAGGCTACATTGATTTTATGATGTGGTAAAATCTGGTCTTAATAAGCCTAATGGCCTAGCTCAATGAATCCTAAACTCCACTAGCAATCTTGCCTGCAGTTTGTAGAAGATTGCTCCCTTAAACTGAGATTATTTTTTTTCTTTCTGCACTTCTGCAGACAAAAGACGGCAAAAATAATCACAGAAGACCAGGCAGACAGCAAATATATAGGCACAACAAGTCACTAGTTAAATCTAAAATTGGTACATTTACTGTAATATCTTGTACAAGCTCTCAAGGTACATGCTCTTAAGCAAAGCAACCTCCTCCCTTCTGTTGCAATGCATAGGTGGCAATGCTTTAAAAGTTAATAAATGGTAGCAGCTCTCAAAGGATTCGCATGTGAACATACACTGTAAACACAGGGGAAGAATGTGATGCCAGCACCTCACACACACCAGAAATGCAGATTTTACTGTATGTCCAGCACGCAAGTCCTTCAACAGCTAACCCATACCTCAGTGTCCACATGCATTCTCCACAAAATTCCCTCTTTGCAGTCAAGACATATCTGCTCTTTTCTCAGCAGGCAGTGCACATTACTGCCACATTCACAAAGGTTTCAAATCTCTGCATTCATTTGAAAAGTTTCCTAATTTGAATTTGAGGGTGGAACATACAGAGGATATAAGAGTAAAATGTAGCTTCCTGAAAATGTTGCCTCTTCATAAATGCAAAACAATCCAAGAAAGTATACAAAAAAAGTGTTAACACCTGAGACTTGAGTTTCTTGCCTGAAGGAAACCTCAGCTAAGCAGCAAAGGGACACATGCAGCACAGCTCCAGTGAACACCCACAGGGCCTCATACAGATGAGGTAAGGTCAACACTATCAGCAAAGGCACGGAAAGGAACCATGCTCTTTCCTTTGTTTTTCTTGTAAAGCAAAAAATTAAGATGCAGTAGATTACAATACACACAGAGGCATGCACAAATTTCCAGTAGAAAGCCATGAATTGCAGAAACACATACATCTTGCACAGATGATTTTCCTACTGTGTCATCCTAAAAGGAGCACCTGAGAAGTACATTGCCACCACGTCTTACACAGGATCCCTGAAAACCAAGAACCCCAGACCACCAGAGTAGAAAAAATGAGAGCACAAAGGGTATGATTAGCCCTGCCATCTCAGCAAAGAACAAAAGAATTTATTTACTTTTGTGTACCAGAATAAAATACTGTATTTCAAAAAAGGTTTGTCAGAATCCGCCATGAAGTCATCTGCATCCTGTTCTTTGCTGCAAGAGTATTAGTAGGTACACATGACACATGGAAAAACTACAATCAGCACTGCAAGATTCAGTGATTCATTCCAAGTGTGACTTGAATAAAATAACTGGTTTTTCCCCACAGCTCTCAGAAGTAGAGAAAACGGTTCACTTCACCAGCAGTAACAGCTTGCACTGTAATTTATCTACTAGATAAATATATGGGACTAGCTGTTTAGCTCAAAAATTTTCAGATGTAAAGCAACTACATTATTCAAAGAACAAATGATTAGTTCACCATGCAGCTTAAAGCACAGGCACAAAACCATGCTAAAAATGCCAATACACCTAGACAGTAGACAAATCTGGCAGCATCAGCACCTTTTCTGCTATTTTCAGCTGTTAAAAACAAACAGGAAAATAAGCACTGATTTCACTAAAGCATGTTTGACTTCAATACACTGCTCTTTCTAGAAAAGCCAGTGTTGTTTGCCCTCAAATAATTTACGTTAATTAGGAATATATTTATATACTGAACAGAAGGAAAAGCAAAAGGAAGAGGAAAGGCATGAAAGACACAGAAGGATCTTCCATTTGTGTACTGCAGACCCAAAACTTTACCTCAGTTGCAATATTGATATTCCTTCTCTCATCAGTTTAAAAAATAAAAACTATTTAACTTTCTGCCATGGATAGACACAGATATTTTGGAGGGGAGATAAGCAGATCAGCTCAATAAGCACATTTACATGAAAATCTGTTTGCACATGCTGTTTTCCAGGAAACATCTGGTCTAGCACAGTTATTTGAGTTGAATTTAAAATAAGTTTCTGATTTTATGGGTAAGACAGTAGTTTTATGAAAATGAAATTCAACAGTGTCCATGGCAGATATAAAAGTAAGCATATTTGTAAAATTCCTGACTTCTGAACAGCAGATTTCATCCTTCTGTTTTGCCAACCTAGTGGTGCTTCAAGAAGAGGGAGATGTTTTAGATTCTGAGATATTCAAGCAAATTAACATACAGCATACTTTTACTTCCCACAGTGAGCAATTCTTTCTTTTTCTGTACTCAGCTGAAGTAGGGTATCTGGTATCCAGCAATTTTCCATTACAGATGAGCAACAACTTTGCCAGCCAAGCCTCAAGACTAACACTTTACTAGGGGTAAAGACAAAACAAAATGGTGCATTTCACACTCCCAGAAGGAAAGCCAAGTCTCTCTGCTCGGAAGGTTCATCTCTGTGTACTTCCATACGACCATGTTTCTGCTGAGCAGAAACAACCAGAAAAGATAAAAAATTCAACAGACACACAGCAGACAGAGTAGAAAAAATGTTTCTTTATCCCCCACCAGCATACCTGCCTACCAACCACCTCCCCTACCACCCAGCACTGCATGGTACAAAGCCAGTATAAGCCAGAGCAGCATCTTGAGACCAACTACAGCTGAAGCAGCCACTGAAAAGCGAAGGCACGGCTTCTTGAAAGTCTGAGGACTTGCAACTCTGAGTAAGGACAAAGCCTTACTAAAACCCCTGTAAAAAGTAGAGCCACCAGAGACAAGAGATTAAAAAAACAAAACAACTCCAACAAGGACCTAAGGGCTGATGCACAGCACAGAGGTCACACAAGCCCATCTCAAGCAGACTGGACCAGAATGGGAAAACCTCCTCCCACCAAGGCAGCCCCTCAGACAGACAGTGGTGCTATCCCCACCTATTGCAGATTCTTTTCCAAACTCCCAGTGATCTTCTGGAAAAAATCAATTTTTTTTCAGATATTGTCAAGAAATTCCTATGTGTGACTGCTGGAATTAAAGCATACTGGATTAACCAAGCAAGTTAATCAAAACTTCTTCCATTGACAAGTTAGTTACACCCAGATACAACTAAATCAGATTAAAAGGTATTAGAACTTGGGTTTCATTTCTGATAACAATTAAATGAAATTGGAAAAATAAGTAATTCTTTGAAAAGTGAAACAGAGAGCAAACATTTGTGTGCCCAGTCTTCCAAAAAAAGGTGATTTTTTTGGGTGGGTGGAAATGGAGTGCAGAAAAAAATGAGTCAAAATCTTTGGATTTTCATTTTATAAACGGTTAATACAGAGTAGTGATTATCTTTGAAAGATAAATCGAGTTGGTTCTTACTCACAGCAGGATCTTACTTACAAGTACCACTATTCACAGCCCCATGGTGAGAACCAGCTATAGCCAGCAGCAACCTTTCTGCTTTCAAAGTTGCAGACTGTACACAGAGGTGAAGGAACTGTGCACTGTCACAAAACAGAGCATACAGATTTCTTATCAACCTCTGTAGCAACACTGTCTAAGGGTGGTTTTTCTTTTCAAATTTGCAAGCCAAAAGAGGTCAAACGAACATTTTTCCAATGGAGATTTAAAGTTTGTGCACTGAACTCAAGCCTGCTGACCATAAACTTTCTATATGCCTTTCACAGGGATTTACAAACTGCAGGAAAAAAAAGAAAAGGAAAAACACCCTGAAGCATTCAGCAACAGCCACTACTCAAACTTCTGTACTTCGGATGAATGTCACAGAGTCACTATTTACCCCAAATCATCAAGTTACACTTTTACAGGAAGGGAAGGGCATTTTCACCACATTCAGTAACTTCACTCTCATCCTGCTCAGGAATAACCATTCGGCAGTCAATTCAGGTCTTAGGTCTTCCTTTTCTAATGCATTTTAAAATACAAATAAGAAACCAGAAGACTATGAAAACTCTAAAAACACACTATCTTACCAAGGACAGGGTCAGTGTTACCACTTTTTCACTAATCATATTTCAGCTCAAGAAGTCTATCTTCTTTCAAATGACTACTTTACAAGAAGCTAATAACCAAATGCCCTCAATGCGCTTTATCTGGACAAAGAGAATTTCCAAACAGGTACGTAGCACAACAGAAGCTGGAGGTTTAAGGTAGGTATCTACCCCAATGACAGAAGGTGGCTAACCAAAAATAACTTGATAAAATGCTCTGGAACACCTGGACATGTTGCCTAGGTGTACCCTTAGATAATAGTATTATCACTGAAAATACTCTGTATGAAAACAAAATTAAACAAAACTTATACACCTGAACTATCTCAAGAGTTAGTCAGACTGCTCACTTATTTTTATGACTATATTTTATGACTGATATTTTTCCCATACAACATGAGCTAACTTATTAAGATCACAATTAATAGGACACCCACTTATCTTAAATGAAGATTAGGAAACAGAGTACAGTAAGTTTAGATATGTGATGAGAAACTCAGTGAATTGCGACCATTTCCCCACCACTGCAAAACTACACATATGGTTTGACTGTAAAACATGCAGACTTCCCACTAGGAGAAAAAAAGAAAATCAACACCCATTATAAATAGTTCTTTAAGAGCAAAGAGCTGTTAAGGTGTAAGATGAAAGGCCATTCAAAAAAAGTCAATTCATGAGTCAATTAAAGATTTTCTAAAGACCTGATCAACTCCTTCTATCTTCATGCTCACAAAGGAATCCAATGAAGTAAAACAAGGCAAACCTCCTGCGTGCAGGCGATAAACACAGCGCCCACTGTGTGCCCCACAGCCGAACCAAAATTTCTGAAAAGGTGGGGGTAACACTTTTCCAAGCAGAGGCGAGAAGGCCTCTGGAGGCACAAACTTCTGAAAAGCCATCAGTCCCCTGAGCAGCGCTAAGGCCTCCGCAGCCCTGCCCACAGGGAAGGGAAAGCGGGGAGCAGGTTCCCGCAGGGCTGGCTCGGAATGAGGAGGATGGTGAACAGGCTCAGGTCACCGCCCGGTCTGCCACAGACCACGGAAGGCCACTTAGTCCCCCGGGAAGGGTAGCCGGGAGGAGGTATCTCACACCTACATTGATTTCTAACATTACTATTTCTACCTCCATCGCGAATATTCAAAGATGTTTCCGGCTCAAGACCCTTACGAGGGAAGGCTAGCTGAAGAAACAAGAAAATGCTATCAGTGTCCGGCAAGCACGCCAGTGAAGCCCTGGCAAGCCGGCCCGGTACCTCTGCGAGCACCGCCGGCGGCGAGCGGGAAGTGCCCGCGGGAAAGAGCCAGCGCGGGGCCGCTACAGAACACTGATC
>JANPWX010019821.1:1430864-1460297 GCA_024734555.1 Trochalopteron elliotii
CCCTCCTCATAGAGCGAGCAGCTGCGGCAGCCCCTGCCGCCCTGCCCTGCGCCACCCTGCGCCCTCGGCCCGAGCGGCTCCGGCAGAGCCCTTCATTCACCAGCGCTTCTGCTGACTTCCAGTTTTCCTGACTTCACCACAGGCGCTTCAGTTTCTGGAGAGCGGCATGTAGGCGAAGCTGAGTGTCCGAAATCAGAGACGGAGCGACAGAAAACTCAGGAAGGCAGTTTCAATACCTGTTTTTGAGAGCCGAATGGATGATGCTGGTATTTTCTTCATTTTAAAAGAAGAAAAGTTAGTCAGCCTGTTTATTCCATGGTTGTCACTAACTCAGCTGGACATTTTCCACCATCTAGACAGAATCATAGAATTGTTTTGTTTGAAAGGAACCTTAAGGGCGAGCTAGTTCTAGGCCATGGGCAGGGAGATCTTCCACTAGGCCAGGCTGCATGGAGCCATGTTCCAAACCAACCTTGGACACTGATAGGGATGGGGCATCCAGAGGTCTTTGGGCAGCCTGTTCCAGGGCCTCACCACTCTCACAGTAAATAATTTCTTTCATAATTTTGTCATTTGTAAGGACTTCCTTTCTAAATCTCCCCTCTTTCAGTTTGGAGCCATTCCTGTTTGTCACATCAATAGAGTTTCTAATAGAGTCCCTCTCCAGCTTCCCTGTAAGGCCTTCTTCAGATACTGGAAAGCTGCTATGATGTCCACACAATATTCTCTTTTCCAGGCTGAACAGCCCCAACTTTCTCAGCCCAATCTGCATGTTGTTCCTGCATTTTAGCTTTTGCAAGTGGAAGTTTAAAGAACAGAATGAAAGCAGAATAGAAAAACTAGTGAAGAAGCAATTGTAGGCTCTGAAAAAACCTAAAATGATTTCTTCACACATATATATATATAAATTTCTAACTGAACAAAGACCACAAACTTCACAAAAGTGACCTTCTACATGTCAGAACATAGTGCCAAATATAAGGCTTTCTTCCCATCTTTGAAGACTATTTAAAGGTTAAACAGTGTAATACCAGCACTTTAACCTTTTCATGGGAGAGAACATATATTTGTTACTATATATTTATTTTTTTAAACAATTCATACAATAGTTTTGTCTAGACCAGAACCAGAAAATTTTCATACAAATACACGTTGGATCACATCCCACTAGTTAGGGAATTAATTGATTTCCAAGTGGGATGTGCAGTATTAATAAAAAAGGTATCTTTTTTTAAAAAATAAACAGCCATGTATTTTAACAAAGAATTAACAAAAACACAAAGACACATCTACATATGTTACACTGCAGAAAAATTAAGGATCTTAGCATGATCTCTTGGGACCAGTACTAAAAGCAATGTACTACTGTGCCTGAAAAGTCTAGAAGTAAAGCAATTTGCAGAAGTTTTCTGAAGGTGTATTGTTGCCCTGATTTTTCAGCCTTCTGATGTTTATATTCTTGGACTGGAGCTTTCTCACGCACTGTAACATAAACGAAGTAAACTATTTTCACATTCCTCTCTGTGTTGGACTTCTGGCTTGACCAGTGGGGTCAGAGAGGTGTCAACTTCGTCCCCCAATCGCTAGTCAAAGTCCAAACCCTATTTAAATGCAAAACCCAAAATAAACTTTCTTCTTTCTCGTCTCACAACTGGAAAGTGTGAGTGTCCTTCTTTCTTGTCCATCAGGTGACAGTGTATTGCCTAAATAATTTGTATCTGAAAGAGAGGGGACAACTCTCAAAATTTTGTGGAAAAAATAGATTACCTTGAACTATTTTTTATTTAATAACATGCTTTTTTTTTTTTTTTTTTTGCTAAATGGTAAGCTAAAGAAATCCAATTCTTGTTACACTTTCATTGAAAAGTATATCTCACTAGAAAATCCAGTACATCTTTTTTTCCCTCAGAACTACTGACATCTTTCTAGTAGAATATGATTGTCAAACTGGTTCACAGAACCACATAATTGTGGCAGCTCTGGAGTTCATCTAGTTCAATCCAAACTCTGCACAAGGCAGGGTCACCTAGAGCAGGTTACAAAGGAACTTAACCAGGTGGGTTTTGAATCTTTCCAGGGAGGGAGAATCCATAACATCCCTGGGCAACCTGTTCAGTGCTCTGCCACCCTCAATGTAAAAGAAGTTGTTTCTCATGTTGAGGTGGAGCTTCCTGTGTTTTAGTTTATGGCCATTGCTTCTCCTCCTGTCTCTGGGCACCACTGAAGAGTCTGGCCCCAACCTCTTGGACACCCACCTTTAAGGTATTTATATGTATTAATGAGATCCCCTCTCTCTTTTCTCCAGACTAAACAGGCGCAGCTCCTGTAGGGTTTCTTCAGCAGAGAAATGATCCAGACCCCTGATCATCCTTGTGGCCTTCCACTGGATCCTCTTCAGTAACTCCTTTAACTGAGAAACCCAAAAGTGGACACAGCACTCCAGATGTGACCTCACTAGGGACACGTAGAGGGTTGGGATCACACATCTTAACCTGCTGGCCATACTCCTCCTGATGCACCCTAGGCCCTTCTGGCCACGAGGGCATTGCCAGCTCATGGACAGCTTGTGATCCACCCAGAGTCCCAGGTCCTTCTCCACAGAGCTCCTCTGTAGGAGCAACCCCTGACCTGTCCTGGCCCTTGGGGTTGTTCCTCTCCAGGTGGAGGACCCAATACCTGCCCTTGCTGAACTCATTAAATTTCTCTCTGCCCAACTCTCCAGCCTATCCAGGTCCCCCGGAATGGCAGCAGAACCTTCAGGTGGATCAGCCACTCCCTCAGTTTAGTGCCATCAGCAAACTTGCTGAGGGTATATTCTATCCCTTCATTTGGGACATCGATAAACAAATTGAACAAGACTGGTTCCAGTATTGATCCCAGAGGATGCCACTGGCTGTTGGTCTCCAGGTGGATTCTGCTCTGCTGATCACGACCCACTGAGCTCTGCCATTCAGCCAGTTCCTGATCCACCTCACTGTCCAGTCCTCCAACCCACATCTCCTGAGCTTACCTGTGAGGATGTTATGGGAGACAGTGCCAAAAGCCTTGCTGAAGTCAAGGCAAACACCATCCACTGCTCTCCCCTCACTGATCCTTATTGTCCTCTACATGCCTGGGCATGACCTCCAGAATGAGCTGTTCCATTCCCTTTTCAGGTGTGGAGGTGAGGCTGACAGGACATACCTTCCCAGGTCCTTCTCCTTGTCCTTTTTAGAGATGGCAGTAATGCTGACTTTCCTCCAGCCATCAGGCACCTCTCCTGTCCTCCATGATTTTGCACAGATAATGGAGGTTGGCTTAGCAACATCTGCCAGCTCCCTGGGCACCCATGGGTCCTCCCATCAGAGCCCATGGATTTATGGGTGTTAAGTCTCTCTAGCTGATCTCTAAATCAACACTCTATGACCAGGGCCAAGTTTTCCTTTCTACAGCCTTTCTCTCTTGTCTCTGAGGTCTGGGACTGCTAAGGGCTGGCCTCACCAGTAAAGACTGAGACAAAGAAGGCATTCAGTAATTCTACCTTCTCCCTGCCTTCCATCTCCAGGACACCCATCTGATTCAGCAGTGGCCCCACATTTTCCCTAATCTTCCTTTTGCTGCTGATGTACTTGTGGAAGCCCTTTCAGTTGCCCTTACCAGATTCAATGCCAAATGGGCCTTGGTCTTCCTTGTCTCATCCCTGCATACTCTGATGATGTTCCTATAGTCCTCCCACAGGGCCTGACTCTTTTTTCAGATCCCAGAAATTTCTTTTTAGAAACTCTCTGCTCATCCATGCAGATCTACTGTTCCCTTTGCCTGATTTCCTGCTCATAGGGCTACACCGGTCTTGAGCTTGAAAGAAGTGATGTTTGAATATTGACCAGCTCTCTTGGACCTCCTTATCTTCTAGAGCCTTATCCCATGGGATTCTAATAAGTAGGTCTTTGAAGAGGCCAAAATTAGCTCTCAGGAAATCCCAGATTCTTGTCCTGCTTTGTTGCTTTCATTCCGTCACATAGGATCCTGAATTCCACCATCTCATGGTCACTGCGGCCAAGGCTGTCATTCATTTTAGTCTGTCCCTTAAATTTTACCCTTAAGTTCTCAAATCATTTGTCTGTCCCTGGGTGGAACTCGATACATTCCAGTTGCTCTCTCACACAAAAAACAACTCCACTTCCTCATCTCACTGACCTCTCCTTTCTAAAAGGTACACAGGCATCCAAGACAACATTCCAGTCACATGAGCTATCCCACCATGTCTCTGCAAATATAATGAGATAATGGCCCTACATTGACACATGCCCAGAGATTTCTAGTTCTTGTTTATTCCCCGTGCTCTCTGCATTTGTGTACTGACACATCAGGAAGGTAATCAAGCATCCAGGTTCCCTAGAAGAGGTGTAACAGGATTCCCCATAGCAATATACACCCTTGATGTGGTTAGCCCTATGATTCTTGTCTTGAGAGAAGGCCAAGATGTAAAGGCATGAGCATTGCCACTTTGGTCCCCATGAGCACTTCAGTGTAAAGCTCATCTCACCAAATTGCCCAGTCTGCTGCCAAAGATTTTCTCTCCCTTTTTAGACAAGCAGATCCCATCTCTCCCTAACAGGCTACAGTCATCGAAGTGCAATCCACTGCCAAAAAAGCCAAAGCCTTCTTGATGGCACCAGCCATGAAGCTAAACATGGATCTGCACTATGCCTCTGCTTCTGCCTTCTTCATCTGTGAGATTACCCTCTGGACACGCATATAAAAATTAATTTCAGAAAATCACTTTCAGATAGCAGAGGAACAAAAATTCAAATTATTCAAGAAAGGCATTAGTCATGTGTTGGTGAGAGTAAGATCAACTGCTTTACTTCAAAAGATCCCATGAAACAGGAGTCTAACTTCCCACAGTGCAAAATGAAGTTCAATGTTTAACAGATTCTCTTTTTCTACATACCATTAACTTAAATTTCCAGACATCTTTGTCTACTGTTGATGTGCTTTATCCATGCAATGTCATGCATTGTAGAGTTTGATGATCCTACCTTTGAATTATCATGAAAGCACAACAGTGGAGATTTTTTTGTTGTTGTTTCAATTTTTTCAAATTTCAGTAAGTCAGAGCTAAACGCCAAAACCAAAGAGGGCTGAGAGGCTGAGACAACAGCTGAAAGATGGAAGATGCCCTCTGCCTCCTGCCTTCTGCTTTCAAGGGTGGACGTCTTAAATTCATGTTACATGCTTCAGAGGTAGTGAGTATATAAGAGAATCTGAAAGATCACATCTGCAACAACTTTCTCAATAGCAGTCAAAAAGTCATATGTGTGATTTTTCTTCTTCTGCAGAATATATGTGTATACCTATTTTTAGTAAGACTGTGGTGACTTCTGTGCACATTCAAGGTCTGATCTATCATCAGAAAACACTTTACAGGCTACCCACCTACTGGATGTCAAACTATGGCAAACATTTTTCAGGATGTACACCTTAGCAACGTCATTTGCCTTGAAAATATATATCAAAAAAATCTTGAAATAAAAGGAATGCAGGCTGAAACACCGAATAAAAACAAACTCTTTCACAAACTAATGAATCTACATAAGCTTTGAAATGCACATATGAAGTAAGAAAATTCAAATATATGTATTGCAAAAATTGACATCACTATTCACTAGGTCAAGCAGCATGCTGAGTATTGTACAAGTTTTAATCCTCTTACTCTTTAGAACTTGATTTATGTACTGTGCTTTGTTTTGAGATGTAATTTCATTGCTAATTGGAAACCGGAGTGAGTATTTGCTTATATATGAAATCATATTAGGTGGTATTTTCTACTTCCATTTTAAAAGGAAACCTTCTGAGAGTTTTATCTGGATTCCACCTGATCTGTGCATTTGCAGACATAGAAAGTTCTTACTTAGGTAATCACTTTGTCATGTTACATCGAAACAAGCCATTTACAAACAAAAAAAGGAATAAGTAGGAAACAGGGAACAATTTGTTTGTGTCTACAAAGATACTCAGAAGAACTGTCAAATGTAATCTTACTGTAGTCTTGTGTTATTGAAGCACAGACAATGATAAGGGATTTTCTTTTCCTTTCACAGATTTTGTGTGCTCTCTCTGAGCAATTCTGAATGTTGTCACTGGGCTTAACTTCTGCAAATGGCAACATTTTACTGGCTTCTTCAGGTCTGTAGAAGTTGCCTTAAAGTGTCAGTTCTCCTGCTTAATTGCACTGCCTCATTCAGAGGAAATGCCCAATGTGCTCTGATGGGTGAATGAAGAGCTTCATGGAAAATCCACACCAGCTGTAGGAGTTACACTTAGGCAGGCTGGTCTTGCTATGACAAAATCAACATCTACTGTAAGGGTAGTAAAACGCCACCTTGGAAAAGAACATGATGACTTGGAAAGCTGGATCTTTACCAGATGAACTGTCAGCTTTACTGACTGACTTCTTTTTCTTCATGTTACCTCTGTGTCATTGTATTTTGGCAGCTAACTTGTCCTATTCTGGGAAATAGGTTTTTCATTCATGGGATTCCTCTAAATGTTACTTCAGGGGGTTTATTGATTGATGTTAATCTTCTGTATTGGTTAATGCCATTTTCTTAGGAAAAGTATTACCTGCAGGCAATGGCTGTATTCACTCTTGATGGTTCACCTTGGATACCTATGGAGTCAGAATTAAGTCATTCTTTCCTCTCCAAAAATGGTAAGTAACAGACTAAGACCCTTACCTTCAACCTCTTTTGGCTTCCATACGTGTAAGCCAGTAAGAGGAATGGAACACATTATTTTCTCTGGTTGTTGTGTTGATGGACAGCTGTCTGTGATACCAGTTGCATATGCAGTGAAGGATGCCAGACTTGCAAGCATTTGCTATAACTGTGTGCATGTTTGTACAGTCCCATGCACAGTTTACAGGCTGAACCTGGTTTTCCTAGAACATGGGCTGATATTCATAAAACTTAGGACTATTTGACTGGAATTAATAAGGTGAAGGATATAGCCTGACCTCTGCTGTACAATTACAGAAAAAATCGGTCTTTTCTGTTCTTCAGTGAGTCAGAACAATAATGCTGTTTTCACCTAATAAGGGCACTGAGAGGCTTAACTTATTAGGGCTAGCACATGGCTAGTCCAATGCATAAAACAGGGTTTAAAAGGTTGAAAAAATTCTCTCTGGGTCTTGAATGTCTACCCAGGAAACAGTGGTATTTTCTAGAAAAGCTGTCAGTGATACAAAACTGCAATTCTGCAGCAAAGGGCAGTGTTAACTGACATGGTTCAGTTAAACTGAATGCAGTTTTGCTGACTTGCCTCACTTAGCTTATAGAAAAATAAAACATATAAGGATCACTTTTTCACTTCTTAGTGCCCAAGTTCACATTACATAAGAGGATATGGTAATGTAATGAACGACTGTTTGAGATCACTTAAAAAATTATCGGTGAGGGTATCAGCAAAAGCCAGATTTAATATTAAGTGACATCACAACAAAGTTCATTGGCAAGATTCACTCTACTACTTACATGACAGTTAAGGCACAGCAAGGAAAAACAAGCAACAACAAAACCATACAAAATCCAAAATCAAAAGAGAAATTAATGGAGAACTATCTAAGAGTGTGTATGTGTGTGGGGTGTGGGTGTGTGGGTGTGTTTAGGTCTGTGTGACAAAGGACAGTGAGGGCAAGGATAAAAAGGAACACAGCCTAAAACCTTAACAGCATTCAAACTCAACTCAACTTATACCTTAAGTTAAGTACTTTAAGTACTTAAAGTTCTTAAGTATTTTAACTTAACTTATACCTTAAACCTAATAATTTAACAAAGAAAAAACATATCCTGTAGCGATGTATCTGTGTAACAGGCCATTCTGATGTACCAGCCGAACTGGTTGTGAGTAATGTTATCAGACCACCTGCAGTTTTATTGTAAGAGCTCTCAGGAATTCATCAAGGTTACTGAGAAAACAACAGGCTCAAAAATAAGAAGAGAGCCTGAGAAAATGTCTGCAAAAAATGTAAACCGTAGATAGGGGAAGCACAATGTGAGAATGGACGCTTGACCAATTGGATGTCCTGAAGGATGCGTGCCTACCTCATGAAGAAGCAGCTTAGCCAACCCAGAGATGCGAGCCCACGTGGACAGTAGACCTAGAATCTATATCTGCTATGCAAGGTAAACAATAAACGGCTTCTGTTGCAATCATATTGATTCGGTTATTCAGTGGCCCATTTCCCCCCTGCAATACCCAACTTAAATGATACATTAAACTTAATTTATAAACTTAATTTATAACCTTAACAATTTAACAGAGGAATAGCTCTTAGCAGCATTTAATGTAATTTATAACTTTGAAGTTATACTTAGAAGCTCAGCAAAAGAACAACACTTAGCAGCATTTAAGTAAGGTTATGTCATAATTCACAAGCTTACTTACAGGCCTAACTTCCAAGGTACTTAAATATCTAAGAAAGCAGATTTCTCTGAGATTTGCTATAGCATACACACACATGCATGCAACACAAACAAAGAGTCAGTGCAAGCGAGGTACTTGTGAAAAATTCGTCCTGGAGGTCAGTGAAAAACTAACTTTGGATAGTTTTGCATTTCCCGACAGGTGAAGGGTCAGGCCTTAAGGAGTGGGGTTATGAGCCCAAGACTTGACACTGTTTGGCCATCCTCTAAGTGTAGCAAACTTGAGAGTTCACTGGCACAGAGAGGCATCCCTCTCAGGGAGATTGCTGGTTACAGCCCACAAGGTCCAGGAGAGCTCAAAGGGTCTCATTTGGGCTGCTGTTTACAGGGTCTCAAGACAGTGAGCTTTAGTCATAATGTTCCATCCTGGCCACAGTTTGGATTGGCTCTTTCTTTGAATGTGTGAGAACAGGAATGTTGTGCCATTGAGGCAAGAAAAATACTTTCCAAGTCTATTCATAAGGAAAACAGGAGTTCCTTACACAACAGTTCCTGGGAGAAGACCATGTTTCTGGTAAGTTTAAGAAGAGCTGGGCATAGCTGCTGTTTCCAAGGCTGAGGACTAACAAGCATTTCTAAGATCGCAGTGCAGCCTGGAAGAAGGGAGAGGGAGGGAGAGGGGGAATGCACCACCACAGGTGTCTGTAAAGCACAGGCTGATTTACACCTCTTTACATGAATTCTGCACTACCTTGTATGCAATATATGCGCTACATATGCAGGTGCAGGGCAATAGGAAAATTAGAAAGGTTATGTGGGAATTGCTAGAAGTACTTTGGAAATGCAGGTGGGAAATTGAGAAGTATCCAGCAAGGCAGTTCACCTATAAATTCAGTAGTAGCAAGACGAAGGAAAAAGTATATTCTGCTGAATTTACAGAGGTTCAAAACATAAGTTTCATATAGTGGTATTTGTGTGAAGTTAATGCTGTATTTTCTGGGACTGGTGCCTGAGAGGCACAAGTATCTGTATGTGAAACAGATTTGTCACCTTATGGGTCACAACAGGGAGCTACCAGTGATTTGGGACCGAGAAAAAGCAAAGTATTTCCCCTAGGGCTGCTAGCTAATTGTCTGCTCTTGGGCTGAGACTGCTGCCAGCATTAACTCCCTGGCTGCTTGTGTCAAATCTCCTTTTGTCAGCAGTTCAAAGATGGTATGTACAGGATGCCATTGAAATTGAAAAAATGGTGTTTCTACCCTTCCAGCAGAGTAGCAGGAATAAGAATGCATCACCTTTGAAATACATCACATCAACAGCATTTGCACCTTTTGCATCTCAAAAATATGGGTACCACAGCAAATCCTGAAGTTTCAGATTAGATACAGCCTCTGTGACAGTCTTTTACTTCTGAAAACCTGCAAGTATTACTGTACAAAAGGCACATTAAAAATAACTTTTTCACCACTGTTACCTGAAGAGACAGAAATAATTAGCAAATAAAAATACTGTGTGTGGAGATAGCCACCAGATGGTAGCAAACACATAGTATAGATGTCTGTCAGATTCTCTCAATTATATTGGATTTCTTGGAGAGAACACTCATGTACATGTTTAAACATGCGAGCTCAACTAGCTGATCTATAAAAATACTAACAAAATTTTGAGCAACCACTCAAAATTTTCTACATCAAAACATACCATTGAGTCATATCCTTCATTATAACTTTGTTACTGTTAGCAGAACACATCCTGTATGTTCCTTCTGACAAACAGATGGGATAAAATTAAGATGATTGCAAAATTCAGCAAAATTATTGACAGTAGTCTTGAGACAACTGGTTGTTGAATTGTCAAA
The DNA here is from genome assembly GCA_024734555.1 of Trochalopteron elliotii. Lineage (NCBI taxonomy): Eukaryota > Metazoa > Chordata > Aves > Passeriformes > Leiothrichidae > Trochalopteron > Trochalopteron elliotii. Next base: position 1,441,128 of record JANPWX010019821.1, read on the forward strand.
TTTTATCCTCAGTTTAAAGTCAAGAAGTGCTTACTAAAGTCAAGCTTCTGCATAAAGATTGTAGAAGTGAATAATGTACACTGAAAAAAACCTTTTCAGGATCTTCAAACATGACTCTATGCTAATACCATCTCTTCACCAAAGCACCAGTGAGACCCTGGGCTCTAGACTGTTCTAGACAAATATAAAAATTTACTCCTTCTCATAGAAAAATAAATACGGGCTTCCTAATCAAAAACATTACATTTCTGCTGACCCTAATTCAGACAGCTACAGGGACTGCATAATATATATGTGGTCACAATCTCCTTAGACATTAAAACAACATAACAGTTGAGAAACAAGGCTTTCCAAAGCTGAGGGTATGTATAAGGGAGAGCTTTTTACTTTTGGGAGCTTCCTTTGCCCTTTGTTTCTGGGTGAAGTGCCAAAGCTTACATCTGCAAGGGTTATCACCACCAACTGGGAACAAACAAACACACAAGCAAACCAAAGCAAAAAAACCCCAAACCAGCAAACAAAAACCGAAACAAACAAGAAAACCCCAACTCAACACAAAAGCCAGCACTCCAATCTATGCCATCACCACCACAAAATTATTGCTATTTTGTTTGTAGAACTCTGATTCAAGAATTGAGATATTGACAAGAAAAAGTATGATAGCTTTTGGAAACCTCACAATGTCAGTGCCTCGGGCCTCTAAAAAACTTTGTATCAGAACCATAAGATATAATTTGGGATCCTTTGCTTTTAAAATATGTGAGAACAACAGTTTGGGGTTCTCTATAGATGGATAAATTGTTGCAAATTGACTATCGTCATGTTCTTTTTGGTCCTCATGCTTTTTTGGATCTCTTTTTTGTACCTCCTCCCTTGATATTCCAGAGGCAGCCAGCAGAGCTGTTGGACAACTATGCATCCATCATGACAAGATCCCATCAAAGCCTCTGCATTAAATAATATTCTGTCTGGATTGCTTTGTTGTTTTCTGACAGCTGGAAAGATATAGACTTTATTATAGATAATCCCTTACTCTTGCTTCTACCACTTCCGTGTGATGAGAAAAATTAACACGTATCTGCACCTCTTTGTCCTCTTCACCAGGGGCTGCAGTATTCCCTGAGAAGAGGTACTGTTTAGTATTATATTCCATTATGTCTCTAGCAAATTAAATTATTTCATGGGAACTAATGATACAGACAATACCAGCAGTGGAAAGTGTAATGCTAGCAGTACTAATCCCATTATTGAACTTGTATAGGAAACAAACAGCAAAAGACTATTTGGAGCAGCAGTGATAAATTCATGACCCATGGCACAGTCATGTAATCCTGCTGCTGTATCTCGGAAGATGAATCTGCACAACCTTTGAAACATAAATTTGTGTACAGGATCTGTTACCTTTTGCCTGTTTATGGCATGCCAAGGCTATTCCTTGAAATAAATTCACAGTCCTCTGCACAGCCATGGACTGCCTTTTGTCCAGCAATAAACAAGCACCTTTCATGAGTTAGCAGCTCTGCAGCACAGAAAAGCACAGCTGGCCCAAAATAGACTAGAACTGCATCAGATCTGCATGTCACCCACTGCACTACCCTGAAAAGCTCTTTGTGGATACTGCTTCTAGAAGTGCAGTCAGACTTGGCTCTGAGACAACATCTGTAGGCCTTTATATACTTGAAGTGTCTATAAATAATGTGTTTGAAATAATATACTTCAACTAAGACTGTGACAACCCACTGGAGCATAGCTCAGTATGGACCGTTTCTTTTGCTGCTTAAGGATCAGTAAGCAGGAACTAATTGCCTTGATTATTTCTCTTCATTAGTTGTGTGAATTTGATTTTTAAGACCCTGGTATCAGCTGCATGTACAAGCAATTACAGACTTGAGAACCATTTCCCAAGCTGTTGCTGCCAACAAAATTTTGCCTGTTCCAGTATACTCCAAGACAAAGGGAGATCACAAACAAGTTCTCACTTTTTTCCCCTCCACAATGGCTGCTCGGCAGTACTCCAAGCCTGCAGTCTTACTCCTGAGCATGATCTGTGTGCAACTCATGCTGCTAATATTACACTGCCATCACAGAAAGAAGCAAATTTTCACAATCTTCTCTTATAATAAAACCACCTCATCAGGAAAAAAAAAAATCTCCCAAACTTTAAAGAAAAGAGGGATTTCCTAGGCAGACCTGTAACACTTTTCTACATATCTGCCTTCTCAGAGATTGCCATTTGATGTGGGAAGGAAAATCCAGATTGTCTTGAGTGATGCAAATTTAGTCATTCCCCTCTAGACAAACCCCATGAAGCAATTTGAAGCACGGCCTAGCAATTGTTCTTTCTCACATCTCAGTGTATCTGCTGTGGTTTATGCCATATCTCCAACTCCTGACTTTTGCTTCATCCATTTTTCAGCTGGCTGCACCCTCTGAGTCTATTCTCTGCAATGCCTTGGGAAACCACAGCCAAGGTCTTGTACCTGCATTACATAAAATTTACAACTGTGAATTCTGAGAGTCATTCACATGTAGTTCTGCTCATGCTACTTTGGCAATGCACAGGGACTTCACAATCAAGAATGCAAGAGAAGGAAAATTCGTATTTGCTTTGGAACTGTAATAGATGTGATTATAAATTCGTGCAATTAAAACATAGAAGGAAGTTATAGCAGATGATAGAATGTATATTTTCTATAACCCTGTTAGTATAAAAAGTAACCTTGATTCCCGGACTGGGACCGGCGTTCACCAAATACCAGGACGTGCTTTGTATACAAACTAACATCTCGATTTACACCAGAAAGGAGGGTGGCTTGCCAGGATGTAGCTCCTTGAGCTAATCAGATCTTGGGCACCCAGACCATCAACCCACCATCAACCCACCATCAACCCACCATCAACACATCGACACCCATTTCGAGGGTGGACCCTGCATTTGACGACATCATCATCCCAAAGGAGGATTCCTGGAAGGTCCTTTCAGACTCGGCCCAGCACCGGGAAATCTGTTCAGGGTTCATCATCAAGTGAAAGACTGGGCTTGAATTTGAAAAACACAATACCTCTGCTGCCGGGAGGCACAAAATGCAGTATAAGAACCTGGACTCAACCACCAGCAAATGGTGGAACAGTGCGACATAGCAACCTTGCTGTCAGTCGGCTGTTTCACCCAACATTCGAATGCTGTTCCCTGTGGCTGTCCCAGATAGATTTAAAATGGAAAAATAAAATTTATTCTTTATATCTGATTGGTTAGTTGATCATTTATAACAGAACCATGCATGATTTACAAGGCACAAATAAAGAGACTAAAGCCAATAGCTCTTGAATGTTATTTCTAGCTGTGTTACTTCATCTGTGTGACCTCGGGAGAGCAGTATCTATATTTGAGCTTCCATGCATGTATTTGTTCCTTACAATGGCTCTAATGCTTATAAGCTGGTAGCTGTCCAGTGTGTGTATGTGCACCAAACATATAGCACAACAGAAACATCAAGCTACATCATAGAAAAAAACCCTGAATTTACAAGTTTAAACTAACAGGACAGGAATATTGACTTGCACAGTAGGAAAATAACAACAACAACAACAAAACAATATTACCTTGTAAAAGTTTTTGAAACTTTCTCTTACTCTACCCTTTTCATGATCACAGCTTGAGTCACCAAGTGTCTGTTTTCAAGAGCTTGGGGACAGCTAGTGAACCTCCCATGCACATTTTTAAATCCATGCATGAATGTACGGGAATACTGTCAGGCACTGCCACAGCCAAGCCTTACCTTACAACCAGGCACACAAATTAACAAACAGTAGAAATTTGTTATCTGTTAGGATAAATTGTTGAATACTGTAACTTGGTAGACGTTGTAGCAAATCTGTACTAGGCAAATAATTACTCTACCACATAAAAATCACAGAAACACAGAATCTTTTAAGTTGGAAAAGGCTTCTGAGATCATCACACCCAACCTTCGACTGATCAGCACCTTGTCAACTAGACCATGTACCGTGCACGTGAAGTGCCATGTCCAGTCATTTCTTGTGCATCTCCAGGGATGGTGACTCCACCACCTCTCTGAGCAGTCCATTCCAATGTTTAATAATCTCATTTATGAAGAAATTCCTCCTGATGTCCAGCCTGAACCTCTTCTGGTGCAGCTTGAGGCTATTTCCTCAAGTCCTGTCACTTGCTGCTTGTGAGAAGATGCCAATCCCCACTTGGCTACACCCTCTTTACAGGTGGTTGTAAAAAGTCATGAAGTCTCCCTTGAACCTTCTTTTTTCCAGGCTAAACAACCACGGCTCCCTCATCTGCTCCTCATCAGACTGGTGCTCCCTTCACCAGCTTCATTGCTCTGCTCTGTGCAGAATGAAACTCCAGCTACATCAGACCACTGCTGCACCTTACTCTGAAAACATAATGATAAAGAAAGATCAGTGAGGATTATAAAATCCTGGTGGGAATGGACCACTTCTTCCCAATGTAAGAAATGCCCCTGGTTCTTTGTGTTTTATAAATAATTCACAAAAGAGCCTGGTCTTCTGTTCACTCCATGGTAATCACACAGTTAAACTGTGTTTCAGATGAGAGAAAAACAACCCACTGAAACCCAGCCATTTCTAGTAACTCAAGATGTTACAGTACTGATCACAGAGCAAATAAAACTGGTGTGACTGCATTGTTGGATCAAAGATAGTGGCAGCCATAAAAGGACAGACCCCCATCCCCCCACCCCTTTTTTTTAATGGATTCTCTTTGTTTCATAAAAATCTACACTTGTAAGTCTGAAATGTCAGAGAGCTAAAGAAAACTCGATTAGAGCTGTTTGGGGGAGGAGGGGGAACAGAGAGGAGAGGTTTAAGATCCAACTTTTAATCATCTTGCTGTGTAGCAGAATTCAGACTGACATTAGGCGGCAAGGTTCCCCCTGCAGTGAACAGGCAAAGTGCATTCAGTCAGCTCCAGCACACTGTGCAGAATAAAGCACTTCAGAATTAAACATTGAATATCACAGCCATCACTGAAAGTTAAAATCTCACATCTGTTAACAAAGGTGAGGAGCAATAGTTCTAATTGTTCCTCAATAATTGTAGTAGATACTGAAAATTTGAGAAAATAAGACTATATTTCTCCTACAAAACTTTTAGTTACTGAGTTTCAGCAAAGATGTTAGAATAATTTGTATTAAATTCTTTACTATAAGAACTACTACATGAGTGAAAACATTCATACAAAACACAGGTCAGAGTGCATTCCTAATTCTCATTTGTTTTCCCTCCAGGAACTCTCTAAAGGCTCTTAACAGCTTTATTTGGTTGAACTTGTCTGTGAATTTTAAACATAATTACTAAAGGCAGCTTCAGCTGATGTGGAAGTTACACAATCTCTTTTATACTAGGAAGTCATTCCTACAAATTACAGACTGTCACCAAGTATAAGAGCGCTACCAGTGAAACACAAGCACTGACATTTTCTTTTGTTTTATAAGCACTTGCTCTAAGATCTACGTAACGTTTAATTTGTGTTACATATTTCACTCCATCAGTATGAATCCATCTAAAGAGATGTAAGACTCATGTTTTGAGTGTGGCTTTATGTGTGGAAGGAATCAGAGGTTTTTTGCTTTATGATTCACTTAGCAATGGAATCATAAAGGGGAATCATTTTGCCACTTTGCAAGGGAAGGACTCTCCAGTATTACAGCAATATCAGGGAGAGACATGAGACTGCAGGAGCTAAGGCACAACCTTGCCTTTGGGCAGCAGTAAAACACTTCTTCTTAAAATAAGTAATTTCTACAGCAAATGTATGTAATTGTCTTGCATCTAGAACTCTTTTGTACACATTTTTTTCAGGAAGCTCCTTCTCATGTCTGGGGAGCACACTTGTCTGGGAAATAAACCTATGTGTCCTTTCAAACTATAATTCTAAAGCAGGAACTGCTATTACCAGAAAATAGCCAGAATATTCACTGAATAGTTATCTTTCCTAGGTCAGAAGGAATCCATTTCACACTTCATGATCCTAATCGAAAAGTTCACTGAAGCCTGGGGGTTTTCATTAACTTTGAGGGGTTTTAGATCTGATCATTAAAAAGAAAAAAAAAAAACAAAACCAAAAGAATCACTAAGCAACAGCTTACCACCTAGATGCCAGCCTCTCTGTGGGGATACAATTAAAGTTGACCAAAGTAGAAACCAGTTGAGGTTTTTACTCTGCTTTATACCACAGCACTTATGCATCTGAGAAGACTGCTTTATAGCTTTAGGGTAATTCTCTGGAGAAATTCCTACACAGCACTCACCCAGTGGGATTTCTGAGACAATAGCTAGTGATGGCAGCTAAGGCAGATCATCATTCTTTTCTCAGGTATCTCCATAAATGCCATCCTGTGCAGTGGGACCATGCTTGCTGAAATAACTGTTTTCATCACTGTGCTGAACAGCCATATATGTCTCCAAGGAATAATTCCTTGCATGAGAGGCAGAGAGATAAAGAGCACAGTTACCAGGAAGCTCTCAGCAATGGATCAACCTCCCAGTAGCCTGAAGCTGTTTCTGGGTACCTAGCAAGAAGGGAGTCACTGCTGAGGCAACACCACTGTACAAATTGGTTAGCCAGGAAAACCAAAGGTGCTCCTAACACTTGGAGACATATTGTGGATCGGGGAGGGAGATCTCCTTTTTAATAATGACTGAGAGAATTCTGTCATAAAACAGAAGAGTCTGATGAGTTAAATGGGAATTGAAGAGAAATGAGGAATACAACTGGGATATGTATTCCTGAAAAAAAGAAAAGGACTGTTCCCTGGGGATTGGATTCAAGGACTTCTTAATGACCAGTAAGAGTAGACTGAGAGGAAAAATGATCAAAGAAAGACTAAGACATTGTCTTTAAAGAGGGTAGAAGAGAATGGATAAATACATAGACAGAGCTGAATATACAAAAATAATAAGAGAGAGAAATCAAAGGATGAGAGAAAAGAAAGGGCAGAGTTGAGTTCCTTAATCTGGGCAGGGCACAACCTGGTTAGTTAAGTTGGATGATTATTGTAAAACATGCCTGCTCTCAGGACCACATTGACCCAGGGATATCTCAGACAGCAGTTAACTGAGCTAGTCTCTCTTGACCAGGAATTACATTGAACAAAAAATACATACTATGTTTTATTTATACTATATTCCAGCAGAGACGAAGAAATACAAGCATATTGTTTTTCTGAAGGCTTATGTTTCCCTCCAGCTGCTCCACATCTGAGGAACTCTAAAACACTTGGGAGAGTCATATTGTTCTGCTTTGTTTGTACAGCATGACAATTTCAGGCTTCCCACTCAACTTCCAGCTACTACTACAGCCTGAAGAATCATTAAAAATAATGGTAACTTTTTAAATTGCCTACAGCACTTCAACTTTATTTGCCTTCTCTGCTGAACTGCAGTATTTCCCATTTAAATTTGTGATGCAGAACAGGATATGAAGGATAAACAGAAAAAAAGTTGAATATTCAAAAATCAAAGGGACAACATAACATGCCTTCTGAGTTGTTCCTTCTAGTGTCTTGGAAAGTCTGTAAATTGCTTCTCTCAAATTTTTTTTTTGAAAGTCTCTTTTATCTTCACAGTGGCATGAAATTTTCCATTGGTATCTCCTTAGACTGTGAAAGATCACATAGGTATTTCTGACACTGGCAAAAAAAAAAGTATTATTTTAACACATACATATGATACAACATTTTCTCTAGAATAAGTGGGACTACATTGTAACAAGGCAGAACGCTGACCGCTGTATGTTGTAATTTAAACTGGTGCTCAGAACCCAACATTTTCAGTGAGATACCTACACTTGATAAATGGCTACATTTTTGTTGTTGTTATTTCTCAGAAGGAAAAAACAAACAAACAAACAAACAAACAAACAAAAAAAAACCAAAAAAACCCCACCAAAACACCAGAAAAAAAACAAAGCAGAAAAAAAGAAAAAGCAGTCCTACTTCTGTTTTTATGGGGTGAATAGAATGACTTTCACTGATTATAAAGTCATGAGGTAAAATAATTCATACATAATCACTGTTTGGCACTCATCTTGCCAGTCACAAAGCCAATGGCTAGCTGTCAGCACTTGACAACTGCACACTCTGACAAGAGTGGGAGGTCCAAGAAGATAGGTTTGAACTGATGCTGCCTATGTTGTATCTGCTATTTAAAGCAAAAAACATATCTTATTTCAGCTTGTTTCAGTCTGGCCCCATGTTTAAGCCTTCTTTGTCATCTAGATATTGATTTTGTTGCTGTTGGCCTCTGAGGAATTTCTAGGCAAAGACAGTGTGAGAACCAGCTGAACCAGCTGCCTGAGTTGTCAGCTCCTTGGAGGATGTAAAGACGAGGATGCTGCGGCAGTCTTCAGGTGATGACTCACCTACCCAAACGTATTGCAACAGTGGAAAATATACAGCCACCACCAAATCATTCCTTGGAGATTTCATGCTATATCTGAGAAGCCAAGAGCTAAAACAATTGGTTTAGTTTTTCCTAAGCTTTGCAGGAAGGCCACTCAGAGCCAGATGTTTTGCTTAGGTATGCCTACACACATGTAAATACACACACACACACAGGGTAATAGATGAAAAATTCATATGTAACCCTGAAGGACTTTGTAGTGATGAAGGTGGGGAGGAGGAAGAAATATGGAAACTATTGCTTTGGCACAGACTCTCCCTTTGTTGTTCAAGTGAAGCTAAAGGTACACTGGTATGGTAACCTCCCTGCACGAAATGGTCACAGTATATGCAAGCCATTAGAGATAGCAGATTAATAAAAACAGCCTGTTTATACATTCCAGAGCAGGTGTACTATGTCACGATTTTAAAAGGAAAAAATTGTATATGTTAATCCAGATCCCACCAAAATCCAAGACAAGTTTCCCACTGAATTCAACATCAGGAGCAACTAACAAGCTTGCGGGAATAAACTACCTTTATGCGCATGGACCTGAAAGTTCTCCCAAATGCCTGTAGGGCTTGTATACGTTTTTAGTATTTGTCATGATTTTGTGGAAAAAAATCTCGTTTTGTGTAAATAAATGTAGCAGATTGTTTGCCTACTTTTGCTTTGACAAATATCTTTTTTCATGTCCTGGATATTCATGCTTCTATTACTTACAAATTGTTTCAGAGACTAATGTCTGAATTCCTATATCCACAAGCTGACTCTTGGAATTCAGAGTTTTCCTTCTTTTTTTTTTTCCTGTGGTTCCTGAATAATTGCATTTGTAGTACTCTGAAACATCCATAAATAATTATCAGTACAGACTGCTCACCATCAGAATTGTGTAATGTAGATGTTGACTGGAGTCTCTTCTCTTTCCTAAAGTGTTGTATTTTGCACAACATTTCTTTCCCCTCTCTCCCCCTGAAATAGCTGTCTTGGATCAAAGAAACTGGCAATAACACATAAGGAAGTATCAATTTTTGCAATGGCTTGCAGACCAACTTCTTCATGTCCTCCAGCAACAGGTACTTTTCACTTTGATTTAGAGAACTGTTTGACATCTTCAGATATGGAACTGTGTGGGATTCTCATTCCTGTTCTTATTGACACACCATTTTGCTTTTCAGCATCTATTTGTGTGTGGACAATTGCTAATAATGGGCTCATTAGAAAGCAAGCTCTTTTTTTAATGCTGAAGCATCCAATGGTTAGATCTTACTGCTAACTGCATAGTATAGAAGAGAGATGTGCACTTGCTCCAGAAGGCATGGCTACCTTGCTCCTAATTTTTAGCATTTGTGAGGGATTGCAGAAATTCTTGAAAAGCATAATGGAAAATCTTCACATTGATGGTGCAGGACTGTAAAAACCCACTACTTGGATGACACTGAATTTTTCTGCTGTTGCTTAAATTTTTTGAAAACTAGAAGTTTTGATGAAAGTTGTAGTTCGGCAGTAACTGATCATCATACAATGCAAACATCAGCTTTGAAAAAAGATTAAAAAAATCCTAAAATCTAAACAGAGTATAAAAAATAATCAGACTGGATATGAAAATAAAAGCATGACCACAGAAGAGACAAAGAACCATGTTCCCAAACAGTCCACAATAATGATGAGTACATTTCCTTTGAACTCATATGTAATATGCATATCTTAAAATGTTTGTAATAGACTGCAGATGTCAACTGCTCTGTGAAAAAAGTTCTCTAATTTTCAAGTTATGCCTTGATTAATAGAATTGCCCAAAAGTAGCTCAAAAATGTAGTTTGTCTGGAACACTGTGTTATGGTACAGGTACAAAACGGATCACTAAGAAGAAGAAAGTGAACTTAAATAAGTTGTAACAGTGTGTATATGTCTGTTGAATTTATATCCAGAACCCCATGTCAGCCAAATGCCAGCCTACCTCTTAGTAGCCAGTTGTGAAAATGAGGAGGAATGATGAAAAAACCCAATGCTTCAAAAGCTGAAGCTGGTCAGAAAGCTCCTCTGCTTTCTCTCCATCTTGAAAATAGTTTGGCAATTTGAATTTCTGCAATCATTTGCCAGGTGTCAGGAACAGATATAAAGCACAGAACAGAATGCAAGAGAGACAAACAGCAGAGCTGAGCAATGCTTTTCACCTGTATACGCAAAATACTCTGGTATTGGAGAAAATCCAATAGGAAACTTGGAATACGGACATGAGGAAAGAGGCGATTTGCCTTTTGAAACGTGTAGACTTGGAAACTTGCTGCCACCCAGTGTCAGTAGTAGGTGTCTGTTCCCATGAACTAGCCCTTGGAATTCAGTCTGTGTGGGACTGCCACCCTGTCCCTAGACAGAGAGGGTCTGGGACTCCTGGGCTCTCTTGTGAGAAGCTTGGGGTGCACAGTGGCCAGCTAACGCACACACAGGCTGAGGCACAGACCACTGAAAGGAGCATAAAAGGTGAGGATGAAGACCCTGCTGAAATTGAGTGGTTAACCTTCCCTTGATGTTCCTCTCTTTAAGATAAATGCCAGATATTGCATACAAATTTTGCTATTCAAACGCTGTTCAAGACCAAATGCAAGTGGAATTGCACTAATTATGTCCATTTTCCTCACCATGTTGAAGCAGAACATCTCCCAGGTGTTAAAAGTAGCAGAAATGTGCACAGCAGACCAAACTGCTCACTGTCTGTCAGATCACAGACAAAAAGCTGAATTGGTCATGAGAAAAAGTAATTTTAAAGTATTGTTTTATTTTAAAATTTAAGTACTCTTTCGAGGGTTATTTTGGGATGAAGACAGAGGTGCACACTGCCACATCAGACAACTATGGAATTTTTCTGTAAGAAGAAAGTGCAGAATTTTAGCACCATAAAAAACTTGTGTCATGAACAGCCAGGCAGCCAGTGTTAAGCTCAACAGTGGTATAGGTGGAGATTTTTTTCCACTGGTGAAGGTTCTGATTTAAAGAAACAGGGGTAATAATAATTACAATTACAAAAAACCCTGAAAACAAACAAACCAACCAAAACAAAACACCTCAACAAAACCAATAGAAGCAAAATACAGCATAAAGAAATTAAGTTAAAAAACAATTAAGTTTCTTTTGCATGAAAAAGTCGGTCCCTGAATCTTTTTTATTTTGTGGCTCCTGTTAATTCTGTTCCATCACCTTACGTCCAGTTGATTTGCATATTGAGCTACTCAAATTTTTCCTAAACAAATTTTTCTTCCTGAACCATCCAAAAAGAGCTATAAAACTTGATCAAACAGGGACACCAACCTGGTCAAACAAGCGTTTTTTTACAAGGTCTGTAAGAACTCCCAACAGAAAGCCTTTCCAGGCTCCTGACTGTATGAAGGATTTCTCTCAAGCATCATGAATATGTAATTGTACCAACAACCTCTCACATTTCTCCAGAATTCACTACTTCACCTTGTATTGTTCAGAATCTTCACCTAACAGCAAAATGTGTATATCTAAGAGAAAACTCCAAATGTGTCATGGACGTAGTACATTGTAGAATATGAGTGCCATGATACAGCACTGAAGTGGAATGGTGAAGAAGGCCCTTTGCCTCTCATCCTGGAAATGCTTAGCCAGTTTCAAACCCCTTTTACATCAGCAGTTACTTTGATCAAAATCATTATCCTGCATTGAAACGTACCATAATGATTTTTGGTATGTGAAAGCCTTCAAAATGTATTCATCTTGTCTATGAGAATTTTTACCCTGAGAATACTTGTCACGAATTTTAATGGAAGGCATTAACAGCACACTCTCCCAGTAGGCATAAATGTCTTATGTACACAGTTAATTAATTTTTATTGCTGTATGTTTCCATGCCATTTCAATGTTGTTAATATCTGGAAATGCTTAATATTTTTGGGAAATACTAAGTCACATAAAAATAGCATTGTGTCTACTTTGTAATCCCAGCACATAAACCTGTTCTTTCCCCCAGTGCTTTTTTATTACTTTAAAAAATCATTCAAGATAGGAGTATTTCATGGTTACCAACAGACTATATTTATTATTATAATTGAGGACTCTACATACATCGTTGCACAAAATTATAATGGACCAATCAACAAAACTATACAGTTTGTATGCAACTGTAAATAGCACTTTAGCAGAAGTTTAACACATTGTGCATTAGTTGTCTTAGTAAGGTGACAACTTAAGATGATTACTTCATGGGAGTACGAAAGTGCAAACTTTCATTCAAGGCATACATAAACACACAAAAAGGATTGCTATACATGCCACAGGTCTAAAATAAACCTCAAATCAATCCTCTCCACACCAAAACAAGTTAAAGGAGTAAGTACCGGCACTCTTAGCAACCACCAGTGTTACCACATTCAAAGTCTTATCTCTAGCAAGAAGCAGAGAAATGCAATCTGAAGAAATGCCCTTAGCCAGGAGTTTTAGATGTAACGCAACTGTCACATGAACTCAATGTTTTTGTTTGGCAAGAATGAAAGAGTTACATCACTAAAGAAGCACTTCACCAGTGTATTACCACTAAATCCTGAATCACTATATAAAGTGACTGTGTGTTAACAGTTGACTGTTGAAGGAAATAGTGTCTTTACATCAAAAGGTGATATACAACCAAAATTCAAGTAATTACTACAAGTAATTCTGATCTTCTGTTCCTGTGCGCTACATAAAGCAGATGATTTTTTTTTTCTTCTTCCCTTTGTCCTGGAAAAGGTGCAGAGGGAAGAACCAAACGGTAGGTGCAATCCTACATCTACAGCAGCTGGTGACAGGCATGGGGGTACAACCGTGTACATCAGGATGACCTCCGGATTTTCAACACACAGCCTTAATGCTCTCCAATCATTCCCATCTCAGCACCTGCAAAACTCCTGCTGTCCCCCTACTTTTTAATTGCACCATTTTCACCAGCTGCTCAAATCTGTTGCCCAAGCAGACATGTTACCTTCTTTTCTGCACAAGTGAGCACCTGAGCTGCACAATGTAATTTCTGGATGACAATCAGAAGATAAAAGGGTGGAAGAGCTCCTCCCTCATACCAGGTCTTGGGAAGGTCTGGAGAGGCATTTATTTCTGTCTCAGCACCAGTGAAGAACTGCTGAAGACTGTATAAGCTTAAAAGACACTTGCTTACAATACCAAAATTCTGAATAAGTAAATTCTAAAGAAAAAACGGCCTCTTACAGTATTTTAATTACTGCCTAGATTAACTTAAAAGTAATATGAAATACTAAGGGGTTTTTCTAATTAAAAATGCTTTTTATCCTGTTATCAAGTTAACCTCAAGACAGGAGTTAAACAGAAGGGACCATAAACTTTGATGAAAAAATTCTGCTACCTAAAGAGTTATGAAAAAGAATTATGTCAAACTCTAAGAAAATTAGTAGTAGCATGCATGACTACAAAAAAAAAAAAAAAAAGAAATGAGAAATCTGAGATTTGTCTCTTGATAAAAGTTTTCATAGATTTTGGTACAAACCCAGCACATTCTGTGAACATGGGGAATGAGAATGTGCAAGCAGTTTTACCATCTTTGCAAAATGACTGAAGCAAGATAAAAAACTGAAATGTGAAAAACAAGGCCTGTGTATCACTTTTTAGCCCTCCAGTGCCCAGATACTTCATGCTTTGAAAATGACCAAGTACAGCAGAGACTGTGCCTTCAACAAAGAAAGAAAAAGAATTAAAATTAGCCTAGTTCTCTTCAAAGTATTTCTAAAACGGGCGCTACCACAGCCTACCACTACATTAATGTATGAACAACATTTTTATTTCCCTGAATTTAAAGGAAAATAAACCACCAGAAAATGCACTTGTAGAAAGATGAAAGCATTGGAAAACTACAAAGTAAGCAAGGATTGTGTGCTTGTATATATAAATCTTTATAAATACTCACATAGAAATGGTTGCAATATTTTGTTCATTGGTTTGTTTTCCCCAAATCAAAGCAGAATACAATGTATTCTTTCAAATGGGCTTTGAATGGGGAAGCATAAGTAGGATTGACAGAGAAAATAACAGAGGAAAAGAACAGTGAAATTTTATTTCCTTAGCAAGTGGAAGTATAGAGATGTTACTGCAGCACTTACTGTTCTTACCTTTTAGATCCAAACTCATCACAAATTATAGCATAACTACATCAGTGGTGAAATTTAACAAACAGCTTATATTTTCAAATATTTAAGTTTATTTTTCTTAACAGTATCCCCACTTTACGCAGCCTATAAACCTGAAGAAAATGCATTTACTTCTGAAAGTCATAATAGTAAGTGTTATGGGCTGCTCAAAGAAGTAGTCCTGAGATTTCAGATGTTAAAGCTTTCTCCACAGCCACATGTTCCTTTGATGTTTGGATTATTGAAGACAAATTCACTGGACAGTTTGTCTTCTACATAGTCCATTTCAGTTCCTAGAAGTGTCAGCTGTGCCTTCTTTTCAATAAACACTCTAACCCCTTGAAAAGAACAGGAAACCAGAAATTACACACAATAAAACCGTAGTTCACTTTGAAATTCTCTTTTGACCAGTAATCAAAAAAGAGGAAACTAAGTATAAAGACTACGAAGACTACATCATGGTTTACCGGACCTAATGTCAGGTACTTTCACCACTGTTTTCATTCTGCCTATAGAAGTCTGGCAGAAGTCTGGAGCTGTTGCTTACATGTGCACATGAATGTCTTTTTTTTGACAGGGCACAAAAAAAATGACGCCAAGGGAAATAAGCTGTAGAACAGGGCAATGAATCTGACCTTGAGTACACAATTCTTATGCATTACAGACAGGAAACCATTTCATACCCTCCTTAAAGTCGGTGAATCCAACAAGGCATACAGAACTTCGATAACATACATTTCTTTTCTCAAAATGACTAGGTTTAATTCCCTCACCACAGAAGCTTGTGCCGCTGTACCAGAAACTCACCATCTTGAACTACTTCTTCATCAGACTCTCCTTTAGATTTTGTATATTCTAATGTGTAAGAAAGTCCATTGCATCCCCTTGTACGAACACCTACTTTCACACCTACCTAAAGAAAAAGAAACAACAAAAAACACCACCATACATATGACTCAGTTTTTAAAACCTATTCAGAACACCAAGTTAAAAAGTACACAGAACAATGAAACACTGACATTTATTTTTCTCCACTGCCTAAATGCAAAAGTGAATTACTGTAACAGGTAAGAGGTAACTTTTTATTTTTTCTTTTATGAACTTGCTAAGGTAAAAAAAGACCCCATCTGATGCTTGCTGAAGCGAATCATGCCCTACAGTATGTTAAATTTTTTAAGTAATGAACCACTGGCACTCCTGTAGGAGCCATGTCTCAAAAAACCAGTCAAATTTCAAAGACAGGTATTTTTGTGACTTCAAATTACTTTTGTAATCTGAGTTTACTCAGATGCCAATTCAGGTACTATGACAAGATTATAGACAGTAACACAATTATGAAACTGTGAGGCCAAAACAAGGACAGTTACTAGATTATCACAGAATTTTTGTAATAACACCATCAGAAAACTTACTTTAAACCAAAGTTCTGAAAAACATACTTTGATTTTTCATTACCTCTGTTGCAGTCTCACTAAAGGAGCAAACCCCTCCCTCACTCAAGTGTATGTACATGTGTACTGTTTTCACTGGCCTTAAAAGCCAATTTAGTCAACATTTGTAACATTCACAGCATTCAAGAAATCTGACAGAAAAAGAGCATCTGTGTAAAGAAAAAATTGAGAAGTTTTAACAAAGTAGAAAACTATTTGTGTGTAAGAATCTTTAAGAATTATCTATATCACCTTCTACACACCAGTGCTTCATAACTGAAGAGGCAAATTTTATTATCTATGTCCATATGTTGTGAAAAAAATGTATCAAAATGTAACAATCCTCATCAAATGGGCTCTCAAGACAAATTGCATCTGATCCTTTCATACTAAATACCTTTCTCTACAGGAAGTGCTACAAATTATAGGCTGGAAAATGCAAACACCATTTACAGCAAGGAAATGATTGACCATATAAATTGTAGGCCCATCGCTACCTTAGGATGTCTTAAAACATTAGAACAAATAAGTCTAGTAAGCTGCACACATGCAGGAAGCAAAATAAACAATGGCCTCGGTTAATAAAAGAAATGTTCTTCTTGAAACAATACTTACTGTAAAAAAAAGCTAATGTTGCTTTTACAATGGTTATAAAAGAAGCCTCTGTGTATCCTTCCCTCAAGAAGAAAAGATGACAAACTCATTATTTGGTGAAACACTGGTTACTTAAAAAAACACATTGTCTGGCAATTTTCCTAAGAATTAGATTTTCTCCAATGCCTATCAATATAACTTTACTACTGCATACTTCACAATGAGAATTCCTACAAGGACTTAAATAACAACAGCTGAAGAACTCTCTCCCTTTAAGAAGGCACTAGTATGCCACACTAAAGGGTTCCATTAAAATGTACCTCAAAAATATCTGGAGCTTAAAGTTTTTACAGTTATATTAATCTCAACAGTACCTGTAGAGTGAAATGTCATTACAGTCAGTTGTTTCCTGTATTTCATTTTATAACAAAACAAAGCTGAATATATAAATAAGCTTACACATTCCCCACCAAAAAAAAAATATGTCGACATCTCTAACAAACACCTCAGTGCTCAGTTCAAACTTCTAAGCTGGCCAGAAATGCTTTGCAATCATGAGCTGTGCTAGCACTTTAGCACACCCTACAGACTGTCCCTGTCAACACTTACATGGTCAGGTTTATCTTTCAGGAGCTCTTTTATCTTCTGGACAGCAGAAGGGGTCTGAAAAACAAAAGCATACATATAAATTTGATTTTTTTTGTTTGTTTGTTAATTTGCATGTACTGATGCCTGTAAGATACACACTGCTGTAAAACAGATGTCTGCTCAGCCTACTTGACACAGAGCACACCACCTCTTCACTCCTCTTGTCACACGCACTGCCAGCAAACAGATACCTCAAGAATTCAATCCTTAATTCTTAACAGTGGGGGTTTTGGCTGTTAGAATATCAGAATGGCTTGGGATGGAAGAGAACCTGAAAGACAATCTATCCAAGACCTCTGTCAAGGGCAGGGACAGCAGGTCAGGTTGATCAAGGCCTTATTCAAATTGGCTTTGAACACATTCAGAACTTCCCTGGCAACCTGTTCCAGGGCCTCACCCCCCCACAGTAATGTATTTCTTCCTAACACCTCATCTAAACCTCCCCCTTGTCTTATCACTACAGTTCCTAACCAAGAGTCCCTCTCCAGTTTCCCTCTAGGCCCCCTGCAGATACTGGAAGGGTGCCATGAGGCCTCCAGACAACCTTCCCTTCTTCAAGCTGGAAAGTCCCAACCTTTTCAACCTGTCTTCATAAGGGAGGTGTGGCTGCAGTCCTTTAACCAACTTTGTGGCCTCCTGGGGCCTTGCTCCATGTCCTTCTTACGCTGGAGGCCCCAGAGCTGGGTGCACAGTTCCAGCTGGGGTGTCACCAGAGCAGAGCAGAGAGGCAGAATCCCCTCCCTGGCAGCCCATGCTGCTTTGGATGCAGCCCAGGATACAACTGGCTTTCTGGGCTGCAAGGGCACATTGCTGGGTCATGTCCGGCCTCTCACCAACCATCAGACCCAAGTCCTTCTTGAATCCATTCTCCACCTAACCTGTTGGTGTGACAGGGATTGCCCTGGCCCAGGTGCAGGACCTTGTATTTCACTTTGCTGAACTTCATGAAGTTTGTATCAGCCCATCTCTCAAGCCTGTCAAGATCCATGCTGTTTCTTTGCAATTTTTTTCCCCCAAAATCACTACCGTGATTCAATCGAGTAGCTCTGTTCTTGTATAAATTTTGTTGCATATCCATTACAGACAAAAATCACTTAGATATAGAGGGCTTATGGTCTACTTTTCTCTCCCCATTAACCTTAAGGGAACCTGTGCCTTAACAACAGATAAAATTCACCATTCGTGCAGATCTAGTTGATGCAGAAACGCAAGAACACAATGCAAATGTCAAAATTTCCATTACATCCCCACAAGTTTCTAAGACACAGAGAAAAACATTAATAATGTGAAGTTATTACTTTGTGCCGAATTAAACACAAAAAGCAAATGGCAAGTAGACTTTCAATAGAAAATCCTTTCTAACTACTGCTACCACTCTTGTTAGAGACCCACTACTGAGCAGGCATTACCTGCTCTAACAAACGACTGAGCTGTGTGCACTCGATCTGCCCCTGTTCCTGCGGGGAACTGACTGCACTTTCCTCTGCAGGGATCTCTCTCAGAATCAGAGGCTGAAAAAGACCTCTGAGATCATCGACCTAGGACCAAACACCATGTTTTCAAGTTTAGCCTCTCCAGCACAGCCGATAGCACAGAATGCACGCATTTTTATTATTAACAACAGGATGTAAAGCCTTCTTGGAAGGAACCTACGCATTAGTGCATTGATATTTTTGAAAAAATTTTAACCAAATACTCTCGTTTGGGGTGTCTATGCCACAAGGCCCCGCGGTGCAGGGGCCGCAGCGGTGCTGCCCCGGAACTCTGCCGTTCCGCACACGCAGCGGCGGAGCGCGGCGCCTCCTCTCAGCGGGACTGGCGAGGAGGAGGGAAGAAGAGTCCCCTGCAGCCCGCCCGCCGCAGCCGCCCCGCTGGCGTTACCGACGCCGGCCGACCCCTACAGAACCGATGGA
>JANPWX010019821.1:1460667-1496230 GCA_024734555.1 Trochalopteron elliotii
GACAGAAAAACCACGGGACCGGCGCCCGGTCCGGCTCCGGCCCCCGCCCCACTCAGGGCGGGCGGCAGTCGGCAGGCAGCGGGGCTGCGCGCCGAGATAAGCGGCAGAGGGGGCAGGGACGCTCTGCCTTTCAGCTGCCCCGGTGGAGGCTGCAGCAAAACAGCCGCCCAGGTGTCACGTGGACAAGGGAGGTTTTTCTGACACGCTTTAGTGATTGATTAGTCCGTCAGCGCCCTTGAAGGTTCAAGTTAACAGTTAACACGTTACGGAATAACAAGGTATTAATTTAGAATTTTAGGCGGTTGGAATGAAGCTTAAAGATCATCTAGTCCCAACCCTTTTGCCGTAGGCAAGGGACACCTCCCACTAGACCAAGTTGGTCAAGGCCTTGTCCAGAACTTCCCTGGGCAACCCATTCCAGTACCTCACCTCTCTCACAGTAACAAATTTCTTCCTAATACCTAATCTAAATCTCCCCCTTGTCTTACCAGTACCGTTCCTGATGAAGTGTTCCAAGTGGTGTCTCACAAGAGGCAAGCAGGGGGGCAGAATCCCCTCCCTGGTCCTGCTGCTTTGGATGCAGCCTAGAATTTTGACGTGTTAAGGTTCAAGGATTGCTGGTGACAGTAGCTGACTGCAAAAACATATTCAAAGCAATGCACTGAAAAGCTATAATCCCTAACAAAAGTGAGCTCAAGGCAATCATTTACCTACCACTCACAGAGCACTGTTCTAACCCCATAGTTGTCCCCACAGAAGCAGAGAGGTTGAGCTTATCATCTGATTCCAAAAGTTACAATGGAGTCCTCCTAACATCCCACCCTTCTGAATTCACTTTTGTACTATTTTCTTATGTTTAGATGGAGCTTAAGTGGCTGTAGTCATATAACTTATGCAGTGAGGGGTGTCTACCTCAGAATCCATGTATCAGCCTAAGGAGGGTGATTTCACCACAGCTGCTGATTCAACAGGGTATCTTCCTTTATCTCCCTTGGTTTCTTTCCAGCTGCCATGCAGCTTATCAGCCAGAAAAGACCACAAAGTTCAATCCTCTGCAAGAGCCTGGCTTCAATGTACTCTACGCCACCCACCTTTAGCATGTAGAGTGAATGGAAAGTCAGGTATGCTAGCCACATTCCATCCATACAGTAGCAATCCTATTTTCCTCTATAATTTCCATACTGTTATCTTTTCACCCCCAAGCATTTTCCCACACCAGGGAACAATGGAGGCCCATGAGTCCACAGTCTCCCACCTACAAAATACAGGCACAGAATGTGAAAATTTATTGACCAATCACACTGGCAAACATTTTAAAATAACGATATGTATGGCTATTTGATAGGAAGCTTTGGCTCAGCAGGCAAAACTCATGTGCAGAGTGATTCCAGTTTGGACAAATCCCTGAGTGAAGTGCACAGGATCCGGAACCAGTGACTGCTATGATCCATCACAGACAACGTATTGTGTCTGCCCTCCTACTGACCAGGATCCTACCCTTTCCTCCGGGTTCATGATGATCTGGGGCTGTGAGAGGATGACCATGCAGTGGTCAGGGCCCAGCTGCTCTCCTTGATCCCTGCCTGGTGGAGAGACGTTGTGGGGAGGAGAGCTTGAAAGCTGCTGGATGAACTGAGCTGCCATTCCCCAACTCCTGGTGGCTGCAGCAACCTGACTTGCAAGAAATCCCAATAACCTGGGTACAGGGACACTCATGCCATTACTTTGAGTGATGGCTACGCCAGAAGATAAACAAGTACTCATTTTTCATTTCCATATTCCAGCATCCTTAAATATGCTAGATAATACTTTAAATCCCACTTTATAAAGTCCAAGCACAAGAAACATATTTGGGTCTCATCATCTCACTTATTTCCCTGATTCTGGGCTTAGTAGTTCTGAAGAGCTTGGTAGTAAGTAAGATGTGTTATGTGTTTTTTACATACATAATTACACCACTGCTCTTTACTGAGGCACAGTACTACTACCTCAAATACAAAGATAGCAGGTGTATAAAGAAAGCTGCATTTTCTTTAGCTACAAAAAGTGTGTCTTTTCACACAATTCATGCATATTGAACATGCTTCTCAACTACAGTACTCCTACTTTGGGGCAGAGGAGTTTAATGCACTACTGAGCTGAATGCTGAAGTCAGTACACTTGAAGGGGGAAAGCTTGTGTACAAATGCAGCTAATACCCTTCATCATTCACACTCTGTCAGGCAGGCAGGCACAAAGAGCTCTACTTTCCTCAGGATGCTCCCAGTCATCACTCCCTAAGTCACCTGTCAGCTGAATCAATCTCTGCATGGAAGAGTATGGGCTACGAAAATAGCCTTCTCTTAGAGAAGATAAATACAAAAATCAGTTTTAAAATCTAACTAGTTCAAGTGAGTAACAAGAAATACTGATTAGTTATCAGTATGGAAGAAAAAGTCAACAACTTTCCATGCTAGAAAACTCCAATTCTAGGCAGTTATTTTGAACCCTGGAAACTTAGCAATGAATATATTTTTTCTTATAAAAATGTGATGATGTTTATGCGATGTATAATAAATAAACGAAAGTAAAATTTTAACAGACGGGAAAACAGTTTTAAATATAGCTATGAAACAAACCTCACCAGAACAATTACATTAGGGAGAATGGATGTGTGTGATCTAGTAGTTAAATTGCTAAATGACGTTGACTTACCTGTTTAAGACAGTTAACTGTGTTGCAAACCTGAAAAAACTTCATCTTTCTCAATTTCTCAGTACTGATAACCTACTATTCACAGGATAAAATACATTCCAACTTTGGGAACTCAGACATCAAGAGCATGTGAAATATGATGACAGCACTTTTTTCTAATAAAAAAGGCAGCATAAATAAACAACTGCATGTCCATCCATATCATTCAAGGAAGGATAGAGTATGCACCTGGTTCAGAAGAGGTTTATAGACTTCACTCCCACCAGCAAAATTGGAAGTAACTCTGAAAAGAAAGCTAAATAAAACACGAAGATAATATGCTTGAAAATGTGTTTAGGAAAGAACACAGAAGAAATTATTTGTGAAAGCAACACATCTAAAACTTCACAGATAGCTGGCTTCGGATGGGCAAAAACAAAACAAGACTTAGGATGCTAGTTCCCTAAGACCCCTTTGGCAATTTTAGCTTTCAACTACCATAAAAACACATTGATAGGGAAAACCAAATGAAACATGATGGTTCTAAATCCAGATAATTGTAGTAAGTTATCATCAATTATATATTTATGTCAGGAATATTGAAAACTACAACCTCAGGAAAAAAGAGAAAAACTTAAGTCTGATTTTCACTTTTTTTTTTTTTTCATTTATTTCAGATTCATAAATAAACAGTGTTTTCAATTTTAACATATAACTAATTCTTTTCTGAACAAGATAAGATGGTACATTACCACCTCTGGAAGGACTTCAAGTAAAGCTCAAGTTCCTGCTACTAATGAAGGTAAATTCTTGACTGGTTCAAGGATACTCTTCACATTCCATGAAAACGGACATGTATTTTTCCCCAGTTGCCAAATATAATACCTCTATTTCTTAAAGCATTTTTGTCTGTATCCCCAAGGCCTTGAAAAAGATTCTTAGCAGCAACAAAACAGGACTGACACCTGTTACCTAGTCTTTCTTCTTGAACACGAGCACAGCAGCAAATGAACTCCCATAAAATCACAGAACAGAAAACAACCCCACAAAATCTCAGTGGCACTGGTTGTCCAGAGATTGTTTTACATATGATGACTAGTGTCTATGTTTTTAGCTCTCTGGAGAAATAAAAAAGAAAGTAGCAGTCTAAAAACATCTCAAACACTTACACAAGGATTCAGTAAACAATCAACATTAATAAAGATCATTTGCTCCTTCAAAAGATTTATTTTTGAAGAAAATATAATTTATTTGGCTAGCACATAGTTTTAGTGCAGTTGAAAATGGTCAGGAGGAACAACAAAACCCTGAAAACAGTTCATTTTTAGTACCTGCCCTTTTCTAAATGCATTACCTAGTAAACAAATACAAAACATCATGGCTTTCTATGAAAATGCTCAAACAATCTATTAAAGAGCAGGGGTTTGTATTAAAATCCACAGTTACTTGCACTAGCAATCTAGAAGAAAACACCCTATTTTCACTGAACTTAAGCTGAAGGTTGTCTACGCTGCTGTCCTGTGAATTCATTTTTAGCCAAAGACATTTCTTTTAAGTGAATGATGGGTCTGTGTTGCAATTTATCAGTGCTTAATATCCCTCATGATTCTTGCTGGGTCCTCTTCTGTGAGGCTTTTCCCTGAGTCATGTATTTATTGGAAAGACTGCCTAAATTGGGAGGAAGAAAGCATTATGCTTTAAAGGTATTATTAAAAAAAAAAAATAAAATAAAAAAGACATAAACCAACTGATAAAAAAGATACGAGAAAATTACTGTCAAGTCAAACTATAATGAAAGGACATACATAACAACTTAAGATCATTACCTGCTGAAGGACAGTAGGAAATAATAAAATGCAAATTGAAAATCAGCATTTTCTTCAACTAAACACCTAAAGACAAATCCCTTTGTGTTATAAAATCCCTGGAGTTAGATTTGAAAAAGTCTTCCAGTGAAGACAAAAAAATCCAGTGCGTCTTCCCAACAAAACTGATAATTTAGTTTGACATACTTAATTACAATCACGTGTTTGCAAACTTCAGAAAACTAATTAACTGCAGAGAGGTTAGTGTATTAGAAACCCATGCTGCTGAAAGGTTTGCAGTGTTGTACTGGAAATTCTAATTAAAACAAAAGCAGCAGTTCTTAAAATCTTCATTGTACTTGGTAATAAGTGTGTAAAATTACTGTAAGGAAGCTACATTGTTAATCACGCATTTAAAGCAAAACATCTCTGATGCAGAAAGAGTACATAAAGGCCTTTATAATACAATCTCACTGCTACTTTTAAATGTACTTTTAACTTGTTTGCATTTTTGCAGCTCAGACCAAGGATGTGGTTTGATACTCTCTCCTAAGTTAATAATGTATAATTCTAGACAATTACTGCAAGAAACAAGAAAGCATTACATGTTTTGTCCCTGAAGAATCAGAGGACCCCATGTAAACTGAAAAAGCAGCGATTGATACAATTTCACCACATCCTGCTCCAAAATAAATCTACCAGAGTCAATGACATATAGGCACAGAATTGTTATGCCCAAGTTTTGCTTCCAAAACAAAACTCATTCCAGATTAAAACAATAGGTGGATCCAGCTTGTTCAAGCTGCCACTGTTTTCAGAAAATTAGCTAGAAGACTGATGAAGAATTATACAATTACAGAAAATTTGAGTTAAAGGTCATTTAGTCCAACCCTTCTGCTGTAGGCAGGGATATCTTCAACTACATCAGGTTGCTCAGAGCCCCATCCAACCTGATCTTGGGTGTTTTCAGGGATGAGGCATCCACCACCTCTGAGCAACCCGTGCTTCACCATCCTCATTGTAAAGAACTTTCTTTAATCTAATACAAATTGACCCTCTTTCAGTTTTAAACCACTACCCACTACTATTGCATCAGTCCCTGCTGAAAAGTTTGTTCCCACCTTTCTTATGGTCCCCTTTTTACCCCTGAAAGGCCACAATAGTCTTCCCTGAAGCCTTCTTTTCTCTAGGCTGAACAACCCCAACCCTCTCAGCCTCTCCACTGGAGAGGTGCTCCGAACCTCTATCCATCTTGGTGACCCTCCTCTGGACTGGCTCCAACTGTTCCATGTTCTTCCTGTGCTGGGACCCCAGAGCTGGATGCAGGATTCCAGGTTTGGTCTTACCAGAGCACAACAGAGGGGCAGAATCCCCTCCCTCACCCTGCTGGCCAAGCTTTTACACATAGTTCATGAATTGAACTGAAGATATACAAACCTGACTGGGGACTCAAAAATACTCTTCCTTTTTGTTTCTTTTTTTCTTCATGCATAAGCACTCCCTATAAAAACATATACACATCAGTGAACCAACAAAACTGAAGTATTTAATTTCACAACATAAAAGGTTTTCCTTTAAATCTTAGGTAAAGCTTTTCTTAACTAACTTATATGGACTTAAAAACATATAAAAAGCAAAAGATTACCTGATTTAATCTACCAGCATGTTTGACAGCAGTGGGTAAAGAAGGGGACCTGCACAACACTTCTGGTTTTGAACCATCTGAAAAAATCATAAAAAGGAGTTGCTAATTAGGAAGTAGTTTCAGCTATCATAAGACAGAACAATACCAGAATATTTTCTATCTAGAATCAGAAAATGTAGAATGTAGGAGGACACTGTTATTTCCTCGATTTTATAACATGGAAAACTTGCATAATGTGGTGACATACATTTAAGCTAGGAACCTACAATAAATTAAGCTTTGTGTCCTCCTCCAGAATCAGCAGGAGACAGGGAGCTTAGAATGAATGAAGATACTATGGTAAGTGAAGTGTCTATAGTCTCACAAAATGCAGCAATGCAAACAGTGAAGTCTGAACATTTTGATCCATTTGTTCACAGTACTTTATTCAACTAGAGAGAACTTCAGGCACTAAGCAAGCAATAAAACACAAAGCCCAACCTGCAGCAATTCTTTCAAATTCCAAAATACTAATTCCCAAAATACAGATAACAGATAAAAAACACCTATCGCAGAACTTATTATTTTAGACATATATACTGTACAGCCTAAGCATAGTTCTCATACGGTGAATGCTAAATATGAAACAGTCAGGCATATTCCCCTCCACCTTAGTAGACTCAGTATCATGGCAAGCAGAATGGCTGGAAGAGAAGTTCAGTGAGAAAAGGTCAAAGATAAACAAACTCAAAAGTTAAATTTAGACTTGACATACACCTTTAAAAAGTCAAAAGCTGAATGAAGCATGGCTTCAATTTTTAATCAACTTTTTTGTCCCTCCAGTACTTTTAGTCATCTATCAAAGTAAAAATACTTCTGAATACACTTGCACCATTCTCCTCCCTCTACCAGTATTTTAACACAGTCTTGTACCCTCTTCTACTAAATGCATCTGATTATGAAGAGTTCCCTGATCTCAGGCAGACAGGATATTTTTACAAGTAGAGAAAAACCGGTTTGAAAAATATGTTTTATTATATAAAAGACTCCAGCCTGGTCCTGTAAGAGATCAAGTCAGGAGTAATTTGTAAAACAAATTCTTTTCAGCCTGATTTAAATGCACCCAGGTTTCCTACAGGGAAACACTGATAGCTTGTTCCTTTGGAAGCTAATTACAAGTACCATGTACTGTCTTAAGTCTCAGTTTTATCTTAGAAAGATATTCCTTTATAACACAAATGATGAGCAATCCATCTTATTTGAAAGATGACTTTGATAATTAAATACTTTTGCTTAGCAGTATTTCATTCAGGTCTGTCAGTCAGGATAAGATGAACTTCTGCATCCCTTCAACTGCAGAGTTGGCAGAAACATTATTTTATTCACAAAATTCAATCTGAGCAAATCTGTACACTTTTCATATTGACTTCAGGGTCGTATAGAATCATTCTCATTTAGGTAATGTGAAGCACTGTAACGCTAGCTTCTGTTGCAATTATGATGAACTAGAAGAGAAGCTGTAATTTGGAATTTGTAATTTGAAATGTTGTTAAGCTCATATATTGTGATGACAATGGAAGCAATTTCAACGTATTTGATACTTATTTTTTTAATAAGTATCTTATCTGCTAAGAGACACTATGCCTAATCTCCCAGGACACAGCACGTTTCTGAAACGAAGGCGAGGATGAAGGGAAAATGGTTAAATATGACTACATTAAAAAAACACCACATTTACATGATGCAAAAGCCTTACCTGTTAGTCAATCATGTTAAAAATACAAAAAAAACCCAGAAGTGCTATTTAAACTACTCAGTTTGATCAGTTTCATACCTGCAACTCCTTTATATTGTGGGCATTCCTTTTTAATATGACCTTCTCTTCCACAGATAAAACAACGTTTTTCTCTTACATCTCTGTCTTCAAGGCGCTTCCATTTCTCAGCTGACTGCCTGGGAGTCTTCTCTCTTCCAGGTTCCACTATTACCCTTGCTAGTTTCCTCTTCTGAGGTGTACATAGGTGCGACTTTCCTTCCTTGATTAAGGTCTCCTTTTCTGTTGGTTTATTCTGCATTTCTTTGTCCTCTTTGCTTCTTTTCTCCTTGATTTCTCCATACCTTTGTGTACCTTCATAATCACGACGCCGTCTTAGTCTGCAGGAGCAGAAAAGTGCTGCAGAATTCAGAGGCCTTACATTCCCACACAGAGTCAATAAAAAACCAGACAAAAAACGCATGTGCTGTCCTTAGACAAAATAAATCTTCTGTGGCATAAACAAAGTGAATTGTCATACTGTTCCTTTGACACTCCCACTAAACAGTGGATATAACACATATTAAATATTTTAACTTTTATTTTAATATATTAAATATTTTAACACATATTAAATAATTTAACTTAACAATTAGATGATAATACAGTCCTAAATCCTAATAATTGTAACTAAAAATATAAGAACAACTGAAAATCAGGCTGCTCAAGTTGCAGACAATGGAAGGAAAAAAACACCAAGCAAAATGCTAACAAAGTACAAAAAAATTGGGCTGTAGTTTTGGGGATTTTTCTATTTGTACAATTCAACCAGAACTCAGTTCCTTCCTTCTGAAACTGTGCATATTCCCTCTAGAAGTCTCTTCTGTTGAGAGAAGC
Organism: Trochalopteron elliotii; assembly: GCA_024734555.1. Lineage (NCBI taxonomy): Eukaryota > Metazoa > Chordata > Aves > Passeriformes > Leiothrichidae > Trochalopteron > Trochalopteron elliotii. Next base: position 1,469,420 of record JANPWX010019821.1, read on the forward strand.
TTCTAACATTCTACGTGACTTAAAAGTCTAGTAGTGAAGAAACACTACCACTGTCAGATTTGTTTGATCTAACAACTCTATAATGATTAGAGAAGGAGACAGGAGTGAAACCTCCAAATCTGAAGATGATACCAGGCTCCTTTGGCAAGTTGGATGCATTGCTAATGGCTAGAAACTTGGAAAATACTTCACAAAACTGAATAAGGGCAAAAGAATGGCATGAGCTTCAAGGTGAGCTTCCTTTTTTTTTAAAAAAGGCATAAAAGGAATACCTGGGGAACTACAGGCTGGTAAGTCTCACCTCTGCCTCGTAAGAACATGGAGCAGATCCTCCTGAAAACTATGCATGTGGAAAACAGGCAACTGGTGACAGGCAACATGCCTTCCCTAAGAGCAAATCACACCTGACAAATCTGGTAGCTTTCTATAAAAATGGGTTACAGAAATGGTGGGTAAGGAAAGAGTGGCTGACATCATGTACCTGGACTTCTGTCTTACACAACATCCTTCTCTCTATAATGGAAAAATACAGATTTGATAGGTGGACTACTCAGTAGATAAGGAATTGGCTGGATAGTTGCATTTCAAGCATTGTGGTCGATGTCTTGATGTCTGTGTGAACACCAGTGATGAGTGGTGCTCTTCAGGGGTCTGTACTGGGACCAATACTATTTAACATCTTTGTTAAGGACAAAGGCAAAATGGATTAAGTGCACACTCAGCAAGTTACTGGATGACTATGATTAGCTTTTAGATACAGGAAAGTACTGTTTTACATATCAGTCAGAACACCTATGGAACTGGTTACCATAGAAGACTGCTAAGGAAACCAGGAGAATCAGGTTCAGGAAAAAAACCAAAAAAATCAGCCAGAAGGACAAAATCATAAACAAGCCCAGTCCACAAATGAGCATTACCAGAGCAGGGCAGGTATGTGCTCTAACATCGCTTATACAGCAATGCTAGGGAATGCAGGAGAAGAGACTGCAGAAAACAACTAGTCTGCCCTTCACAGACAGCACCCTCTTTTGCAATAAATGGCCAAACAGAGGACTCAAACGTATCAGTGGTTTTACCCCACAGGGCATTTCTGTTCTTAGATGCACAATCCCATTTATTTTCCTCTAATGTTGTATAAAACATAGCTGAGTATGTGCAATGAACTGGTGTTTCACTTCAGAACTCAAGATTAAAAATTCATAGATGTAAGACAGTAGTTTGGACGTTGAGGAGCCTTTCACACCACCTTCAGCATTCTTTAATTTCAAACTATCATCAGCTACTGTGTTTGCAACTGCTAAAGCTGAGTAAATTTCTAAATTAACAAAATCAACAGTGTAAATTCACAAATCTCTAACATGTAGTAGGACAACCACTTCATCCAACATGTCAGTAACTTTTCTTTGCTTAGTTACAGGAAAGTGCAAATGATTTTTAATGACAGCTTTTAACATAAATAGATTCTAAACAATGGTTAATTTTTTACATCCACCTTACAAGTGAGCATAAATGTTTTCAAGATTTCACTATTTTTTAGACACGCAGTCTTTAAAGAGCTTTGTCTTAACTAAAATCAAAATTAAAGGATGAGTCTTAAGACATTTCATAAGAGAAAGAGTGGCAAAAGTCATTTAGCCATTCATTTGTTGCCAGAAGAGAGTCATTGAATATTGGAAATGGCTACTCAGGGACAGGAAGCATTCTCTTGGATGTAAAACAGGACATTTTTCTCATATATGTGTGCTTATGAAAAATAATGCTGTGACATTCTTGCCTAGGTTTTGATAGGAATTGCATGATTCTGTGAACTTCACAAAATTGTGTCTTGCTAGGAGCAGCAAATTTGTGGTAATAGAAGCTATTAAATAAATAAAATTATAAAAGGTATCCATGAGTGCTTTTCACAGCACAGTTACTCAGCTCTGCTGAATATTTAGATTCTCTTTGACTACTCCTTTCCTGTATAAGGAAGTGGAGAGTCAGCATTGATACTTTACCAGTTCTGCAGCAACACTATCCCACTACTGCCAAAAGAGATCCTGATACATTTTAAGTTTAATTCAGGTTCACCAAATAATCCACAGCGCATACATGCTTTATAGCATCACTATCCTAATCTTTCCTAAACAAACTTAAGGAAAAAAGGTACACACAGATGCCAATACTATACTCACTTTCGTCTCATGGGACAATCTTTCATGAAATGGCCAATTTTACCACAAGTTCTGCAGCATCTATCGTTTGGTGCCAGTTCTCCTTCTGTTAGCACCTCAGGATCAAAAAAGTACTCCTATAGAAGACATGATATATTTAAAACGAAAATCCAAACACTTGGAAATCAAGACAGATACAAAAGTGTTAAAACAGCAGTTAGAGTTACAGAAAATAATAAGCCTGTAGCTGAACTCTGAAAGACCCAATGACTTAACTAGCTTCTGACCTCTTCTTTGACAGGCAGCCTACTCACCACCAGGTCTGCACACTGTTATAAAACTGCAGTTTTAAGAAATGCTAAGCCGGTTTTGATTTGGATTAAAATACATAAATCTGTACAATGAAACTCTTGACTTGACTAGTATTTTGCAAAATATTTTACATGTAAGTAACATTAAAACATTATTCAGCAGTAACGGATTTACTTAGATTTTTAGAGTAGTGTGGAAATTAAAGAGAAAGAGCTTACAGCGAGTGTAACCATAGTCTTGTAAAGCCTAAGTTACACACCAAAGAGCACACACATGTTCCTCTTAGAAGGAACTTACCATTTTTGATGGGTACTCTTTAGGAAATGTTTTTATAGGGGTACCAAATACCCTTCTGCCATTGATAAAAGCCTTCATTATAAAATTTGTCACTGTGGAAGAAAAAAAAAAATCCCAAACTGAAATCATCATTTAGATATCAAACCAGAATGTAGAATAACATCCAAGACAAGATCTTCACTTTATAACTGAAATTGTTAACAGAAGACTTACTTTTTCTTGACAATCCAGCTCCAAGATTGTGGTTCAAATCAAAGGGATCTGTAGAAAAAAATATGACAGGCATTTCTCAATGTGCAGACAAAAGAATAGAAATTCTTTCCATGAAAATGAAATGGGCCAGAAAATAATTTACAGATTATTTCTAAAATATGTCACTGCATTTTCTCTCTCAGAGATCACAGTGATAATGAACAGCCTAATCATACACAGAGTTGAATCATTTAAGTAAATATGGGCTCAGCTAAACCTAGTATTTTTGAGAACACCTCAATTATATTATAGCTGATTTCTTTGCCAAAGGATTTTGTTAAATTTATTTTTCTGCCACTTACTTCATAATAAAAAGTGAGAAGTTTGCTTTGCAACTTCTTTTCAGTAGCCAAAAAAACCCTTAAGAATAATGTTTAGCACTACTGAAATCCAATGGCAATTTTGTGATGGTTTCAAAACATAAACATATAACAATTTATAATCCAGTAATAGAAAAATAAATAGGCCTTGTGAAAAAGCAAAATTTTCATGTTAAAGAAGTTGTGTTATTCCCGTACTTCATATTCTTTTACCTTCAATTACTATATATTTGGAGGTCCACTGCTTCTTGAAAGTTGTAAGTAGACTTTTTCTCCTGATGCAGATGACATGCTCTTTAAAATCAAACTCTTCTGTGTAGAATCGGAGAAGTCCCAGCCACAGTTGCCCAGCAGATTCAGTGTTTTTCCCATAGTCTGGCCAAACAACTGACTAAAATGACAAAAATATTGTTACAGGCAGTACTTACATTAAGCATTTTCATTATTTCCGTAATATATTTTCATCATTTATTTTATACAGAAAAACAGTGGAGTATACACTAGAATACTTCCTTTTAAAATTTATATTGACAATCCAATATTGATTTTAAACTCCATATTTTTTAATCCATTAGCAACAAAGTGGACAATTAATAGAACTTCTGGCACTAGGTTTTGCCTCTTAAGAAAAGAATTTATTAATTCAGTATGAGTCTGTACAAAACAAAATTATGCACAGGAATGGCCACCAGGGAGGGGTCGAAGGAAATGAGACAGTGGCTGTGTGGTGTTTAATTGCCAGGTGAGGTTAAACCACAATATTCAACCTCTATATTTGGGAACAATGTCTTTAAAAGGAATTTCTATTCATTTGCCAAGTTACAGGTAACATTTCCAATTAGCCTGATTTACTCACCAATTCCTCTATCTTATCAAAGAAATATACATTCCAGCCATCAACCAAAATTTCAGGCTTTTTTGGTTCTTTGTAGATCTGAAAAAATATTAAAACTCATTAGAAGAGCCTTTCATATCCAGCACTCACATTCTTCTGATCAATACTGTGTAGAGTTACTCATTTTTTTCCAATATACCATACCTCTTGAAGAACAGGGATGACTGGTGGATTTCTCTGTTGAAGAAAATAAAGCACCATAAGAGTATATGCATAAGATGACAGGCTACCTCGAGACGCATCTCCAATGTCACATATCTAGAAAAAGAAACATGATTTTTATCTTCATGGTGATCGTCACTTGCTGCATGAACTACTGCTTCTAGAATGTCTGAAATACACTTACCTTTGTAAAGACTTTCATTGTGTAACACAGATATTTTACTCTAGGATCAATAGCTGCATATGATGACAGAAGTCTGGTGTTATGCAAGGCCTAGAAAAATAAGGAAGTCATATAGAAAATAAAGATGCTCAGAGGTCATGAAGGAAATAAGCTGAAAGCATGAAAAACAAAAACTCTAGGTTGTGTCCTCAAGAAATGCATATGTGAAGCCCTGCATAGCAGGAATATATATTGAGAAAGGAAGCATTTTACAATGAGGTTATCACCTGCTCTTTTAAAAGCCAATCAACTTCCTTAAACTGTGTGGAAGTGGTAAAAGCAGCATTCACAGAACAATACTTCAAAACAAGAAGCATTAATCTGCTACTACAGTTTCAAAATACTTGCTAGAAGGTAACTACTTGAACCCAGAGATTCCAGTCTAGATCTGTAAGAGCTACCAACAAATAAATATAGATGCATAACTTCAAGGAGAAAAATTTTCCCACTTAGTGGTTGGGGTATCTTCCTCAAGACTCCCCTCAAGCTCATAAAAAATCCTTCAGAAAGTTTAAAAATTGTCACTAAGACTTTAAACTTTCCTCTGCTGTTTCAAGAAAAGGGCTTTGAAATTTAGAGACATTGAAATAAACTAAACCTGTTTTTAAAATGTTTGGCCAAGAACACAGGGATGAGTTTAGTGTTTGGGGTTTTGGTTTTTTTTTTTTACATTCTAATATGTTACAGTTCAGGCAACTGGGTTCAAAATCACTATTTCAGGTCTCAAGGCTAGGTAAGAGCCATGATGCTAAGTGATGTCTATAAAAGCTGAAGTTACTTTATTTTAGCTCTCATTTAAGAAAAACTTGCAATACTTAAACCGCTGTTTCTTACTGTTACTGAAGAACTAAAAGATTTTCTTAGGAAAGTGACAACTCTAAAGTCACAACTGTGCAGATGACTCCACCCACAGTCAAACAAACAAAACCAAAAAGGTTTTTTGGAAATATAAAACTGCAACAGGTAATTCGAAACAGTTGATTATTGAACCTCATCCAAACAATCACTTCAGTCTCAAGAAACAGATTCTCAGTTTTTTGTTACACAACTTAAAATAAAAAAGGAGATAACCTTACCAGAGTATTATATAAACTGATGTCTACTTCAAGACCACTTCTGACATGGAAAAATTTGACAATTGGGACTTTAGCAGTCGTTATAGGCAAGACATTTCTTAAACCTAGGATGAAATGTCATATTACTGAATAGCTACAATACAGTCCTACACAGTAGCTAATAACTTCCAACTGTAGCCCAAATAAAATCTTAGTTGACACCAGATTTGTATTTCAGTTACGTTTTAACACTGATTTTACAAATTTGTTAAACATGATCAAACTGCTAAATATAATTTATATAAATGTATGTTAGCCTCCTCAAAAAATAAAGAGCAGTCTAAATAAAATTTCTTTTTATAAAAATAAGCTTAAGAGACAAATGATAATTCATTATAACTCATTGGAGATACACCAAAACGAGCACCATAAAATTCATGATTTCTTGTAGAAAAATCAGGATTCCCATTGCAGACTTGTATCAGAATACTATGGACTTCCTGTGCACCAAACATACAAGTACATCATTATTAAACTGAAGCCTCAAGTCTTGAATCATTGTTCTTATGCATGTAAGCTATAAACATACTATCTGTCCAGATCAGATGTGGTCCAACAACATTATAACCTCAAGTACCTACATATACAAACAAAAATAAATCCAAATGTTCACAATATTGAACCTCACTCTTACTAACATAAGCTCTTTTATGTTAGTTGTAACTTACTGATTTTCATCTACAGTGCTCCAGAACACTGTCATTACAGCAAATGAAATAATAAAACCAGAATCACTTATTTTAGTTTTCCAGAAAGTTACCTGACTGTTTCTTGAGAACTTTTGCTAAATCTTCAATGATTCTGATGCAATCAAGTCCCTAAGACATTAAGAAAAAAAAAGCTAAAAGATATATCTGCTGCAACTATTTTAGGCAAATTTTTTATTATGTACCATTAAGCTTAAAGCTGTATAAACAAATGTTTCATGTTATACAGAATTATGTGAATACAAGAAATTGTTTCAAAATAGCATATGTAAAATAAACAGTTGACAATATAATAATGGAAACATTTTAAACACTGATATCAGGCATGAAAGGAGACTGATGTGCTCTTTTACTGCTTCCCATTCCCAGCAGTTTATGCAATAAGGAATGTTATTTATCTGCACAAATAAAGCTAGAAATGCAGAATTCAGGAGAAAACCGGCTACTTTTTTCTTAGACTCATGCCTAGGGCTACAGCAAACACCCCCAAAATAATCCACCTTAGTGGCACCTTAGTATTTTCTTCTAGTATTAAATCTTTCATAAAATAATGACTTTGTTACATTAGATACACAGTACAAGAAAATTTTGCATTTATTTAACCATAAAACCAAAATCTTCTCAACCTACCTCAGCAGTTTCCAGACCATCTATTGTCATACAGATATCAAGATCACTTTGTTTGAAGCCAAAGCCATTTTTTGAGGAGCCAAACAAATCCAGCTTGGTTCCTGTAAGGCATGCATTGTATTACAGCCATATGTCAACAGAAAATATCGAATTATATATAATATAGAATCTCAAATTGTATGTAGATGCATGTCTTCAAATACAGGCATTATATTTCTGAGAACATTATTGTATTTCTGTGGTACACGAAAACTTTCTGATTTATGAGAAGAATCTATTATTCACTCAAATAAGCAGTCTGACGAATACAGAAACAAATTAGGTCTTCCAGTAATTAAACAATCAGCATGTAGGTTCAAGCTGATATGTGATTGAAAAAGGCTTTTTACAGAGATTTTTAGGGTAAGGGCTGCAGACAAAACCATCTTTTTTTAATTTTAAAAGACCATTAACTGAAGTCCAGGTGTTACAGGTAAGAGCTCCAGAAACAAACAAAGGAAAAAGAAAAAAATCAAATGCCTAGATTCTGTGAATAGGCCAGATGTTGTTCCTATATTTTAAAATATTCCAAGCCCAGTAAGTTTCAGTAGGAAGTACTACAAAAAACTTGTTGTTTGTAAGAGTGGTTACAAAAATAAATCTGATTAATAAATAAAATTAAAATAACAAATGTAAAACTATTCCACCTCTGCTTTGATTGTTTCTTCCTTAACTTGCCATTGTTCCTTCCTACTAATGTATGCTATATATGAATAAATAAAAATTCCCAAATTTAAAAAAGCCTTGTAAGACTTAGAACAAAAAATAATGTAATGAAATATTGCAAAGCTAAGCAACAATATGGGTTAAACATTCAAAACCAAGGTGTTTATTATACTGAAATGATGTTTTCTTGGAAAATGCTCAAGTATGAAAGTATAAATATGAAGTTAGAATGGCCTAATTACCTGGGAAATCCTGTCTAATGAAGATTTCCAAGCTTTGTCTTATATGTTCCCGAGCCTGATCCTCTACTATATTTGGAGCAAAATCATCTTTAAAAAAAGAAAAAAGACAACAATTTAGGCAACTGTACAACTATAAAAGAAGCAAAGATTCAAGTGAAAATAGAAAGGGGTTTACACTGGGAAAGGGGAAGGGAAAGAGAAAAAGAAAGAAAATTCACATGTGAAGGAAAAGCAAGGATGAAGTAGAAGAGAAATACCTGTTCAAAGAAAAACATTAATTAGACAAATAATGCATTTTGTCTGGTCAGAAATGGCGAGAGAGAAAGGAGGAAAGTTGGGTCACTCTGAAAAGAACAAAAGTGGAGAAATGTTACAAAATTGTATTTTGACACTATTTTTTCTAGAATACTGAAGTTTTTTTTATGAAAACTACAAGTTAAGGAACAGTTAATATAATTCAAATCAGACAAATATAAAAGAATCAGTCAAAAACTGCACCCAAAATTAGACTCTCAGAGTATGTATTTTTCTGTATGAGTAATCAACCAGCCAGTTGGAAGACAAATCTAAACACTTTCTTGTTCTCTACATATAATCTACTCAGCAGTTCTATTAGAGCTATTACCATTACGCTGAAGAGTGGAATTGTATCTAAGAGTTGGAGGCAATGCAGCAAAGAAACTGTCACCTTATAACACCATTAGCCTGTGGGTGTTTTTTTTTTCCAATTCTTTTTCTATGGCACAACAATATTCAAAGGAAAAAACTTACGGTAACACTGGACACAAACTTGATCTAGAATAACTGAAAACTTGGGTGGCAGTGGTGGCAGTGGGTCAAGCTCAATTTTCTTGAAGTCTTCTGGACAATCATTCTTTAAATGACCTTCCCGTTTGCACAAGCTACATACTACTGTCGGAGACTGCGTGAACAAAAAGCAAGACCGGTTTTAAAAACTATAGTACTTTAATGAATTTTTGCAATACTTTCATATAACTTCTAAAAGAACATAAGCAATATGTTTATGTTCTGATACAGCTTGCTTACCTTCCCTTTTGTAAATGCTTGTTTACTGAATTGATAAAAAAGTTCAGATTCTAAGTACTGTTCTACTGCTGTGGTCTCTTCAGAATGGCTTCCCTTCTCAGTAAGATATTCTTGACTCAAATTGATCCTCAGAGGTCCATCTACATTGTCTTTGAAATGTTTGTTTTCATATTTACTGGGGATGGAATAGTCATCGTCTTCCTCTGACAGTGCATCATCATCTCCAGATCCAGTATATGTGTTATCTACTTCGCCTTCAGCTCTAATGGCAATGCTGCATTCTCTCTGATTTAGAAGACTTGGTGCTTCCTCTTCTTCCTCTTCATCATCTGAGTTAATCATTTGGGATATCTGACTCTGTCCTGAACGGAGGAATTTTTGTGGGGATTCATCCAGTTCATCAGAAACTTCAGTGCTACTATCCGCATAAATGTCATCTGTTATACCACTGCACTCCAAGCCAAATTCATCACTCTCTATAAGTGCACTGTGTTGAAAACCTTCCAAGTCTGAAGTATTACATGTCTCTCCATCGTGCTCATTCACCATAACAGGGAGTTCTCCACTGTCACTGTCTTCATCGATTGCCTGCTCAGCAGCCAAAATGTTATTCCACTGTCTTTTTTGTTGTTCATGTTCTTCCTCTTCCTCCTCTTCTTCATCTTCACTTTCACTCTCTGTCTCTTCACAACTAGGTTTAAAATCCTCATTATCTCCAGAAATAATTTCCTCAACTATACAGTCTGAGCCTTCATGCGTGATTCCCAGATGACTTATATCATCAGCCAATTCTTCTTCTGTGAAACTTTCTGAGCCATCACACAGTTTTGAAGGAGCAATTTTATATTCCTTGGGCATACATGTATTCTCTGTTATGCAATTTTCTACTATGACTGTGTTTGTTCTATCATCCAAATTTTGCAAGTCAGAATCTTCACACTTTATAGCATCTTTTCCATGGTCCAGCATTTGGGATTTCACCTCACTTGCATCTGAAGAGGGTATTTTGTTCCATTTTGCACTTTTTTTGTGAGGCAAGGCAAAATACTTGTAAGTTGCTCTCAGACAGTGAAGAATATACTCATACACTAGCTGGCTGTTCAGAGTTCTTGCCACATTCCTTTTGACTGAATATGGGTCTAGTAAAGAGAAGAAGTGAGCCAGCAGTGAAAGAGTTAACTTCTTAGCTAAAGAATACACTTACATTTTTACAGAGTCTGAATTGCTAGTAACTCTTAAACACTGTGTAAGGACACAAAATCTACAAATTGGGCTGAAGACAATTTTTAAGTTCATTTAATTATTTCTGATAATGTTTTAAAATAATGCCCAATAGAAATATTAAGTTGATTTTTTTTGAAAAAATACGCTACTATAACCAGTCCAATATTAAAAATTTCTAAGTCGTAACACACAATATCAACAGCCAAGTCAGCACCTCATAAAAATTGAAGTTACAGTTCTTTGAAGTTTGTTGAGAGATATTTACATACCTTCCACAGCAATGCGCTTTTTAGGCCAGTCCTTTAATTCACGAGACACTGGCTCCTTGAGTCGTATGCTAATAACCAAATCAGCCATATTGAACTCCAAAGCATAGAAACGGAGCAGTTCAAGCCAGAGCTGACCAATGGGTGCTGAACACTGGTGACCTAAATCAAATACTAAGGGAACCTGTCAATTACAGAAGAAAACCTTAGATAATATTTAGTGCTTAACTGTTTAACTGTTACACTTACTTTATTGAATCTGTAATCTAGCATGGCAGAATTTATCATTGGTTCTCGACTCCTGCAATTGCTGTGAAAACTGCAATTAAAAAACTGGAAGATATAGTATAAAACTCTAAAATGAAAGAATGAAGCAACAGTTAAAGAGTAGCATCAATGATTAATAACAATTGCTTCTTTAAGTGTTTATGCCATAATTTATAAATTTCAAAGAAAAAGTGTATCTCACAGGACAGAATGGATTATACAGCCTACTCTTCAGCCAAGTCTAGGCTGAGTTCCTAACTCTCACAAATGCAATCACATAGTGATACTGTTCCTTACAAAGTTGTTATAATAGAAATAATTTCTAAGAACAGTTCAAAGCAAAGATGAAATATTTTTCATATGCTTAACCTAATTTAAAGATAAAACTGCTTCAGCTCCATAGATTATATATCCCCAGCAGATTAAAATTCAGGGTCTTATCAAAGAGGTTGAGATCATATCTATTTTCCTGCCAGCTCCTTAGCAACAAGAGCTAAGCACAACAAACCCTGAAGAAAGCAGTAGTGCAACGTCTTAGTTCAGCTCATGGTTTTGAAACATAAACACAAAACTGAATTAGAATATTGTTCTGTTTTGAGAACAGCAATGTCTGCTAGACTAATACAGAAACAAAAGTTCAGACCTTGCCCCTTCTAGGGGAAGTTTCTTGTGGGAAATCAGAATCATCAGCGAGGTTATGCTCCCAAACCACAGCTTCGTTTTGGATTTCTCTCAGATGAAAATCAGTTAGTTTGTTTAATGAGAATCCTCCAATCTAAAGAAAATGAAAAAAGAAACATAAAACTAAACATCACAAGAACTTCAAATTTTAGTTCCCACGTGATAGTGGAACAAAATTTATTAACAGCTGTTCCAGGTCTAGAATATGTCCCAACCTTTTTCTCTCTTCTCCCCACACTTCTCTACAAAAACTCTTAAGAGCTCAGTGCTCTTGTAGGGGCGTGCTGGTGTCCACACTGAGGAAATACGAACAGTGAGGTGAACTGAAAACTGGATGAATGGCAGATCCCAGAGGGTTGTAATCAGTGGCACAGGGTCTCAACATGGGCCCGTCACAAGTGGTGTCACCCAAGGGTCAATACTGGGCCCAATGCTGTTTAATTTGTTCAGCAGTGACTGAGATAAAGAGACAGATGCCTCCTCAGCAGGTCACTGATAACACAAGGCTGGGAGCAGTGGCCAATACCCCAGAGTGCAGCCCTGAAAGGATGAACAGATGGGCAGAGAAGAACTGCCTGAAATTCAACACAGGCAAAAGCAGGGTCCTGCACTGTGGAGGAATAACCCCAGGCACCATCACAGGCTGAGTCTGATCTGCTGGAAAGCAGCTCTGTGGAGAAGGTCCTGGCAGTCCTCTGGTTGTCCATGAGCCAGCAGTGTGTCCTGGTGGCCAAGAATATTTTCCTGGGATGCACTAGGCAAGCACTGCCAGCAGGGCAATGGGGGTGATCCTGTCCTAATCAGCCCTGGTGAGGCACATCTAGGATGCTGTGTCCAGTTCTGGGCTCCTCAGGACAAGAGGAAGATGGAGCCCCTGAAGTGGCTCCAGCAAAGGGCTACAAAGACAACTAAAGGACTGAAGCACGTCACTTATGCGGAAAGGCTGAGGGAGCTGGGCTCGTGCAGCCTGGAGAAGAGACAGCTGAAATAGGACCTCATCAGGGTCTGGGTATCTGAAGGGGGGATGTCAAGAGGATGGATCCAGGTGGTGCCAAGCAATAGGACAAGAGGCAATGGGCAGAAACTTATAGAGGAAGTTCCACCTGAATATGAGGAAGAACTTGTGTGGGTATACTGTGTGGGTGACCAAACACTGGAACTGATTGCCCAGAAAATTCTGTCATTCTGTGTCATGCAACCTTTTTTTGCACACTAGACAAGGATAAATATGTATCTTTTAATTATATGGCCATATACAATAGGACATTTTTCTCATCCAATTCAGAAAGTGCATATGCTTTTGAATGAGTCAGGAACATAGTAGAGAAAAATTGTTAACTGCAAGGTTTGTGTAATCAGTTACAGGAACTGGAAGACATGTGCTAAACATAACAAGAGACTGTAAGTACAAAAACGGATGCCATAAATATAATAAATAAATGGTGTCCTGGATAATTTGATTCTGGATTGGCATCCATAATACAACTCCTGACATCAAAATGCATTTCAGTTTCTAAACCAAAGACTGCTCTAAGCTCCTAATGTGATCCCTTCAGACAGTATCACACCAGCGTGTTCTCCAACAATGTATGTTTTGGAGAATTAGACGGCAAATTCCAAGACATTGTTCTGGGATGTAGCTATGCGGATTGAGTTCTCAACAGTCTGGAGGAAAGGCTGGAAAAAAAAAGGAGGAAGTAAATTGCTGCAAAATGCATTATTCAATGCCCAGCTCTCCTTATTCACAGAAGGGGCAACAGAGCACTTACTTCAATGACTAGGATTGTGAAAGGCAACCTTACAGCTAGGCATACTAAAGTTAGGCGCAGTCATTGAATGCTGATGAATTCACATATGAATTCACATTTTTAATTCCTGCAGAAATGGCTCACTTACGGCTTGCTCAGAGTAGCATAAAGTTGATAGATTATATACCACCACAGGCAAATGGTCCTTTCACTTATACTATTTAGTGTACTAATATACATACCCATGATCCCAAATAGACAGGCAGAAGAGGCTCTCTTCTCTGTTGTAGAAAGAAAATAACCATTAAAGCGAACACATAAGGTGACAAGCCTCCCTCCTCAGGACGATCAACACAGCATAACTGTTAAAACAAATTGTGCAGTCATTAAAGCTTCAAGTGATACTATGAAAAATATTCTTTTAATTACTGTTCAGAAGTCAGTCACATTGAATACTACAAAAACTCAGATCTCTTTGAGCTCTTACCAGATGCAACTTGTTCTCAAGGCCTGCATATTTACTGCCGTTACTACCATACTACCATGAAATGTTTGAAATGTAAGAGCCACAGGACACAGACTGACAAAACAGACAGCATATAGCACATTTGCAAAAAATGATAGCTCCGTTTGCATAGATACAGTACAAGTCAAAAGTTTTTCAATTTTTAAATTAATATTTTAATTGCAGACACATAAACTTTACAACAAGTTATTTTAATTCACAAGATTGTTTTCATCTACAAAATAGAGACAGTTCTTTTTTTTTTTTTTCCATGATGGATTAAGTTTATTGAGAAACTAGCAGTTTCATTTCATACACACTCCTCTGACTAGTTTGGTAACAGAGCAGGATACTTACAGTCTGCATGCCACAGAATTAAGCTTAAAATTCCACTTTTGAAATTTAGCAGAACATCATCACACACAATAATTATGTGGTTTATAAAATTTACAATTTATAAAAACTTATGTCCTTACTTCAACTCTTTTTCCAAGGACTCTTTCAACAACCATTTTCTAAACCATAGCTATAATCATAATATCAAAGTGCATTCAATATTTATTCACAGATAAGGGAATACAAATGACTCTCACCTTTGCCCAGTACCTGAAGGCAATCACTAAAGGTACGATAGTAGGTTCCAACTTTCCAAGTGTAGTCAAATGGTTTGTTGTCAGACAAGCATTCTCATTCCCTGCACTCACTTTACAAATAAGGCCACTAAAATCCAAAAAAGAAACAAAAGATCTTGAAGATTATGCAAGAACATACATAGGTCAGGTAACACCTCACAGAATAGTGTAGCAGAAGGCTGTAAGGAAAGACTTGACAGCCTCTCAAAGACAGCCTCTCTGCATGAAAAGCAGCATACAATACTAATTTGATTTATGGTTAGGTTGAGAATATATGCATTATAATTTTCTGTACAGGAGTTTTAAGATACAATTCAAATTTAAGTATTTTTCCAATATTAATTTACTGAATTAAAAAGTAAATTAGTAAGTAAATTAATTAAATATTAATTTCCTTCATGAAACAAAAATGTCCTCCCACACCACACCCACCATCAAACATTTTCAATGCTGTTTTCGCAAACATAAAATATTTTTCAACATCAAAAAACCAAGGCAGCAGCAAATAACTAGTAAATTTTTATCAGTACTTGTTTATAGAATGTTTCATGAATCTTAATTGATATTCATCAAATGGGCAAAATAAAATATTTTTCACTTGTTCTCAAAATACTAGCAAACCTAAGCAAACTGTTCTTATCCTTACAGAAATCTGTAATTTAATATGGTATGTACACTACCTATAAGAAAGGAAAGTTTCTGCTTAAGCAATAATCCCAAATGGAAGGGTAAGGGTACATGCTGGAAGCCATAATGGTTGAAGGGGTTGGGAAATACACAGCTGAGGACAGAACAACCCTTACCCTCTTATTCTAGGCTAGGAATGACTTGCCCATGAGTGTTAGTTTGTGTTTCAAGATCCATGGAACTGTAATAATTTAGTACAGAAACGTCATTTATCAGGTGGTTATATAATTTACATAGCTATATATTATTAGAACACACAAAGTGACAACTGAGACCTTTGCTTTTCTCTGCACACCACCACTGGTATTCTAGCATGGAAATCTGCATCAACTTCCGTAAAAGATTCTAAGAAGGAAAAAGAAAAAGCCACATTAAGCATGGTGTTGACAAAAAATACGTTGAACTGGATGCAACTAGAGGAGTACAGGCAGAATTTCAGCTTCTAATACAATGACTGATACTGAGAAAAATAAAGTACATGTGATTTAAGTGTTTCACATGTAATGGGAAGAATATGGTATATATTCCCTAAGCACTGTTAGGAAAATAGTAAGAAAAATCAGAACTTTTCAAAATTCATACATACACAGTAAGTATAATTAAGGTGGTATATTTTGGTTAAGAGCTGGCTTCAGTAATTCATGTATGCAGAAAGACCTACAATACCTATGGAACAATATTAGCATGAAAAATAAAAAAACACAGTGTTACATCACTACTATACAGAAAGAAATTTTTTTCCCTGGTCATCTGACAGTCTTTTATGTAACTGTAGAACAGGCTTGCCTACATGATGTAATGTCCTTTTGCTATGCATTTTGTATCTTTTTTCTTCTTATTCTTTATATAGTTTTCCAAGTATGATTCAGCTGTCAGCCACCCAGACTTATTTTTTGATACCTCATAGTTTCACTGGGCCAGGCAGGGAGGAAACTATCAAACTATTTTAGACATTTAACTCAAAAGTTCTGAAATGACAAGATTTTTGTGATGTTACTCAGCCAACTGGACACCTAATTTCACTGAAAATTATCTTGCTTTTGCCACTAGAGTACCTCTAACACCTAATGCTCTATCCCTGTATCTTCTCACTAACAGAGAAGACTTGGCACAACATGTTAATGCAAATATTACTTGCTTTTGTGATATAATAGTGATCTTAACCTCTTACAAGATCTAGGTCTTCTTCCTCTAACCTAACTTAAAAATAATGCCATTCTCAAAGACTGTAATGGTCCAGACAATAAAATGCACATACAATGATGGAGGGGGTGCCACTGAGAAAATCTAGGTCAGTAAATACACGTTTTGAACCATACAGTCTGGTTCCCGAACTGGGGGCATAAAGCAAGGCAAGAAAGCAGTGAAGTTACTTTTTGCAATCTGCATTTAAAAAAGAACAGAATTTTCATGCCCCCCACCCAATATATTTGGGTTTTTTCTTGCCTGCATGTGCTTGAATTGGTTTGAGTAAGTGCATTTTTTAAAGGATCTTAAACTTTACTTCCCAGTATTAATGCTCAGAGTTACATTCATTATCTGAGGAAAACCCCGTGTATCTGTATGCAGCCAACTGCACATGGCCATCACCTACACTGACAGACAGGTGCAGGTGATTACAGGAAAGGAGACCACAATTTGAAAATACATTACTGGGTTTCTGTTACATGTTTAAGAACTTGGGCTGCTCTCTGTGGCTCATAGCTAAATAGAGCAGGCTGGGGAGGGCAGCAGAGTCTACCTCACATGTAATGACATCTTCACTTACAATGCAGAAGAAAGCCTCCCACAAGGAATTTCTCACATCATCCAAAATAGAACTTCAGCCTTCATAACACTAAATGCCAAACCAAAAGTAGTTCTGTTAATGTATTCTTTTCTGCAGTATTATTCAGTCTCATATCTTTCTAAGAAAGGAATAGCATGTGGTGTACCTGTTCAGCAGAGGTGAAATTCAACAATACTAAGCAGCAATAGTTTAATGAAATTCAGAAGGCAGCAACTTTTTCTTACCACTGTTCTGGAGACTTTCTTGCACAAGTAAGAGAACGTCTGGTTGAGCCATCTGTCAATAAAAGGAATATAACTGTTTTTGTATCAGCTATCTGTCAAGAAGGTGATTTTCTACAACTCAAATTTAAAACCACCTCCATGTGTTCTTCACTATTATTAAGTTGTATCAAAAGGAACAGGAGTTCTGCTTGCTTGGAAGGAAAAAAAAAATCCTAGAGTAATTGTTACTAAAGTTATTTTTATCTGTATCAAAGACTTCATTATGGTAAGAAAACTCCCACCAACAGAATTACTGTTTCAGTGTGCTTAAATATGACTGCATTCTGACACAGTGGACTTACATCACGTTAAAAACTGGAATTACAGCTTTTTAAAATTAAAAGCACTTTATGAACATAGACCATTCTTTGTTTCCTACAGGAAATGTTAAATTCTAACAATGGGACTGTCAAATCAATTACAGCAGGAGTAAGTTTAAATATGGAATCAAGTACTTAATTCCTTTTCAATGTTCAAGCACAAAGATGAATAAAAACAATTAACATGACAAATAAAGATTTTAAATTACTTCACATATAAATAACATAATATGGTTTCATAGCTGAAATATAACCTAGTAGTCAAAATGTGCATATGTGAATATATCGATACAAAACCTGGATCAGTACTGAAACAAGATCACAGAAGTGTCACTTATTTCAGCCGTTAGAGACTATAAGTAATCATCTCTCTAACAGGACTGCTAGAGTACAGATGTTTTAAGTGTTTTCAGAAGAAGTTTCAATAAAACACAAAGGTGTATTACACTGACTGATGACTACAATTCTGTGAAGAAAGGAATGTTATTTTAAGACCAGACCAGCTGTTTAACCCAATGAGTTTTTAGAAAATGTTTTACTACCACACTATAAAATATATTTAAAATATACTCTACATGAAGATGTAAACATTCAAACCCACTAACGCATACTTAATAAAATGGCCTTACTTACATTGGCAGGAAACTGGGTATCTATGTTTATGTCTGAAGTTTTGAAACCAAATCTGCTATAGGAGGAGCCATACAATCTTAATGAACACTCTGCAACAGAAAGAATTATACTTCATTTACACTATGCCTAACTCTAAGCATTGTTAATAGATCGTAAACCTACACTGGTTTTGATAAGCACAGAAAAAGGGTCTTCAACAGCCCAGAACTGTTACTAAATCCTGCCTTCCCTGCTGTTGTTGGTTAAGGCTTATCATGAAGGTCAAATCCTTCCCACATCCTTTTCATCTTCACTTTTTACTACAGGCCTATTTGGGTCATGAACACCTTTGTAATTTAATTCTGAAACAGGTTTATATTAGTGCATCAAGTTGTTCAACAGACTAGGAGCTAAACATGGTGTTTAAGAGTTTAGAGAGCTAAGGTTTTTAATTCAGTTTTCATTTCATAAGCTGTTCAGGATTTTTTTTAAATTTCTTTTTTCGTTTGTTCAGTTTTTGTTGTTGTAGTTTGTTTTTAATAAGTTAGCATATCTAACACTTAAATTGCAAATAATACCTGGCAATTTTTGACGCAGCAAGTTTTCCATCATTGTTTTAATGTTAAGCCTTTCTTCTAGATCTTCAGTATTTAAGCCAAACTCCCACACGACATTTTCAATAGCAACACCAATAGCTTGTATCTGGGAAGGCGTTGGAGGAGGAAGAGCAGCCAGCAGTTCTTCTTCTTGCTTTTCCTTTCAACATAACAAGACTAATGTTTTAATGAGTTTCTTCAGCTGCTTAACATGCTAAAATGAATGCCAACAACTCATCCCCAAGTAATACCACCACCACAAATTTTCCAGGTCATGTAGATAATTGGAAGCTATAAAGAATCTCATACTCCAGGAAGCTTCAGTGAAGTTCAGAGATATATATACATGTATTTGGCATGTTTAAAAAAATCACCAATTCTTTCATCACCTATGAAGTGTGAAAGGTAGGAACTAAAGAGGAAGAACCAGAAAATCTGCATAAGACATATTTTTGTCCACTTCAAGCAGATAACGTAGAAGATATTTTTAAAAAAAGACAAAATTGATGTTATGCTGGAAGTTATTTTGATGCTTGTGCACAAAAGAAACCTATTTACTCTACATATAAACAAGTCTGTAATACTCCACAGGTGCTTAATTTTTACAGTAGATCCGAACTGAAATATTTATTTTGACATATGGATTACAGTTTCTAATTCTCCCATACCAACTGTATTTGCTAATTCCTACTCCTCATTGCAAAGTCCAGGTCCCAAGCTTACAGTTTTCATCAGTATCACTATGAAACAGTTTTCAGAAAGATTGAGACATGGTGAAAACTAAACGTGAAATAGTTTTAAAAGCAGTGCAGTTTCATCATCAGTGGAGTCAGGAAGGTTTCACTAAACTACAGTTTATACTTTTTCTTGTGCTTAACTCACCTTTAAGCTTTTCTTGTGTCTTTTTTCTTTAATATGCTTATGAGCAAAACCCACCGACTCAATCAAAACATCACACAACTTGCAGGTGTATTTTGCTGATGGGTAGCTTCGAGGTTGCTAAAATAAAGATAGTAAAAAAACCCCTAAAATATATAAAGGTATTACTTTTATTCAATACCCTTGCGATATTCAATGGACTAACTCTGAAATCTATACCCACTCATTTTAGCTTCCTTCACACCGTATCTGCCATAGAAAAGTTTGCACATCAAATATAATGTCAGAAGAATGATAACATGTCAATCACACCCAACACCTTATCTTTTACAGGAGAAAATACCCAACACCCATGGAAGAATATATTACTTGAACAAACAACTACTCCAGCATTTTAATTAATATCTGATGTCATTCCCCGAACTAAAGGAGTAATTTTTTGAGCTTGAACTGTTATCAGTGTTGTAGCAAAAAAAACCAACAGATAAACCCTCTTGTTTTCACAATTCATTAACAACAATATCATTACTTAAATTCTGTAACTAAACTTTCTAGCTACAATCAGAGATATTGCTCAACGTGCACCCTCTACAATGTATTTATATGCACAAAAACTAGGAGAGGTTTATCTATACAAGTAAAGACAGTGGCACCTTCTTCAGTCTATAAATGTAGTCTCGCTTCAATCGTTCTTCAGCTTGCTGCAGGCCCAGAAGCTCTTTCGCTGACAGCACAGATTCATCTATGACTGGACCTTCCACTTCATCATGATCATACTCATCTTTTCTAGTTCTTGTTGATCTTCTTGGTTTTCTAAGTTTCTTCATTTCTTGTAAAGAATTATGAAAGCAAACACGTCAAATAACTGCAGACTGCCACACAGCATTTAAAAAAACTTTTCCTTAATTAACATTATACTTATATGAGAGTCAACAAAGGCACAATTCACCTACCTGGTATGGTTTCACAATTTGTTCTGTGCAAAGCTGATAATAAGAAGCGTATATTGGTATCACAGCCTATTGTGTCTTTGTCCCAAACTACAAATAAATCAATTAATTTGTCCCACAGAATAAAATTACCTTATTTAGATATCTTTGTTAAAACTGGCAAAAAAATAAAACTAAATGCAACAGATATACCTGTATGCGATTATACCGAAAAGAGAATATATCCAAAGATGTCAGGATGCCTGGTTAGGCTTTGGCAGACTAAGTACGCTAGACTACAAGTATGACAGAATTAAAAACTGTAGGCCAATCTGAATGATTTATAAGACCTAGCAGCACACTGATATGGCACTGCTGTGATTTAGCTCACATATGACAATTTATTAACAAGGGAATATTAACTGGTAATAATGTCATTTGCTTTTCAGTTAAACCAATTCAGTTATACTTTCACAATATTAAATAATTAAATATTAAATAAACAAGTGAAAAAAGTAAGCACCACTGCTGGCTACAGAGACTAAAGAATGGACTTGCTAAGTATGTGCACATTGCTTAATAAAGCTGTAAAACTGTCATAATAAAAATGCTTTAAAAGCTTGCTGTGTTTACAGCAAAAGCCCTGGAACAAATTAACGTAAAGATCATTTCTACTTTGAAGCAAATTTTATCATCATTTTGAAGCAGAAGCTGCTATTGGCCCAAAGCCAATACCTGTAAAAATCATCTCAGGAATAAATATACATGTCAGATTTTCACACCTTGCCTTTCATTTGTACAGCTATACAGGATGTCCTGATACCTGGAATTTCAAAAGTTCCCTTCTAAGAAAGTTTATGCAAGTTCCTCAGACTCCCCAACTTTTATCACAGCACAAGGGTTTAATTTGTAATAATTAAAAAAGGCCAAAAAACCCCCCAGATAAACTACTCGTCCAAAAACATTTACAAAATTTCTTTCCTGTGACCACAACTTTCGTCTCTAATTGGTAAAAGGGAAACAACAGAGTTGTGTATTTGTGACCAGTTATTTGATTCAGTTCACTAAGCAGCATGCACATGTTACGGGTGTAAATAGTACCAGGACAAAAATGGTAATATAATTTCTTTCTTTCAGCAGCAGCACAAGTTTAAGGTGCAATAAAGAGAATTTAGGCCTAATATGTTGTAGGAGCAGTACTCCAAAGGAATCTCCAGGGAACTGAAACAGAAGTCTGAGTTTCTGATACCTCCCTATATCCTCTATTTTTGCACTGACACTTCTGCTCAAATTACTAAGATGCATTTGACTACATTTTTAACTAATAGGTGTAGATAGAACCTGAAGGTGTAATAATGTTTTCACAGAAATGCCTGTGACAACTACCTACTTATCAATTATTTCTGCAGCCAACAAACTTAAAAAAATTTACAAATTAAATAAACACTTCTAATACTTGGTAAGTACTGTAGTAACAATCTAATTATAGGTTAACGATTAAATAAAGTACTAAAGAACAGTGTCTTCTCAGAGATCTGGTTAACTTCCTTATGACCTACACTAAAAAAGCCATGAAAGTAATGAAAAGGACAACTGCACAAAATATTTCAAGTAAATGCAAGAAACAATTCTAGTAATTTTGCTATTTGACACAGAAGTTCTGAAGGGACCTCAAGAGGTGAGCTATGCCATGCTTGTGCTTCATAGCAGGATGAAAAAAACTCTGTCAAATCCGAGCAATGCTCAGCTAACCTGTTAAAGGCCTTCAAGCACCCCTTCCATGAGCTGCCCAGACAACGCCTCCAGAACTCTCCTAGCTTTATCTTTAAAAACTTGCCCTTTATTCCTCATCTGAACCTTTCGTGCTCAATTTTATGCCCATTGCTTTGTGACCCATCTACTGGAAAGAAACAATACAGTTTACTACATCAGCCTTTTACTGTCTTCCTAGACAGAGAAGATTGTTATGCCTCCCTACCCTTTTTCATCTTGCAGAAGGATTGGGCATTATCCCCAATTTGAATAGCTTCTGTTTCCTACATGTCTTGACAACTTTCTTGGTTTTCTTAGCACAGCTTCCATTTTATTCATAGAAGTGGGGTGCCAAAACCAGGCAGAGTACTGCAACTGAATTTACAGAAGACTCAGAAAAAGGGGTACTTCAGACTGTGAGTCTTTTTTCATGCCTCACAACCCCACAGTAACAACTACTAATTATCATCTTCTGATTCACTACCATTTCAGCTCCTTCCCCGAAAACATTACTTTATAGTAACTTTTCCTCCTTTATTTGCACAGTCAATGTTCCTACTTAAACAACAGCATTTACACATCCTTTGTATTTCATCCTATATGTAGGTCATTTCGGTAATTGTGCAAATTTATTTTAATTGACTTTCCTGCTTTTCTGCATTCCATTCCTACCAGCTCCACAGCATATTCAATTTTCAGAGCATACAATTAATAGGTCTGCTGTCTTTGTTCATCACTAGAGTAATATAACAAACATATAAAACGCTGAATGGAATAGAATCCTCGTTAACTAGATGTTCACTCACTACTTGCTTTAACTGACAAAATCTTCAGTAGTTTCTGAGTATAGTTACCTAACTAGCACTGCAAGTCTCTCACATTAATTTAATCCACACCATTTTCCACTAGTTTACTTACAGAACTGTCACATAAGAGTATCTAAAGTAGTACAGTACTAGTACAAGCAATATCTACCAACTGCCATTCCCATGCCCATAGGGGACTGATGGCTATTTTAAATAAATAAATCAGGACCAGCACACCTTTTCCTTAACAAAAGCCTACTTACTACTTCTTATCTTTGTTACCTTTCAAATACTTACAGTATATTATTTGTTCCAAAACTGACTCCCAAGATTTAAGCTGCACACCAATTATTTTCCTCCCTCTTTTAAGAGACACTTGCCCTTTCCTGTAATCAGTAGGTCACTTCCCTTAAGTTCTCAAGTATGACTGCCAGTGGCTCCAAAAATCTATTTCAGTGAGTTACTGAAGTTTCACAGAAAAAAGTTCATTCCATCCAGTAAACTGAAGAAAAAACTTGTGCAAACACACTTCTCTCTCATCATGTGAAGTTGAGCTGTGTGCAGCTTACTTCTAACAATGAGAGACACTGGGCACCTGTTCGCAGTTTATCTTTTTAGTGACAGCTAGTATCAAGGGAAAGGACATTTAATTCCTGGACTTCCTGGTATCAGCCAGCAACAGCTCTTCTCACCAGAGGGTCTGATCACCACTGGTTTTGGCTCCCACTCTTAAATAAAATAAGACAGGTTTCTTGTCAACTGGCATTCCACGTTACCAGCACCACACACAAGTTTTATTCTCTATATTCTTTGAAGCTTTATTTTTCTGCTTTACTTGCATTCAATAAAAATATTGTAGTACCGATGACTTCACCCTCCCTTAGGCTGTCCTTCCTGACATTTCAGTGCTTTGGGTTCATACTCTGATTATTAGTACCAACTGCCCACAGGGAACTTAAATATGTATGAAGAACCAGACTTATATTATTGCTGTACTAAGTACTCACAATACTGACACGATGTTGCTTTCTTCATTAAGACACATCATTAAAAACCTCATTGGTAGCTCCAAAAGTCTTACCCTGTTATCAGACTGAAAGATCTCTTACCAGCCTTGACAGATTCCATCAAATTGTACAAGGAAAACAACAAACAGGGACACTACACAGATGATGCAATCTACTTACTCCTACCAACCACTGGCTAAACTACAAAGTTTTATAAAACAAGTTCTGTATTATTTGCTGTAACAATTCATCTGAAGTGCTACAAGTACAGTGCAGACAATAGTTTGTAATACATGAGAGAACAAAACCACTATTTTACTTTAATAGTGAATCTTGAAATTTTACTTTTCATTAACACCAGTAGGAAGCTACTTTACTATGTAAAAACAAAGAAACATGCGATTACCACAACTTCCTTTCTGCATGTCTGGCACATCCTTGCTCATTAAATCTTCCTGAAGTTGTCGTCTTACGTTTCTGTTTCCAGCACCTTCCACCGTGTGAAAAGAGTCCTTTCTTGTCCTGCCATGCCCAGGAATCCAGGCAGCAGAACGGTACTCTCTCCAATTGTCAGAAGTGCCATGGTGCTCATCAGATATCCACTTCCTTATTTGGTCTCTCTGGATATCATTTAACTTTGACCCTTGACTGTAAGTTGTGTTTTTAAGTGAATTTGGGCTACTCAAAACACTTCGTGGCCCTCGCCTGGGACTGCTTCCATAAGGACCTGGAGTTCCCTTTTTCTTTTGCAGGCTGGTATCTGTTTTATTGCTATAGCCACTTCCATATTCATCCATGACTTGGCAGTCTTTCTGTAATGAACTTTCTTTTAATTCTTCCAGATGCAAAATTTCCTGTTCCTTATTTTGTTTGGCAGAGCAAGGTTTTGCAGCATCTCCCATGGTTATTGCTGTTCAATTTAGTGATTCCCACCTAGAAATCAAAAAGTTAAAAGCTGTATTTTAAAATCAATCAAGGAATGAACACTGGGTATTAATTGCTATGGAAATCTCAACAATCAAAGTCCTGGCTTGAACCAAGGCAAGAAAAGGCAGTCCAAAACTCAGCTAGGTCTCTTCTCTTAGTATGTCTTTAACACCTATAGGTAGTTCATAAAATGCAGAGATGTCCTGTGGCTTTTCCTGCACTGAGGTCTAGATGCCTTTAGGATAGATAGAACATTTTAAGAGTCTACATCAGTCTCAGCTCAGTATAGGAAAGCTTTGAAAGAATGGATGAAGGAGGCAAAAACGAGGATGGCCACAAGGCCATTCTACATATCAGAATATTTCTCTTTGCCCACAGTAGACATGTTCACCTTGTTAAGAATGAAATTGATGATCATCGGAGGACACTGAGACGCAAAAGCTAAGCTGCAATCTAACTATCAGGCAAGTATGATATAATGACTTAGAAACAATGTGCACTCTGCACATTTTAGTCAGACCACCAGTGTGAGGTCTCACGTTACTCAGTATTAAGCACTCCAATTTCATATTATTTCAGCACTGTCCGAAACATCTGGATCACTGAATTTCTTGCATACCCACCCCCCTTTCCTTGGTTACCTCCATGTTCTTTTTGCAAAACACTTCCACAGAGCTCTATCTCCAATGTTGCCAATAAGCCATGTGGATTGTGAAAGGGGAATTACAGGAAGAGACTGTGTGGAAACATTTTAAGTGGCAGTGGTCTCATCAACACTGAATGTTTTATGATTTAAATACAGACACACACAACCAAACAAAAAGATTTTCTCATTCAAAATACGTGTAGGTGCTTAAGGATGCAGATAAAGCTGTAAAGAGATGTAAAGAGTGCTTTCAAGCACCTAAACATCACAAAATGCCCTTCTGTTGCCATTAATATGGGAGTAGAATACCTGTTTCTTTATTTTTTTAAGTTCTGTAGGCCACAAAGGCACTCTTAAGCATCTCAGTGTCTGCATTTTATAGGCCTGATGCTTTAGTGTTTATGGCCCTCTTAAGATGAAGATAGTTTTTTGGTCCCACACAAGCAACAAAACAAACAGGACTCCAGGCCTAAAGACCAGAATTCTTACCCAGTTATGTACATCTAAGAAAATGCAGCTGCTCCAGCTAAGAGCAGAAAGAAAGGTTTCAAATGCACAAAGTGCACTTGCTTACTATTTGAGGCAAGAAACGCCGTCAAACCCGAATTTCCGTGACCTATACCCAGCCTGTATTAAGAGTTATCCCAAGAAGCGACGCCCACACCCTGCCGCCAGGCTGGATGACGACACCTCCCTGCACTGGAAGGAAGCAGAAAAGTCAAAGTTTACATTCGCCTCCGGCTCCCAGCCACGACTGGAGGTGCGATCCTGGCGTGGGCAGGGGGCTGCCCTGGGGGTCAGGGGCATCGCAGACGGGCAGGAAATGGTTGCCAGCGGGGCCAGCAGCACCAGACAGCGCCGGCCAAGTTGCCAGCGGCACAGGGCGCAGGTGTTACGATGCCGGCGCAGGAAACACACTGCGTGCGCCAGAGCTCCCTTGCCCCCACGCCGCAGCTCCCGGCTCGCTCCTCCTCGCCTTCCCACAGGCTAACGAAGGGCCTCGTCCCTCTCCTGTCGACCCCCGATCCCGGTGGAGGGACTGTGGCGCAGCATAACCCAAACCTGCCGCCTCAGCCGGACACAGCCGGCGAGCAGAGGAGCGCGGCAGGGCCAGGCAGGGAGTGAGAGATGTAGAGAGGGGGAGAGGGAGGCAAAGGGGCGGGCGACGGGGACAGCACGCCGGTGGACGGGGCAGCCGGACGGGACAGCCCCGGC
>JANPWX010019821.1:1496630-1540831 GCA_024734555.1 Trochalopteron elliotii
TCACCTCCGCCCCGGCCTGTCCCGCGCCGCCCTGCCCCGCCGGGCTCTGGCGAGGCACCTCCAGCTAGGTGAAGGCGGAGACGGTCTGGCTCTGAGTGGGCTGGGAAAGCATACCTGGCCGAGCACCGATCTGTCGTGTCTTTGCCAAGGGTTGCGTACGGTCTATGCTTAAACCTCCTGTCATGGTGACTCCACCACCTCCCTGGGGAGGCCGTTGCCACGTCTAATCACCTTTTCTGTGAAGAAATTAGTCCTGATCTACAGCCTAAGCCTCCCGTACTGCAGCTTGAGGCTCTGCCCTCTTGTCCTGTCATTTGGTGCCTGTGAAAAGAGGCCGACCCCCACCTGGCTGCACCCTCCTTTCAGGCAGTTGTAGGGAACAGAAAGGTCTCCGCTGAGCCTGATCCTGGCGAGACACCTCCAGCTCCCTCAGCTGCCCCTCACTGGCCTTGTGCTGCAGACCCTAGCCCAGCTCCACTGCCCTCCTCTGGACATGTTCCAGCACCTCAGTGCCCTTGCAGTGAGGAGCCCAAATATGAACACAAGATTTGAGGGGCAGCCTCACCAGTGCCCAGCACAGGGGGACAGTCGCTGCCCTAGTCCTGCTATTGCTGATACAGGCCAGGATGCCGTTGGCCTTCTTGGTCACTGAGGAGTTGAATCATATACATTGCAGTCATCTCCCACAACATAAGTACCTAATTTACTGGCTTGTTGAAAAGGGTCTCTTTCTACCATGCTTTTGCATTCATATTTATGGAAAAGAGGGACTCAATAAACTTTATGAGGTGGTCCTCGTAAGAATTCACCTTCCCATTCCCATTGAAATTTCCTGAGCAAAATGTGTACAAGTATATAGGTTTTGAAGATAGGTAGGTAGCAGAGACTTCCGGGAATAATTCATGGTACCTTTCCAAGACAGGAACTTACAGCCTACTGCTTCTCATTAACAGTTGGATCTGGCCATTTATACCCAAAACAAACTTGGCCAAATGTGGTGTCCTTCTCCAGCTTCTTGTGCGTCTCCAGACTACTTGCTGGTGGGGTAGTATGAGGAGCAGAAAAGGCCTTGATGCTAAGTGCTACTCAGCAGTAACTAAAAGATCTCTGTATTACCAAAACTTTTTCGGGCATACATCCAAGACATTGTCCCCATACAAGCTACCATGAAATCTAGCTCCACTCCAGCCCAAACTACAACATTTTCCAGCAATTATCCCATATCGTTTATGTCATGTTAAGATCCCACTTTATCAAATACCTACTTCCCTTTCAAATGTTTGTGAAATGTCCATGATTACCCACAAAATGCTCATTGTGTTTATTTGGTTTATGACTTTGTGCTCCATATGTTGTGGTCGTTACTCAGGATGGGAGAAGTAGTGTGTTTCATGGAGTCATTTGGCACCTAAGGCAGCTCTGGTCAGGTCACTGCTGCACTCACACTGTGTGTGGAAAATCACACTGTGGAAAGCCAGTGTCCACAAAGAAGACAGAGGAGTCCTGCAACTTTATTTGAGTCCACTGGGGCATACATCAGGTTTCTTTCTGGAGGTTTTGGAGGATGCAGCTTCCTTTTATCCTAAACTCCCAGCCACATGCTGCCCTCTTCCTATTCCCGTTGGCTGAGGAACGAGGAAGGTACAGGCTTCCTGAACTGCTTACCACATACTCCCCACCTTCAACATGTCATTTTCCTCCAAAAGTCAGAGGCTCAGGCTATCTGGGTTCTGCAGCACACTTGATCCAGATCCATTTGGGTTTGGCTCTTCACCCGCATCTCATTTAACACCCAGCTTGTAGCCTGAGGTGCTAGGTGTGCACTGGGCATCTACTTTCAAGAGCCAGTCTCTCTGGGTTTTGTAACAAACCTGTCACTTGAGGTTAATAGAGACATTAAGACCCATTTCAAAGACATTAGCACCCATATCCTCAGCCATCAAATTGTTTCAAAGATATTAGCACACATCTTTTCCTGTCAACAGCTTCTTATGATGTTCATCCTTCTTTGTTTCAGGTAGTTTCTGCTGTAGGGCTTTCTGTAACACCCAATAATATAATATTATTAATAAATAATATTAAATTATTTACAATAATTTAATAGTACATCCATTACATTCTCCAGCCCTGGTCCTTTGGGTCTAGGCTGTAAATTTTAACATGACAATGAATTCCTGCTCTGTCTCTAGCTTTACTAGCAGCAGGAGGTTTCTGCTATAATACCTTCAATAGGTGGCAGCCATAGCAGTGGTGGTATACAGTGTTGATAACACTGCTATCTTGCAATTCAAATAGTGAATTATTTTCACTCAGGATTAAATCACCTTGAGGTACACATTGCACTTGCCCATCTTTCTGCATTTATCAAGTCCAACCAGGTGCTTGAGCAAAAACCATCCTATGAATAGTCTTACCCTTTCCTGAAGAAGGAATAATGGTTTCTTTTAGTCAGTTTCTCCCATGCATTGTTTGGATCTTTTCTTCCGCAATGCACAGA
Organism: Trochalopteron elliotii; assembly: GCA_024734555.1. Lineage (NCBI taxonomy): Eukaryota > Metazoa > Chordata > Aves > Passeriformes > Leiothrichidae > Trochalopteron > Trochalopteron elliotii. The sequence goes on from JANPWX010019821.1 coordinate 1,499,128, forward strand.
GACCTTGATTCGGCAGGGCCAGGCCAAGTGACAGATGCTCTAATGTTAACTAGCCAAGTGTCTTCTGCTAAATTTGTTTCACAATGCTTGAATGTACGTCCTGGTTACAGGAGAAGAATGCCAGTTCACCACTATGTGGGTGTTACCAAACAGACTATTCTACTGTCCTCTACACTATTTCTGACAACTGTTAATGATTTCTTGTTTGCAGTAGATGCCCAGAGCACACCTGGCACCTCAGGCTACAAGCTGGGTGTTAAATGAGATGTGGGAGAAGAGCCAAACCCTGTGAGGAGGGGAGTGTTTCTTTTTCTTCATGAATGGCTCTGCAGTGCCAGCTCCTCCTGGGGAAGCACCAGCACAGTCCCGCCGATCCTGAGGGGGTCCTCTCTGCGAATGGGCCATAATGGACTCAGTGGCACTAGGAGAATAAGCAGCATTGTGAAACTGCCTGCCCTGGGGGACGTACTGAGCATTCCCACATGAACCCAACTGTGTATAATCTTGGTGTTTGGGATTTGGGACCCCCACTACCCCTGGACGGATCCAGAGGAGGACCACCACTTTTGACTGCAACCATCACTTCAGCAGGACTGCAGTCACCACTTGATAGACTGCGACCATCACCTTGGCCAACAGGATGCCAGGTTGTAGTTGACTTTATGGGTCTAAGCTAATTTTTATGTGTATTATTGCATTATTGTAATCTTTCTATTAAATTGTAACTCTGACCTGAAATCTCTTTTAAGATAATTGGGTGGACTTCATTTCTCCCACCGGTTTACTTTCAAACCAGCTGAATGTCCCAACACCTACTACTCAGTGTAGTTTTTAACAGCCATTCAACCTTCTGGAGGCTGGGGCATAACAGGGAATATGATCACCTGGTTGATGTCGTGCCCCTTGGCCAGGCTACAAGTTTGCTTCAGGAAGAAGTCCTTTCTGTCACCATCAAACTTGCTCTTTAAGGCCCAAAACAATAATCCAGGCAGTGGCATGGGTCACAGGGTATGTTTCTAACCATTCAGTAGTCACTTCCATCACTGTAAGCAGATGGTGCTTGCCATGGCAAGTTCATGGTAGTCTGATATAATAAGTCTGCCAGGCTTCCCTGTATTGGTATTTCAGCCATCATTGTCAATATTAATTGACAATGCTTTAGCTCTTGGCCTATTTAATTATGGTGCACTCTTTGGATTCATGGATAACCTGTGCAATGGCATCAGTGATCAAGTCACCATTCCCGTTTGTATGTTTCTTCTCTTTCTACATATTCTGATAGATCATGTCATATGTAATAGATGTGATTATAAATTCATGCAATTAAAACATAGAAGGAAGTTATAGCAGATGATAGAATGTATATTTTTTATAACCCTGTGAGTATAAAAAGTAACCTTGATTCCTAGACTGGGACCAGCGTTCACTAAATACTAAAACATACTTTGTATACAAACTAACATCTCAATTTACACCAGAAAGGAGGGTGGCTTGCCAGGATGTAGCTCCTTGAGCTAATCAGATCTTGGGCACCCGGACCATCAACCCACCATCAACCCACCATCAACACATCGACACCCATTTCGAGGGTGGACCCTGCATTTGACGACATCATCATCCCAAAGGAGGATTCCTGGAAGGTCCTTTCAGACTCAGCCCAGCACCGAGAAATCTGTTCAAGGTTCATCATCAAGTGAAAGACTGGGCTTAAATTTGAAAAACACAATACCTCTACTGCCGGGAGGCACAAAATGCAGTATAAGAACTTGGACTCAAACCCCAGCAAATTGTGGAACAGTGCGAGATAGCAACCCTGCTGTCAGTCGGCTGTTTCACCCAACATTCGAATGTTGTTCCCTCTGGCTGTCCCAGATAGATTTAAAATGGAAAAATAAAACTTATTATTTTTCTGTCCGATTGGCTAGTTGATCATTTATAACATCATATATATGTGATAGTTCACCCTTATATTCCCAATCCAGATCCATCTGAGTCACTTCCATTTTAGCAGCCTGGTTCACCTGCTTATTGTTTTGATGTTCTGCAGTGGCAAACTCTTTGCATTGTGAACACTTATGTGATGTACTTTTACAACCAGGTTCACCACATGAGTAACAGTATCTCGCTGCAATTCAACAGCCTAGATGGGTTTAATTCTGCTCTGCCACCTGCTCTGCTTTCATTGCTGTAGCCACCCCTGGAGCATTTGCCACAGTCCATGTGTTAGTGCAGAGATAAAGTAGTGGTCACTTTTCTCTTTCAGCAGTGTCTAAAGCCAGCTGGAGTGCTTTCTCTTATGCAGACTGACTCAGTTTACCTTGTCCATCAGCAGTTTCTGCAACTTAGTACATAGCACAGCAGCTTTCCACCTTTAATATTTTCCCATAACATGACAGGATCTCTCTGTAAACAAGGCATGTTGGTTCATTTTCTGGTAACTTACTGTACAGTGGAGTCTCTTAGGCATGAGTCACCTCCTCTAGAGACTCCAAAATTTTGGCCCTCTGTCCACTCTGTGATCACTTCCAGGACTCCTGGTTGGTTAAGACTTCTCATGAGAACCCATTGGGTTATCAGTGTGACTCACTTAGTCATGTCACACCAGTTGCATGATGTGTAGAGGGGAGTCTCCTTTTGAACATTCAGAGCAGCATGGGCAATCAAAATTACACCAGAAGGCACTATGCTTCATTACCAATTGGTGTCTTGAATTGCTTTATAGACTGCTAGTATTTCTTTTTCAGCTGGAGTGCAATGGCCTTCAGATCCTCGAAATTCCTAGCTTCAAAACCCTAGGGTCAACTGTGAGTCTCTCTGAGAGCTTTCTGCCAGAGCCTCCATGTAGGGCCATTAACCATGGCTGAGGTATAAAGCACATTTTCATTATCTTGTCCTCTTCAGACAGCATGAGCTGTCTCCTACTGGATTTGTTCAAAGGGTTGCTCAGGGCCCAGTCAAAGTTTTTCTTATGGGTCACGTGATAGAGAGGGCTTGTAATCAGGCTGTAACCCAGAATATGCATTCTCCAGAAACCCACAACACCCAAGAGTTTGCGTTTCTTTTTTGTTAGTTGGTGAAATCATAGCTGTTACAGTAGTTATCATATCCATTGAGACATGATGCCTATCTTTCCATTTTATTCCTGCAAACTGAATTTCCTGTGCAAGTACTTTGACCTTAGTTTGTTTCATAGCAAAACCTGCTTTCAAGAGGATTGGCATTAATGTTCTTCCCTTCTCATATGTTTCCTTTGTGTTGCCCCACACAATGATGTCATTAATATATTGCAAGTCTTCAGAAGCCTCATGTTCTTTGAGTCCAGTCTGGATCTGTCTGTAACAACTGTTAGGTCTATGTTTCTGCCCTTGGAGCAGTTGATTTGAGATGTACCAGGTACTCCTCCATGTGAAAACAAACTGTGGCCTGCACTCTGCTGTCAAAGGGATCAAGAAAAATGTATTAGTGGTATCAGTGGTGGTATATGATTTGGCTGCCTTTGATCCCAGTTCCTATCGGAGTTCTAGTATGTCTGATAGGGCACCATGCAGTGGCAGCGTGGCTTCATTTAAGACATGGCAGTCCACTGTTAGCCTCCACTTTTTGCTACATTTTTGATCTGACCTGGAGGGAGTTATTAAAAAGTGAATGAGTCTTACTGGTGAGTCCTTGGCTCTCCAGTCACTGGATCAGGTTATGTATGGGTACCACAGAGTCTCTATTGGTTCAATATTGTAGGTGATACATTGTCTCAACACCTGCTGTTCTCTAACTTGCAGCAACCCCACAATGGAAGCATCCTCTGATTGACCAGGCAATCTAGACAGCTGTTTAATTGTCTCTGTACTCAAGGTAGCTGTACCGAAAGGTCACCAGTACCCTTTTGGATCCTTGAAATACTCTCTCCTGAGATACTCTGTGTCAAGGACACATGGATCTCTGGGCTGGTCACAGTTGCTGCTTGTAAGATAAGCTTACCTCAGCCTCCAAAATTGACAGTTCTTAGGATCCTTGCATCACTCCAGAAGCAGAGACGGATTCTGCCTCTTTGTAATCCACCTCTGGTGGTTTTGATATACTGATATACCAGTGTCCAGTAGAGCTTTAGACTCCTCTGAGGGTGATGTTACAGGCCATTGAATGCATACAGTCCAGTAAAACCAGTTGTCCTCTGCCTGGCTGAAGGCAAGGCCCCTCTATTCCTGCTTGATTTTTGTAACTGCAAAACAAAAGTCCTTTAATCAGGGTCAAAAGTAGAATCAACCCTTCTACTTGGCTCAGCAGACACAGGGACAGTAATTGTCCTGGTGAATGCCTTTTGGCTGTTGCTTTTCCTTCCAGTACCCCTAGTCTCCAAGTAGGTTTAGTGTCCTACTTACACATATCCCTCCTCTTATCACGCAGGAAGAACTGCAGAGTTCTATAGTGTGTGTATACTGGTACCCTCTCCCTTGAACAACAACAGAATATCAGAATCCACAGAATCCTTGTACTTGGAACAGACTGTTGAGATCATCAAATCTAATTGTTAACCCCTAAAGTGTTCACCACTAAATCATGTCACATCTACATGTATTTTAGATACTTCTGGACATCACTTCCTTGGGCAGCCCATTCCAATGCTTGACCACCCTTTCAGTGAAGCAATTTTTCCTCCGCTCCAATCTAAACCTCTCCTTGGTGCAACCTGAGGCCATTTCCTCTTGTCCTATCCTGTTGTTACCTGGGAAAAGAGACCGACCTTCATCTGGCTACACTCTCCTTTCAGGCAGTTGTAGAGTTATAAGGTCCACCCTGACCCTCCTTTTCTCCAGCCTAAGGACCCTCAGGTCCCTCAGCTGCTCCTTACAGGACTTGTGCTCTGGACCCTTCCCAGCTCCTTTGCCCTTCTCTGGACAAGCTCCAGCCCCTCAATGCCTTTCTTGCAGTGAGGGGCTCCAAAGTGGGCAGGGTACTCTAGGTGCAGCAGCACCAGTGTCAGTACAGAGGGACAATCACTGCCTTGGTCTTGCTGGCCACACCATTTCTGATACAAGCAATGATACCATTGGCTTTCTTGGCCACCTGGGCATGAGCTGGCTCATATTTAGCCAGCTGTTGACCAGGAGCCCCAGATTATTTTCCACCAGGCAGCTTTCCAGCCTTTCTGCCCCAAGCGTGTAGCAGTGAATATGGTTGTTGTGAGCCAAGAGTGGGACCCGGCACTTCATGTTATTGAACCTCATACAGTTGACCTCAGCCCATGATCTAGCCTGTCCAGATCCATGTGTAGAGCCTTCCAGCCGTTCAACAGATAAACTGTCCCACCCACCTTGGTGTCATCTGGGGACTGACTGAGGGTGAACTTAATCTCCTCATCCAAATAATTGATGAAGATATTAAGGACTTAATGTCCTGGGACTGACCCTGACACTGAGCCTTGGGGAGCCTAATGTAACAGGATGCCAGCTGGGTATGACTCTACTCACAAACACTTTGTGGGCCCAGCTAGTTTTTGATGCAGTGAACAGTGTACCTGTCTAGACATCTGCCAGAATGCTTTGGGAAATGGTGTTAAAGTCTTTACTGAACTGAAGTCCATAGACAGCCACAGCTCTTCCCTCATCCTAAGTGCATCATCTCTTCATAGAAGGAGATCAAGTTGGTCAAGCTACACCTCAGTATGGAGGGAGAGCAGAACAAAATCCTGCATGTCTTAGAAGTTAAAACCACTGCTGTCTGCAAACCCCACATATTTCAGATTGATATCTGCTCACTAGATGGCAGCAGATTCAAAATCATGGCTGAAAAATCACGCCTTAAACCACCCATGAATACATAATGTGAACACATAACGTAAAGACATGCTTTTGCAGTGAAATAAAAGTGCAATAATAAAACATGATTAAAAACTTAGCTAGTCTGGATAAGGAAAATGCATGGTTGAGGGGAAATGGGAGCACAGACTTCAGACTGGTCCAGTAAGTAGAGTATTTTGCTACAATTTCTGTATATTCTCTGCTTTTCCTGCCCTTCCAGGCTGAAATTTCTGCCATTCATCTGGATCACTAGATTACAGCTAGCATGTCTGTGCTTTCCTGTGCCACATCCAAGAGTTCTGTGTCAGTAAAATCTAAGACAATATGTTAGAATAGTTCCTCATTCTGTGAAATACTTTCTTATTCTAATGGTATTTCACCTGAATAATTTCTTTGCTCTGAAGTACAGAGACTGTATAAAACAGGCAGGTGAAATATATTTAGCTAACTGTCATGATCTTAAAAAGCTCCAGTAGACCTCTATATCTGATCTTTTCCTCAGAACTGAGTCAGTTCCCTCAGACAGAAATCATGCCTATATCTGTTATAAAACTAAGATTTTGAGAAATAAAAGTCCTGATGAAAAATCTCATGAATTGAGAGAGTAACACCTTCTGTTGGTGTAGATAGAGTTGGGATATGTGTCTGTCCAGGGACATGGATCTGTAAACTTCAGTGTAGTTCCAAAGGTTGTCAGTACTATTGTCACAGAATTGCAGAAGAGCTGAGGAGGGGATGTCTTGAGATTCCCTTGTCTGTAAATCTCTGTCAAGCAGAGTAACCTGGAGCAAGTTACATAGGAACACATCCAGTTGGATTTTGAGTATCTCAAAGGATTGAGATGCTGAGGCCTCTCTGGGCAACCTGTATCAGACTTCAACTGCCTTCACAGTAAAAAATGTTTTCAGATGGGATTTAGTATTTTAATTTGTGCCCATGATCACTTGTGCTGTTGGTGGGCATCACTGCGTAGAGCCTGGCTCTGTCATCTCTGCACTCTCAAATTGTGTACTTATCTACACTGATGAGATACCCTTGAGTCTTCTACAGATGAAGAAGCCAGCATTCTCACCCTCTTTTGTATGAAAAATGCTGCAGTCCCTTCATCATCTTTGTGTCCCTCTGTAGGACTGGCTTCAGTCTGCTTTTTTGTTTTGAGGAGCCCAGAACTGGGCTGAGCCTTGATATATCACATCAAGGCTGAGTTGAGGGAAGGGATCATGTCCCTCAACCTGTATGCAACATTCTTCCCAGAAGTTGCTGAGATTTTTTGCTTCAAATTGTTGGTTTATAATCAATTTGGTGTGCATAAGACCACCAGTCCCTTCTCTGCAGAGCTGTTTTTCAGCCAGTTCAGAAGACAGCGTGTACTTGCCCCTGATGTTGTCTCTTCCCAGGGTTAAGGCTTTGCACTTTGTTGATCTTCATGAGGGTACTGTGAGCCAGTTTCTCCAGGCTGTCCAGGACCTTCTGGCATATCAGCCTCTCCTCACGGTTTTGTGCTGTCTGAAGACTTGGTGAGGGCGCACTATGTACTAGTGTCCCAGTCATTCACAATATCAAACAGTAGTGGCTCCAATATGAACTCATGGGGCCCACCACTAGGAAATGACCTCAAACTGGACTGCATCACTGATCACAACCCTCAAGCTGGAATGGGAGAGACAACTACACAGGCAAATCCTCTTGATGGAAGTTACATGTCAAACTTGTGGTGCAGTGGAAAAGGCAAAATGGTTCATGTGCTAGTACAGCCTGCAGTTTTTCACTACATGAGTTAAAGGATGCTGGCAAGGGGACGTTGTAATCAGTTAGACTGTGTCTACAACAAAGCTCCTGCTGGCATAAGCAGACTATGTGATTTTTTTCCATGTCTCTGTGAAGTGTAAACCAGGCTCAACATGTGAAGGGGTAATGAAGCCTGTTTGTGACACTGTCTGATGTCAGACATTCCAGGATATGTGCTCACCCCATTAAAGAGATGTCTCCTACTCTTGGAGCAACCAGGAGATTTTGACAAGATTGCTGGTGTTATGGAAAATATTAAGCAATAATCCTTTTCATCAACCTAAATCCCAGTTCCACAGTTAGCTAAAAAACATTGTAAGTCTTTTATGAAGTTTTACAACCCTCACATGTTTTTTAGTTCTCATGTTAATGGATTTTTTGAATATTATTATAAATTAGAGGTAGAGAACATAACAAGTTGCTCATTTTGTGAATTTCTTGTTGCAAAAAAAAATAGAGATAGTATTGATTTCTCTAATTGACTGTTTATAAGAAGCATTACTTTGCAAAAAGAATTAAATGCTTTCAGTTAATACAGCCTACGTACATGTACTTACATATACATATAAATATGTAAACATGAGGAGTCAGATACTCAGTTCTTTTGAACTGATGTGTTTCTATTGGCTTTAAAAATAGAAAACAACCATAGTTCAGTAAATGGCATGGGCCAAAGCCCCTTTTACACCAAGATTTTCTCCAGTTGCTTGCCTGTAACAAATGGGCAGTAAAACTCAAAGTTGTGCACTCTGTATAGTCAGAAATATTGATCTTCCTTCAATTCAGTACTTCTGAGATTCAGTGGTTCTTAGTTTCTCTAAAATCAGACTGCCTATGTGTTATCTTTAGAAGCATGTGTTATCTTTAGGTATTTAGACTGAAAATATTTGCTTAAGTTTTAAGGTAACCTTATTATAGTTGTGCTTTTGTACTATGAGTTGTTAAAAGTGAAAAGCTTCAGGCAGATGAGAGAGAATATGGCTTTGTAATATTGTTCTTTCTAGGGGGAAGTTTCCCATGTTTTACCTCCAAAAGTCACTTTTGGAGCACTGACAGTAACAGTTACACAGTAAAACAAGACCCAGAAAATTACACAGTTCTGGTCAGTATCTTTTGTATCTTGTGTAGCAGCACAGTGCAGGTGTACATGAACTGAGCTGTGTTGGACGTGGTGCCCGTGCGATTACAGAAGGACCTGTGCTTTGTCCTGTTGTTCTCAGGCCTTGTGGTGGGACAGCACACTCCCTGTTCCCCTATAGTTGTAGCTTCTGACTCTGGCCATTCTGGATAAACAGGGAAAGATGGCATTTCTGCTGCAGACATCTTGGAGGCTGGATGCCCTCCTTGTGCCAGAGTGGAATGTGGAGGGTTTTCAGTAGTGTCCAGTGTGAACAAGCACTCTGCTGAGGCTGTTGCATGCCTGAAAATCTAATGTAAATATCCAAAGTCCCCCAACTCTTCCCAGAAAAGATTTCAGATTGGACAAGAGGACATAGCTAAGAAAACTGAAGAAAGCTTGTTTTGGAGGTCACAAATCCACAGAATCACAGAATAAGCTGAACTGGAAGGGAGCCACAAGAATCATCAAGTCCAGCTCCTGGCCCTGCACAGCACCATCCCCAAGAGTCACACCATGTGCCTGAGGGCATTGTTTGAACACTTTCTGAATTCTGTCAGGCTTGATGCTGTGACCACTTCCCTGGGAAGCCTGTTCCACTGGCCAAAAACCCTCTGGGTGATGAACCATTTTTCTAATATCCAACCTAAACCTCCCTAGATACAGTTTTGGGCCACTCTTTCAGGTCCTGTTAGTGGTCACCAGAGAGCAGAGATCAGTGCCTGCCCCTCCTCTTACTCTCATGAGGAAGTTGTAACTGCAATTCGGTTTGTCCTCAGTTTCCTCTTCTCCAGGTTGAACAGATCAAGTGACCTTGGCTTCCTCTCAATGCCTTTCAGCATTTTGTTGCCCTCCTTTGGACACTCTGTAACAGTTGAATATCCTTCTCATATTGTGACACCCAAAACTGCCCCCAGCCTTCAGGTGAGGCTGCCCCAGCTCAGAGCAGAGCAGGACAATCCCCTCCCTTGCCCAGCTGGTGATGCTGGGCCTGATGCACCCCAGGACAGGGTTGGCCCTCCTGGCTGCCAGGGCACTGCTGGCTCATGTTAAACTTGCCAGGACCCCCAAGGCCCTTTCTATGGCACTGCTTTCCAGGGTCTCATTTCCTGGTCTGTCCATACATCCAGGGTTGCCCCAGCCCTGGTGCAGAATCCAGCACTTTCCCCTGTTGAAATTCATATGGTTGGTGATTGCCCAGACCCCTGATTTGTCAAGGCCTCTCTGCAGGGCCTCCCTCCCCTCGGGGGAGTCAACAGCTCCTCCCAGTTTTGTATCACCTGTGAACTTGCTCAGTATCCCTTCCAGTTCTGTGTCCAGGTCATTTATGAAGATGTTGAAGAGCAGAGGGCTGAGGTTGGGGTCTGGGGAACTCCTCCAGTGACGGATTCCCAGTCTGATGTCACCCCATTCTCTATAGCCCTTTGTGCCCAGCCTGTGACCCAGTTGCTCACCCGTGCCATGATGTGTTTATCCAGGTGTGGACTGGACAGTAGGTCCAGAAGGATCCTGTGAGAGACAGTGTCAAAAACTTTACTGGCTCCCCTTGGTCAGCTGCATGGGTTACCTTGTCATGAAAGGAAACCAGGCTGATAGGCAGAACTTTCTTCTCATGAAGCTGTGCTGGCTGTGACCAATGACTGCATTGTCTTTCAGGTGTTTTTCAGTACCCACAGAATAAGCTTCTCCGTAACTTTATCAGACACTGAACTGAGACTGACAGGACTGTAGTTTCCTGGGTCCTTCTTGCCCTTCTTGAAAGTCAGGGCAGTGTTCACCAGCTTCCAGGCAGCTGGGACCACTCTGGATTCCCAAGACCACTCAAAAAATCATCTAGAGAGGTTTTGCAATTGCATCAGCCAGCTCTTTGAGGATTCTTGGATGAGTTTCATCAGGCCCCATGGATTTGTAGGGATCCATCTGGAGCAGGACATGCTGCACAATTTTAGGGTTGACTGGGAGTTCATAATTCTTGCAGTTATGGTCCTTCATCTCAGGGCACTGAGACCCCCCTTGATCTGTATCTTGATTTAAAAGACAGGTGTCTGCCAATGAAGGCAGGAACCTGCTTGGAATGGAAAGATGACACCCTCCCTCCAAATTGTTACTGTAATTTCAAAATTATGGGGCTTCAAGGCAAAAATATGGAAAAAAGGAATAACAGTTCTTTACTAGAAAATATATATGTATGTATGAAGACAGAGCAAGTAACAACAACAACAAAGCAATAACAGAAATTCCTACGGTACAGTGCAGGTATCCTGGCAAAGGCAGCTGCTGACATTCCAGTCAGCCAGCAGCAGGGACCCTCTCTCTGGACAGAGAGAGGAGGTGGGAGGCCCCAGTCTTCCCCTGAAACACTCACAAAGATGGTGAGGGTGTCCCGGCAATGGCAGGTGCGGGAATGTCCCAGTCAATTGGCAGCTCCTGCAAGCAGTGGGCTCACTGACAGGCAGCATGGAGAATTCCACAGCAGCACCAAGCCCCTGAGTAGGAGCAGTCAAGCACCCAGAGCCACAACCATCTCCCCTCCAAGGTGGGCAAAAACTGCCTACCCCAAGCAAAGAACTGCCAAACTCTTATTCCCTCCCTCAGAACCATTTCAGCAGTATGTCAAGGCACTTGGCTACTTGTTTTGTCTTGTTTAACACTGTCCATTCACCATTTCCCTGACAACAAATGGGAAGAACTTCCCTGAGAAACCTAACCCAGAACAGTCCATCTGTGTTGAAGACTGGAGGCAAAGAATCCATTACATACCCCTGCATTGTCCATGTCCCGGTTTGTGAGGTGACCATACTCATCCTGTAATGGGCTGATGGTATTTTATACGACCTATTTCCACCAATATATTTGAAAAAACCCTTTATACTGTTCCCCACAGTTCTGGCAGCATCAACTCCAGCTGATTGTTGGCTGCATGAATTTTCTCCCTGCAGTGGCAAGCAGCATCTCTCTGTTCTTCCTGTGTCACTTGACCTTGCTTCCACTGGGCATACAGCTTCCTTTTTTAACCTTATTTCCAAGAGAACATCCTTGCTTAGCCAAGCTGGTTTTCTGCCTCTCCAGCTTGACCAGTGACAGTCAGGAATGGCTTTTACAGGAGGGGATGTTTAAGAAGTGACCAGCACAGATGGATGCCAACAATTACAAAAACATTTTTCCCTGAGACCTGATTACTAATTATCTGAGCAACCTGAAATCTGAAGCCTCTGCTTATGTCCAGAGTTGAGGGTTTGCTGGCACTTTTCGTCCTGTCAACAGAGGTTTTAAACTCAAGCACTTTGTGGTATCTGTGGCCTAGGTGTCTGCCAATTTTCTCTTATGAGATTCGCTCTCTTGACAAGCAGTAGGTCAAGGAATAAAGAGATCTACTGAATAAGGTAACATTTTTGGACTAGTTACCCCTTGCAAGCTTGTGTATTCTTAAGAGAGCAGTTGACATGAGGAAATGCAGGTTTAGTTCCAGTCAGCCTTAACTACATAATTCTGGCATTTAAGGAATTGTTAGCATTGTTGTAGGGTGGTTTTCCAAGCAGTGGAGGCACATTATCTTTATGTGGGAAAGGTCGGCCTTTCCTCTAAAAGGAAGCAGGACAACAATAATACATAAATGACTAATTCTACTATTTTTTTTAAAATTCCTTTCAAAATATGCATTGTCCAGTGTTACAGATAGTCCAGTGTTAGAAATATGTGGTATTATCTTTTCACATGCATCAAGTTGTTTGTATTTAGGCAAGTTTAAAAAGCCCCTTGAGTATATGAGGAATGTAGGAAGATGTAAATATTTCTGAAATGGGGAAGCTAGAAAAGTGCACAGTCTTAAGCCAAAAGCTTTAAGATTGTCTTTCTAATGTTGGGTCACTAGATATGTGGATTAGAGGATTATCTGGAAAGAAACAATGAGGTTTTGTCTGACTGTATTGATGTATATTGCTGTTTATAGCTCCCGAGAAAGTGTGTAGGGAGTTTGGTTGCCAAAATCAGAGATACAAGTTGTTCCACACTACACCGATGGATGTTTGATATATGTACTAGTACATTTGCCCTTAATCTGAAGAAAATCAGTTCTTCCTTTAACAGTTCCTTTGTGGAAAGTAATAGTGAGCCAACATTATAAATAAACTCCAAGTAGTTTAAAGCTTCTCTGTAGCCCAGACAAAATTGAATTTTACTTCACTGTGGGTGAAAGCAAGATATCTCTTTGTCAGCAGAAAAGTGTAGTTTTGTAGTAATGTTAGACCTGATGCTGGGACTGATGGTGCAAGTAGGTGAAGAAATTTGGGAGGGATTAGTGGGAGTTAGGAGAAAGGGGCTCAGCAGGGTCTCTGGCAGTTTTGAGGAGCTGTTCAGAGGCAGGGAGGGATGAGTGGCATATCAGGAAATTTTTTTTAGGACATGGGCAAAGCTGCACACTTATATCTGGGAGGGGTGGGAGACCTCTGAGGCCCTGATATGAAGGATGTGAAGGAAAATGATGTGAAGTTGTCACATTTCCCATTAGTTAGCGAAGTTGAACATGGATATAACCAGTGCAGGCAGTTGGATGATGGAGAAAGCAGGAGTGCAAGAAGTAGCCTTTCTGTCTGGGATGAGCCTCCTTCATTAGCACACTCTGACCCACATGCTGCTGTTCTTTATGACTTCAGATGGTGCACTGGTTTCTTTGCCCAGCTGTTGCTTCATATCTCTTCAATGCTTTTATGCGTTTTGATGATCTGCAATAGTAGCAAGAGGAGGTGAAGAGAGAAGGCAACACTACTGAGGCTCTTCCAGAACACCTTGTCCACAGGACCTGATGGCATATGCCTTTCTTGGTGCTTGGTTGCCTCTTGGTGCTTGGATGGAGACAGGTACCAAAAAGAGCTTGCTGCTTTGGCCAGGGCCACCCATTTTAATGAAAATTTTCTCACTCCATCTTTCTCTTGTCTTTCCCAAGTTTGTGATTTCAAGCTACAGCCTAGATGTCTGAAGCTGTTTCTGAGGTTCTTATCCTATCAAGAGGCTGGAGCTCAGACAGAGTGAATAAGGTTATTTTTCATATTTTAATAATTTAAAAGATGCCGCCAAAACTAAATTTATGCTGCCCCTAACAAACTTTTCTTTGTAGTAATCCCAAAGGCTATGCTTCAGAAGAAGAATGCCTTCAAAATCTTGAGTATAGAAATATACCATGCACAAATCTTGAATGCACAAAATCTTGAGTATACATTTATTCAAAATGTCAGATATACTATCTTGGATGTATAGCTGGAAATTATCTGAAACACAGTCATGTCCTGATACCCTTTATGCATGTTGTGTTGTAATCTACAATAGTTTCATAAATAATAAACATTATTTATGAATAAAGAAGGTTTCAACAAGAAAATGGAGTAGCACTGTAGCACATAGTATTTCCCTGGAATTTCAATAGTTTTGGTAATGATAAGAAATTGACATGGACCGTGGATTACTGGCACCTTTTCGCTTCCTTTGTCTGTGCTGGATCTGGGAGCATGCGTGTGTTTGTGTGTTTGGGATCATACAAGGCTATGTTGATGATGGCAGCTGGTTGCTGCCAGACCACCAGAGGGACCCAAAGACATGCATTGCTGCCTGGTATGCCTTGAAAACTGGAAGGATCGTTAGCTTCCAGCTTGAGATTTCAGAAAAGTAGCTGATTTCCTTTTAATTTTAGTTTTCAGGAATTTTACTATGACTCACCTATAAGCTTTCTGAAGGAAAGTCTGAGAAAGTCTCTAGAAAAAAAGCTGCTAGACATAACAGATGATTTTAAACAACTTTGTCATGGCTGCCAAGGTGCACTGGGGAAGGCAGTGTGGCATCTAGAGTAGATAAATTGTCTGAAGACATTAAAAGGAAGGGATCTGCACTCATGTATTATACTGCAGGTATAATATTAAGAAAATTAGCATCTGGAATTTTCCCTTTATTAGTATTTTGAACATTCAGCCAAGCAGACAACTGCTGATGACCAGAGCTTTCCATAAATTAGAGGAAGAACTTACCAAAAGTGAAGTTGCTCCAAAAATATAATAAACTGGAGACATTCTGTATTATGCAGCTTTGCTGCTGTGGAAACCCACTGTTCCTCCAGAAAATGACTGTAAATTGTACACTGCATGTGCAAACAGAGTATGTGTTTTGTAGCAGTGGAAAACATCTTTGATATGGGCTGGTTTCATCCGGAAAGAGCAGTACTACCTGGATTTAGATGCCTTAGTGGAATCATTAAGTAGTCTTGAGAAATGTCTTCCTCTGTGAAGAGATCTCAGATGCCTTCTTCACTGCGACTGCTATCCTTCTCTTTCTCCCTGGGGGCCGGAGACATGAGGCAAGGCTGGCTCCTGGTACTCATATACCTTATTTTATTCAATATAAACAGTAGCCATGTTTGTCTGTGTACAAGAATAATTTCCAACAGAAGGGTAGGGGGAATGACTAGCGACTGTTTTTTTGCACTGACAGCTCCTTGTTCTTCAACTACAAATTTAGTGCTATTGAGTATTGATGTGGTAATCTAGCATTATTGACAATGACAGAATATTGTTATACTCTATTGCATCTGAGTAGCACCCTCAGTCTGAGATCAAGTTGAATTACTGTCATTAGCAAGCTCTGCTGATGTGTTCTTGGAGGAGGTAATACAAAGTTATCCATGATTTACTGTTAGTGCAGTTGGGCCCAGGGAGCGATTTCCTTGGGGTCAGGGAGTGAGTCAAGAGCATGACTGGTAGCAGTGTCCTTTTTGGCCAAGGAGGTGATGAAGCGGTCTTCTCCATAGACTCTGTCTTCTCTTTCTGCTGTCAGCCTCCAGATCAGCTCACCAGGCTGAGAGGCACTGCAGAACAACACACAGACTTCAAATATGCATCCACCCGCTGTGGAAGTACTGCAAGGGCTTTTCTCTGTCTTCTACTGGACAGAGAAGACATGGCAGGACAGGCCATGCCAAATTCTGACCAACAAGAAGAGACTGCAAGAAGTCAATTTGTATTTTCACCTCTGTGCTGTATGAAGGGAACATACAGTATGAAGTGTAATGATAGACTGTCATGAAAAGCTGTTCCCTTCCCTCTCTGCTTTTTCTGGCAGCAGCTGAACATGCAGTGACAACACACCTTCCATTACTAATATTTTGAAACCTAGAGCAGGAGAGTGCCTCAAACCGCAGCCTTGTAACGTAATGAAGAATACACACAGCTGCAGTAACAACCACATAATTATTTAATTAGTTTTTGACAGCTTCAAATTGCACAGGCGAAGGAATGCATGAACCACACATGGAAACCTGCCAGCAAAGGTTTTACACGTACGCAGATGGTTTTAGCTATTGTAAGCGCAAAGCCAGGTTGCTGCACTTTTATTGCAAAACCTAATAACACATCATGCACTGCAGAAGCTATATCAGGGGAATAAAAACAGCGTATGTAATTATTTCTTCCCCTTTATGTCATAGTATTACTTTTCTTATATTTAACTTCCCAGAAGAGAACGCTGTGAGACCAAAGATAGGAATATTTTAGGACTAATTTAAGTAATCTGTAAAGTAACGGTGTCTTTGGACTTTTGGAATAAGTAATTATGATGCCACTAATTAATGTTACATATAATGTTACATATTTTAAGATCTTATTATGGAGACTAATAATTAATATCTCTGTTGGGAACTTAAGTATTTGTATTTTTATAAAGAAAGACAAGCTTACAGAAGTGGAAGTGTTTGTCAGAAACCACAGTGTGATTCAGGGACAAAAGAGATGACAAATTAAGAATTTCCTCAGTTTTCATTTGACTCTGCAGAGAGCTAGGGCAAGAAATTTCAATATATAAATGTGGGAAAAATAATTGTCTGCAACAAAAAGGATGAAGAGGGCACTAACTCTAGTAGAAAGCTGTCTTTGGCAAACTGATTATTCCAAAGGGGAAGATAATAATTTAGAAGTGAAGTGAAGCATAATGTACTGTAAATATTTGCTCTTCGGCTGCTGCAAAACCAACACCCATCTCAAAGTGTTTATAATTTCCATGTGTTGCAAGCTCCATGATTTTATATTAGAGGGGAAGTGATTTCTCCTGAATGCACCTAATTAAGGCTAACAGCTAAAATAAAACATGAATTAATTCAAAACTTCACTCTGCACTCTAAATGAACACAAACGTTGTCTGAGGTTTAAAAAGTTAAATCCTCCTTTTTTCCACATAATTGAAGTTTTCATATTTTCCAGCCTTTGTTTTTTATGGTTCTGGCTGGGATAGGAAATGCTAAAAGCCCACAAGAAAAGGCTATTCCCATAGAGCTGTGTAAGATATTCACAACAAAAACCTAAACCATGCAGAACACATGTGGTTTCAAGTTTCACAAGAAAGTCAAAACCCAGACTCTGTTTGTTGAAGTCTGTAACACATTTTGAATGAAACTGGGCTTGTTTTCAAGAAAATCTGGTCAGATTCCTGGTTTTGAGTTGAAACCATCTGAAATTCGGCATTTGGCAGGTTCTCAGAAGAAATCTTGAGGGCTGATCTCCCTGATGCTTCAAGGGGGACTTGGTGTAGGTGGGAGGTGAGTGGAGGGGATGTCAGGTCTCAGCTGGGGGAGTGGGGCAAGAGTACTGTCAGGGGCTTTGGGGCTGAGGAAACCAACACAGCACTGGTGGGTCTCCTGAGGTGTAGTGAACTGTAGTCAAGAATGGCTGTGAGAAAGTCATGTGGCTCACATCCAGGGCAAGAGATCTTGGACATCTCATGCACACCCGTCAAAGGACACCTTGCTGTGCCTTCTCATATTCTCACTTCCAGAATAAAGACTAGGGGACTCCAAATACTTTGGCACTGTGTTCATCACTACACTGCATTTTGTAGGATTTACGTGGATATCACTGCATCTACATCAAAAACACACCTTTATTTTACTTAGAGAAATCTCTCTGACTAAGCGGATTAAAGACTGTGAAGAAATACTTGGTACCTGTGATGAAGCCATGCACTTTTTAAAGAGCTCTCTATACAAATGAGTTATTAGTTGATGCTGCAGCCTCAGATTCTAAGATGTTATCAAGGTAAAAGTTATGAGCTAAATTCTGGTATTGCAAGGATGAGTATCAGGGCAGATTTTTTTCTTGTGCATTCCTAGAAATATCTTTATCTGATAGGAATACTAATGTGAATTATTGAAAGTATAAGGCTTTTAAATCACCCTTATGTTTAATTTTCTCTCCTGCTATCACTTTTAAAATTTCTGTCCCTGCAAGAAGTGAAAATAGGTTAGAAAATTTATAATAAAAGTTTTCATATTATTGAAATGCAGTATTATCTATACAGACAAGTTTATTTCTTGATCTCATAAACAGATACCATACACAGCTACCAATACATTCTCCCACTTATATTGCTGTGTATGGGAATATTTAACTGTGAAAATAAAAGCTGTTTTGTGCTGAGCCAAAATATAAGCAAAGAACAGAGCAGATGGTTTATGAGTACATGGAAAAACAGCATACGTCTGTATATAAGGAAAGAGCTCTATATCAGACTAATGAGTATAGAGTATAATATTCCTGTTTCCTCTGATGGTATTTTGTATGTGCAGTTCTGTGAATGCAGCACTGTGATGACAATAGTTGTGCTCACAAATGAAATATAGCTCGTTAAAGCTCCAGTTCTCCCATCCACACTCACTTTGATTAAGCATAGGTCAATCCTGTGTGAGATAATTATTTATTACCCTGTCACTACTTCTTTTTTTCCAGATGTATGTGTTTTGGCTTTATACAACATGATAAAGTCCCTTTTGCTAACAAGTCTTCTAATGCACTATAGTTCTGCTCTGATTCTTAACAAATGTCCTCAGTGGGCAACTTTTCATAATTCATGCCTGCTGTTGTTCCTCTTAATAAGAATACTAAAGGAAGCAGACACTGTCATCCACCAACCTGCTTCCCCAAGACCTAGTTGGCCTTACTTTCATGTTGTCCAGAACTAGCTGAAAATCCCCCAGATGACTGGGTTTTCATCACTTCCCTAAGGGGCAAACAAGTGTCTTTGTGGTTTCTGTCATGATGCTCCTCTCTTGTTCAAAAAGAACTTGTGGGAAACACCCCCCAAACAGACTTGTTCTCTTTAAAACTATCTTTTTCTGTAGTTCCTCCGAGAAGCAGTCAGCAGTTGAGCTTTGGGGATATTGAGACTACTAGTGAGTTTTTGCTGCACTGCGCTCACAGACTGTCTGCATCTGCTTCTAACCTCTTTCCTTGGCTGCAAACTCAGAGGCTGCTTTTCCTACTGCAGTGGGAAGTGAAGGAGCATCTACTGGATCATGGATGTCTGCTCCACTGTCTCACGTGTCTTCACCCTGCCCTGGCCCACAGGGCTGGTTCTATACTTGGCATCCACCAGGTGTGCATCTGGTCATACTGTCCTTTATCAGGGTCTCAGATACAATGTGGGCAAAGATACCAAGTGCTGCAGGGGTGTCCTGGGTCTTTAACAAGGTGCAGGTGACTGGTGGACATGAGAATTGCCAATTATGTTCTGCTACCAGGGACAGTAGCCTGAGAAAGTGGAGTGTAAAAACTCCTGTTTGTAGGACAATAATAACCTTAAATGTCTTTAGAAACAGAAACAGAAAATGTAAGAGTCCAATTTAGTTCACCATGGCAGAACGGAAATTGAAAATTCCATCTGTTTCATAATCAAAATATATTTCATACTTATGCTGCAATATTTGTCAACATAACTACAACAAATAGAGGGTAGTAATTCAACCAATGATTACAAAAATACAGAAAAGGCATACTGGTTTTAAAAACCATATTAATTTGTAATGACTGCATTGCAGAATGACAGTTTTTCTCTTTGGAAACTTTCTTACTCAGTTCTAAGGCTCAGTTATGCCAAATTGCTATTATTTAACAATAAGATCAGTAGACCTTAAAAACAGAGAGAAAAAGAAAGAAAGCAGAAGCTACTATGGATACTACCAAACCACTTCTCAGCTTTGTAAAATAAAGCACATGGGCAAGTTTCCCACCACAAAATCAGTATAAATTGATTTCCAAATTGCTTTTTTTTTTTTTTTGCAGTTTCCACCCCAATATTCTGATGGCAATTTGATAAGCCAATTTCAAAGGAGATTTATAATTATTTTGCTGCTTATTTGTGAAACACATTTTTTTATTTCTTGATGCTGTAGTTCCTCCTCAAAGGTCCTGGCACAGCACTGGCCTCTTTCTTTTAGGAATTCTGTTTCTGTCTCTTTTCCTCAGGTGGACTGGCTTCTCTACTTGACAAACATCTTCACTCATTTCAGCAGCTTACTTGAATTAAAAATAGTACAGTCTTACCATTAACAATTAGTGCTTATTATCTTGCCTTGTTTTTTCCCAACACAAATGAAATATTACTATTTCAGAGACACTTCCAGTGGCAATTATTGTGTGGAGTTCCACATTTAATGTTGCTCCGTGCTTGAAAGCTATATGCAGTTCTTACTTTGGATTACAGCTAAACAACAAGTTTTGATTGAAAGAATGGCTGTGACCCAATCGTTAACTACCATACATGTCAATTTGAAATGATGGAAATAATTGCCACTGACAGTTTTACTTTGTAGAAACCTATTTTCCTCCCTTCAGAATCTTTTTTATCTTGGTTTACTGGAAAAAGTGAACAAGCACAAGGAAATGCTTTCAAAATTATCAGCTTCTAAAGAACACTAGTAATCACTTTGCATAATCCACATCTGGGCTCAATCCAGTTTTCCTTAATTAGCTACAAATGCCATGTCTGCTGCTGTGTCTGAAATTTTCACTGCATCTACCTATTAAAGTGTAAAATGAATTGGATTTTCAAGTTCAAGAATATTACTTGGGTAGTTAAGTGGATTTAGACACAATGGAATTTCTTGTACTAAAAATAGCATAAATGTGGCTACTTTTCAGATTTTCAGAACCAGGGCACTTCTGTTCTTTGAGGATCACACTGGCTACTTACCCTAGCAAACAGGTATTTAACAGGTGTTATTTAACCAGTAAATCACTCAAAGACACTCAGGCCTTTTGTCCAACCTGTAAATAGAAATAGTTTTGTAAACTGTGAATTACTATGGCTTGTGTCTGGTGTCCATGTGACAATTCTGCCCATCACGTTTCCCTTGTCAAGGCTGGATGTGGTATTCACATCCATCTAAAATCCCATGCTGCCTGCGTTTACACCATTGTCCAAAAAACAGGGAGATCAAGCAGCTACTTGCTCCAGAGTGTCCCATTGCTCTAAGGTCTGGGTTAAAGCATATACAAAGTTATATATTTTGCCTACATTGGGAAAACAGGTCGTCCTCAAACTTCTGTTGAATTTGTTATCAGTGCCTAACTAAACATGAGTGGTGTAGGAATAGCATAGACAGGTGAACATGGCCTCCAGCCCTTTACCATTACCAGTTTTCAGTTGCCACTAAGAGTTAAAATTGTATATATGTGCATGTACAGCTTCAAGTTGCACCGAGGGAGGTTGAGATCAGATATTAGGGAAACTTTCTTCACTGAAAGGGTTATTGAGCATTGGAACACACTGGCCAGGGAAGTGGTTGATTCACCATCCCTGCAGGTATTTAAAACGTGTAGATATGGCACTTGGAGACATGCACTTGGCAGAGTTAAATTTACAGCTGGACTAAATGATCTTAAGGGTATTTTCCAGTCTAGATGGTTCTGTGATTCCATAACTTTGTGAATGACTGTCCAGTCACAATACCCTGTTTTTACCATTAGCTGCCCAAACGAGAAGTACAAGAGTGTTCCTTGGTGTCCTGTCATTTGGAGAAGGATTTTGAAATGCAGCACCACCTGTGTAGGGCCTTTGGCATCAATCCTGCGACTGCCATCCTCCTGTGCCCCCTTCTCTAAGCTTGTGCCAAGCCCTCTTTGAAAAGGGAATCTGCTGGAAAGTTATCTGCTCTTGAAGATAATTTTTTTCTTGAATTCAAAATTCAACAAAATTTGAAATTACTTGCTATCTGTCTCTGCTTTCTTTTCTCCTGAATTTTTTTCTCACTGATGGATTTTTAAAGGTGTGATCTAACTCTTAGTCAAGCCAAGGGGAATCTTTCCAAAGTCCTGAGAACACTACAGATGAATATCTAAATGAAAATGTAAAAATGGCTTAAGAACTGATTTTGCTAAAGGAAGACAGTGAAAAACTTTTGGCACTTACAACAAGAAATAAATTTGCTAGGTTTCACCTTGATTTTTAAATTGCTGGGAGCAAATCTGGAAGGTCACTGTGCTCCTTCAGCTTCTGGCTGCAGTGTGCAGGAGAGAAACACAGTCCACAGGTTTAGATCTGTGTGCACGTGTCTAAGGATATTTCCCTTTGGAGGGTGTTTCTTTTGTTTCCTGCCTACTTCCAGCCTGCAAGTGCTATGCATCTCTTCATAAAAAAGACTAGATAATTTTTGAAGAGACTTTATCCTGAAGCACTGTATCAGTACAGAAAATAGTGAGTTTAAATAAAATAAACCACTCCTTCAATCTTTCCCTCCCTGCCACCATAGGACCATGTCAACCTAATGTAGCTCTTTGAAAGTCAGGGGATTTATGTTGCTGTTATTACAGGACAGTGCTGTAGGGAAAACTAGCCTATTTCTATAATTCATCATGCAGAGGCAGTCAAATGGCCCCAGAAGGTTTCTAAGGAAGGTGCACTGATAGTTAACCTTCACTGCAGTTGCATGGGACAGACTCAAGAAGTGGAAGTCTAACCTGAATGAAGGACTGTTGAATCTGAGAATTTGGAAGATGTTGCTATTCTATTTTATAATTGCTTCCTTCTGACATCCCCCAAAATACTCCTCCCTGTCCTTCAGAACTCAGAGCGCACAATTGTCTCACACTTGAAATACATGTTTATGAGATGCTGAGGTTCTAGGCCTCTTCTTGTGTGTCATGGGACAGTTCTTAGTGATTTGTCTGGAACCAGGCTGATTTATAGGAATAGAAGCTCTGGTTGACTGTGTCTGCTCAGAGCTTGGCCCATGGTTGCAAAAGTGTGCAGAAAATTCTGTCTTAAAATATGCTGTTCAACTGTTTCTTACCCCTTTCAGTAGTGACAGCAGTTTGGGGCATATGTTTTTTTGCTTTCCAAAATGTGCTATTAAGGAACTAAAGACTGAAATGATTTCTCCTTCTGTTCACATTTTTGGTTGGTTTTCTTGAGTAAGATGTTCTCTTGGAAATATTTTTTGGTACTACCCACAACTATTTCCAAAATGACTAAGTTTGTTTTTTAAAGAAAGATAAAAAAATAATGACAAATTGGAACCTTATGGACTATAAAAACTCCTAGGTAGAAAGAACTGTCAGTATGATTGATATCTTGAAATTCTCTTTTCAAAGTCATTAAAAAGCTGTGTTTCAGTCTTTGAGCTCTTGGGAGAAACCTTGCTAGATCGCTTCCTGTTGTCTAATTTCTGAAAATGTCACGCCCAGAAGAGACACAACAATAGAATCATGTCAGAAATGCAAATACCAGGTGACTCACATCAATAGTGGGGAAAAGGCTTAGTTTCTTTGTAATTCACACATTTTTTTAGGTGAGAATAAAAAAAGCTGGAATCTCTAGATGCTCCAAGTAAATTGCTCATTTTGGAAACATGGCTGTCTCAAGGGCACTAAATCCCATGTAATCTTGACAACCCAAAACATACCTGGCTAGACTAAAAGCAGAAAAGAAAAATACATAAATTTTTTTTTGGTAAGGAGGGAGGCCATCCCACTTAGTGATATTTCTGTTTTAATGAGAGTCTTTTATCCTGAAATACGTACATATTTCATCCTATGTTGATGCTCTTTCTACAAGTGTATTTCTAATTCAGCAAATAAACAAAAGGCTGTATGGGAATTTTGCTGAAAGCCTCGCAACTGCTGAGCTCAATTTGTTCTTGAGACATAAATGTCAATTATGTGTGCCTGTTGCTACGTGTGAGTTGATGGCAGGCTGCAAGTTCTGCACTGCCATCCTGGCAAACTTACAGCATCAGCAGGCAGCTGCCTCATTTTCTGGCATCCAGCAGTATGTGGGTGAAGCAGAATAATGTTAGCATTTGGCTATCATCACATGATGGCTTCCAAAATATCAGTTCAGAAGGCTTCTCTCATCCAAAAAAAATAGGCTCTCACTGGGTATTTGCAGTAACACACACCCACACCCACACCCACACCCATAATCCGTGGGTGTAAAATGAGAAAACGATGCTTGCCAGGGAGCTTTCAGATCCAAAGTTGTGAATGGGAACTGCATGCTTGGAATGAAGGCATGAGAATGCTCTTGCTGTTTGTATCTTTTTGTTCTTCTGACATTTTGGGATTTTATGTGGGTGTGATGACATATTCCCCTAAAGCCTGCAGAACCAAGTCACGGGTTTCAATGCCTGCTATCAGAGAAGGCTAACTCCTCAGAAACACGACTGCAGGGAAACACAGAACAAGCCCTCGGATGTACTGGAAGGATTAAATTGTGCCTAGGCCCCCCTAGCTGGTTGCACTGAAAGTGAAGGTAGAGGGAGAGGCACATCAACCCCCTCCCACTGCTGCATCCTGTATCAGCCTGCATCCAGTTGCTGCTGCCATTGATGGCTGCTGCCCAGCTGAGTCTCCCATGGGATGTGCGGAGCCCACGCAGATAAGCACATTAGCACAGCTTATATCTGCATAACTACATTACTGTTTGCACAAAAGCACGTTGCTTCTGACTTACACTGAGCTGTAGCATAAATAAAAATTGGCTCCAAACCACTTAGGAGTGCTGGTCCAGAAGGGTTTGTTTTGAACAAGCCCCATGGACAGCAGATGTGGCTTTAAGGAAGACTTGAGAGACAAAGACAGCAGAGGGATTGCAATGCAAGATGGACATGTAATAGTTTAGCTGAGAAGAAAACAAGCCAGGAATCTGGGTGAGATTTGGGGATTTGGAGATTGCCAAATCTGAGAACTCATCTTGGAATGTTATCCTGGGACACATCATGCAGCAGAAAGCAAGGGAGGGTGGAGCATGATGCCACAGACCACTACCCACGTGATGTTCATGCTGGAGCACTTCAGGAGCCCAGAGAAAGACAGTATGAGTGGGATGTTTTATCAATTATCTATTCATTACTGTACCAGACTTTGCAAAGAAAGACATCTCTTAGTTATGGAAAGAGGCTGGCAGAGGAGACAAAGAAAGGCAAAAAGAGGGAAGTGGAGACAATGTGATCAAAAATTTAAAATAAACACCAAGTAAGTAATAAAGGACTAGGACTTAAAGAAAAAATGAATGGTGAGAGGAGAGACAAAAACTCAATACAAAAGTAATGGAATCGGAAGCTATAGAAGACACTCTTACAAATTTTCTCTCCAGTAATTTTAAAGTAGAATGATTTTTCTTTCAGTAGGAAGAAAAGGGAACTCAAAAGTTGGGTCTCCATCAGTGTCCCAAAGAAGATGATGGGCTCTAAGAATATTCAGCCTGAGGATGGTTCTTCTCACCTCTGTAAAGTCATCACATCGTGCTCATAAATCAATATCATTCTTGCATTGCAAAGGAATCTAGACTCTGAATTCTAAATGCATACACAAAGAAGCAAGCTGTTTATAGCTGTGCTAGCAGTGATAAAATGCAAGTGGTTACAGCTAAGATAAGTGTATTTTATTATTTATGGCCTAAATATGGATACATTATATACTCTTCAACCTAATGTACTGTAATGGCTGTTTTTGTTACCTGTCTAACCTTTTTTGTTACCTTTATTCCTGATCACTGTCATAAAACTCTGATGCATGTCATCTAGAACTGTTCAGATAACAAATTTAATTCCACTTTTTATTTTGACACCTCCATCTTAGAAGATATTTCATTGAAATTACTGAAGGAGTAAAGATTATTGCATAGAAGTTGCACATTTCATCAGTAGGCATCAGACATTGCCCATTTCTTTCATGGGTTTGCTGAATCAGGTACACGTAAATGTTCCTTTTAAAGCTTTATGCTATTTGCGATGGAAAATCCAGTTTAATAATTTTCTTTCATAGCCCCTCCTCTATTTTATATTCTTGTTTGTTGTCTTCATCTGTGTCAAATTTCTAAATCATTATGTCTTTCTCTTCTCTTCAAAGAACCCTACTGCTTTCATTACACTGGAAGATTTTTCCTGTCTGGTTTCCTTTCTTACTTGGTTATACATACATTTTCTGAGTCTCAGTAGTCATCTGTCATATCTAAACTACTTTTGGGGTTTTACTCACTTTAAGAAATCAGTCTTTTGTAACTATGCTTGAGTTAATGAAGTCTTCCCTTTATAAAATATTCCTTCTTTCCAGTTCCTTTCCTGGGTGTCAAACCTAAATGTAACAGCAGCTGCTAGTTGTGGCCTGAGTCCTCATCTTAGGTGAAGTAGCTTCTCTATGCTACTTAAGACTAATTGAAAATTAGCTCCGCCTTCTGCTTCAAAACTTGAAATGTACTTTGGGTATTGAGAAATCAGATGCTTACCTTTGCAGACATTTGGGGCAATTTTAACAGCATGGCAGTCTGTAATGAAGCTGACAAGCTCCTTCTAGTTAAAAAGCTTATGTCCCTAAGTACTTGAAAACCACCGCCAATTTTTCTAATGAAGTAACTGATGGCAGTTGCAGATTTTTCTCCCTCTGTGGAGCTCACGCTGAAGTAAGATGAATCTAGCAGAGAGAAGAGGAATGATGGGACAAGAAGATGTGGGGAATTTGGTCTTTGAAGCAAACATGTCCCCTCCCCACCCCCTTCCCTCATAGCTGTAAGTTTCCCCTGGCTTCACACTGGTCACCCTCTCCCCAGCAGATTTGCCAGCAAAGGAGGTTCAGCAGCAGAAGCTGTAATTCCCCAGTCTTCTAGAGCTGGAGTGGCCAGTGGGATGAGCTGTTGTGGAAGGGGAGGCTCCCTGAGAAGGGCTTTCCCCTCTGTCCATGAATTAATTTTTTGCTCTGTTTTCCTGAGTCTTCTTCCATTGCCCTCTGTTATTTCTCAACCCTGCCCCAGCCTCCTGGCCCAGTCCCCACCCCAGTAGATCACTGGCTTCCGTAAATGCTCATGCCCGGTCTCCATGCCTGCATAGCTCTAGCTCCAGATCCCCATTGCCTTCCTGAGTTCCCTCACTGTTTCAGGCCTGTGGTTGTGTCCTGTCACAGCCCACAGAGCCAAACACCACTCACTTCCCACTCTGGCTAGCAGCATAATTTCCAGGTGTCACCTGGTTGTGCCATTTGAAACAGCCCTGAACTTGACATGCCAAGTCTCAACTGGCATTTTGACCACATGCAGCAATGGATTACAGCTGGCCATTGTAACTGCAGATGAGCACACCGTTTCTGTAGAGGTTCTGCTTTCTTCAAGCAGTGATAGATGGTTTTAAATCCTTCTTGTCACCACCTTCTAACTAGGAGGGAGGAGGCCCTGACATGTCTTTCACCACGGCAGATTTAAATGCAGATCTGGGTACAAGTCAGAAAAATACTGTAGAATCCCTCAAGCTATTAACTGGTCCTATTAAGTAACAGGAAATCTACACCCCAGCTCCTCTATCCAGCTTTTTGTATCACTCCTGCCAAACATGAACCATGAGCTGGGGTTCCTTCCCAGAAACCTCTCTCGGTTCCTTGTGAGAACAATTCTGTTTTTCTTATATTTTGTGAACAGCCAGTTTAGTCTGGTGGGGCACAGAAAAAGGCAGGTACATTCAATCTGATGTTCAGATTTAGAAGGTATATAGCTCTTTTTGCATTGTGAATCTCTGAGGGACTAGGGTAGGGAGCAGCATTAACAAATCTCCACACAAAACTTGCTGGCCACACTTAAAAATCCCCCCATGGGCTATGTATTTCTTGTAAACTTAATTGCCTGGGATTAGAGTCTATTTCCTGGCACTGCTGTTGAGGTAACAGAAATTCTTTTGTGCCTGGAAAGCTTCTGCTCAGCAGCTCGCAATCCCCTGGGAGTCTGAGGCTGGCAGTGGCAGAAGCGGCTGCTCTTCTTACCAGCCGCTCAGGTACCCTTTGTGGGGGAAGAAATTCCAGCGCCATGAATTTTCCAGCCGCCGGGAACTTTCTGGGATTCCTCTAGGTGGCAGGAAGTACACGCCCGCCCACTACTGGGGCACTGCTTGCTGCAGCTCTCCGGCTGCAGGAGTTTATGAACTTTTAAGAGTATAGGTGAGGGTTATTCTGAGGTCAGGATCTTAAGGGTTGCTTGTCCACCAGCTGTCTGACTGACAGGCCCTAACTTTGGAGCTTGTTTGCTCTGTACCACAGGCTTTTGGTTTTGTGGTAAGGTTAGCCACTAAGTCATTCCTTTCACATCATCCTGGGTAATGCCATCCAGGGTTTGCTTACCTATGTAGCAAGAAGAGATTTACATGCCTTTGAAGTAATAAAATTAGGCAGTAGCAGGCAGATATAATGAGTACCACGATGAAACCATTGAAATCTCTGTGCCTGTTCTCCTGACATGCTAAAAGGATGTTGGTATGAACTTGGGTGGATTTGATTTTAAGGCATAAGTTATTATTGGATCTTTTCCCTGGCTTTGAATTCTTTATTTTTCCTTATCTCAGTTCATGTTACTGACAAACACCAGAACACGTCCTTCAAACAGCCTGAGCATTAGTTTGGAGAGTGTTGAAGTACATAAGTAACTGTACTGAGTTAGTTATACCAGTATGTATATATATATATATATATATATATATATATATATATATATATATATACACCAGCCTGATCTGGTTCAGCCACTAAGGCCAGAGGGGAAGACAAGGCTGCCCTTTATACCCCCACTGACCGATCATCTGGGCAGGAGTTTACACAAATCCTTTGTCCTCACAGGATATTTTTCTGCCCTCTCTGTTCTACATCCACTAGAAGAGTGTCTTTCCCAGGATATCTCTCTTCCCTGCTCCTCTGCATCTGGTCTCAGCCTGAGGTTCCCCCAGCAACTCCCTGCCCTTTAAGACAAGCAGATGATGGAAAAGTATGCACTGCTGAGGAACTCCACTTTATCTGCTATATTTTTCTGCAGGAAAGGCCCCCTTGGATATCAGCTGAAATCTCTCTTTTCTCCCTGGAGCATGATGAAGGGGACCTCAGAAGGGCTGTGGCTCTGGCTCTAGATATTTGGTGTAGACCAAGTTATGCAATGTACTGCTGTGACATCTGGAGATTCATTTTTCGCTCATTTCTTGGGACCGTAGTTAACATCTACATGGGGAATTTTTGTTTTTAAGAACAAGAAGTACTACTCTAATTTGAAATTCTTCTGTGATCTCATTCAATTTGAATTCTGTCCACTTCTACTTCTAGCTGCATCATTTATAACAAGGAAGGAATTAGGGTTTTTTATTGGTGACACAAGTTGCTTTGCTGAGTTATGTATTGATAACAAAATATCTTCCTGATGAATTAAACATCACAGAAACTTAAGGACAATAAATACTACTTGTTCTGCTTAGCTAGAAAATGACTGTTTTCCTAGTACTTCCAATTTAAATCCTATGATTTTTCTTCAAAGTGATATCATAGAGATTTGTAGTTATTAAAATAATTTCAGATGATCAGTGGTAATATTATGCACCAGCAGTGATCATCAATAAAAAGAGCTCAAAGAGCTTTGCCAGCATTATTTTGGGACCACTGTACCAAGCAGCGTTTAGACGAACTAATTCCAGTTTTTAAGTTTGTTCTCAAGTCTGCAAAGAACTGAATGCTAATGATCCTGTTTAGTTTACCTGCGCTCTTGATCCATGAGGCAATCACCTAAAATAAAAAGTGCTGGTTTTGAATCAGAGGGGAAAGTAATGCTTGTATTTGCACAATGCACATCAGTGTGTAACTTGTAAATTCAGACCTAATGCAGTTTCAGGTTTGATATATAACTCAATAGCAATCAGACATTCATGCTGCAAGAATCAAGGCCCCAAACCACATGCAGGTTGCTCTGTCCTGTCACCTTTATTCTTTGTCCATCTCTGTCATTGATCAAGACGTCCCTCTGACAAGTCGTGAGTTTGCAAATAACAAAAAGATGTTGCGAGTTATTTTTTAATGACATTGTTAGTATTCTTAGGGATAAGTCCCTACATTTTGAAGGGAAACCCCAAGAGCTTGAATAACAGTTTTAAAGCACAGATAACATGATCTGTAACTTTGTCTTCACTAACAAGGACAGTGTGCAATACAAGTCAGCTGCACAGCAAGTTCTTTATCGTCTCTTCTCTCACATTTCGTTGGAGCATTGAGTTTACAGTAGATTAATGTCCTAACCTCTTAGCTTATTAGTGTGAAACACAATCAGCCCTATGTAATAAGATTAGACAGTAGGAGCTTAAGCCAGTGCTAATTTTTAATAAATTTTCCCCCATTTAGAAAATGGGATAAGAGCTAGGAGACTGGAGACTGATTACATGTTTATGCACAGTAGAAAACTCACTATTATTTTTCACAAATGTGACCAGTTACAAATTAATATTTCTTGTGCTTTACTTTTTTGTGCTGCTCCACCCAGATCTAGGCTCTTTAACTTAAGAGGATAAATGGATGTCAAATGGTTGGACATTAGTGAACAAGACTTAAGTGAGGTCCTGAGATCTGAGAGGTTTGATCTGATTACCCTGCATACAGGATTAAGAAATGATGGGCAGGTAACTTCAGTTTCTGTTGGAGACAGTATTCTGTGTTGCCAGTTGTTCTTATCAGTATCCCTTTGTAATGAAAAAAAAAAAAAAACAACCAAAACCAAACCCCCCTAAACCAATCAAACAAAAACCCACCAACCAAAAATCCCAAAACCAATAACAACCAACCAAAGGAAAACCCGACCCCCTCAAACCCGCACCCCCTGAAACTCCAAACACCCTCCCCCGCCCCCAAAAGAACCCAAAACCAAAACAAAAAATCCTCAGTTAACTATTCCTGAAGCTCTAGAGCCCGATTTTGGCAAATTGAAGGCAATGATGTTTTCCATGTGCTTCCTAGAAATCTATCCTCAGAGGGACCTATTCCTCTGCTGAAAGCCTCTTATAACCTTACTATCGTGATAAAAGACACAATTTTCAAAGAGGCGGACTAAGGACAATAGGCGAAATTCCTTCAATTTAATTGAAAATTCCCCATTTCATTGATTGAAAATCCCCAACTCTGATAGCAGAGCTTGCTTACCATGGGACTTTATGGTTCTGGGAAGGGAGGAAGTTAGCTATACATAGTGGAAAACCACTGTGGCTACATAATAATCCCCTTAAAATATTGCATGTTTCTTTGAGTTTTTATATAAAATCATATCCATAGCAAATCTATATTTTTTCCTATTGCCATGTTTTGTCAAAAGCCTTCAGTATAACAGGGAGCTTTTCAACAATAGGAAAGTAATTTTGTCAGTTGAACATGCTATATAATTAAAGGATTAACATTTTCTCTGAAATGGAATTAAGAAACAGAAATGGGTCTAGAGTTAACTCCTTCATGTTTAGATGACTGGCCAAGGAACTAAAAGGTGTAGAATTTCCTTGGGAAATGTGCATTTTGGCTAGAGCTGTGCAAAATACTGCTGTGAAGACATTTTGGACTGCAACATTTGGAAAATTTTCTGTCAGAATTTTGGTGCAAGGAGGCTATTAGATGAAGAATGATGTGAAAAGCTGGAAGGAAGACAAAGAAACATGTATTTTCCAACCCAGCAAACTTTCAGTCTTGCTGCAGACGATGATCTCAAACCCATACACATACTCACTGGCATACTTTTACCTAAGCTTGAAAATATGCAAATACAAACTTTGAGAAAATATGCCTTTTCAGTTTTTACATATTCAACATGGCAGATCTCCAGGACTTCATAATAATTCTGTATAACTTGTAACTGGGGAAACACACATGTCTGAGCATTGCCTACTTGCATGTTGATTTCTAGGCCTGGGCGGAACAGCCAGACACCCAACAGTTCTGGCAAGGTTGTGTATCTATTTTCTTACTGCATTAGTGATGGACTGCAAATACTAAGACTAATTTTATCTTTCTTTTACAGGAAGTTAAATCTCTTGAAAATATCACTATTGTTTTAGATAAAAAAGTGGCATGGAAGTTGATGTATTTTTAAGGTGAGGGCTTTCTCACATAGATTTAAAGACCATTTTTTATACCCAGATAACTAGCATCTTCTCAATTTTGTGGGCCCCATCCTAAATTGCAGGATTAATGGATAGGCAGCTATTAGGAGAAGACTGCATGCACGTTCCTGCCCAGATTACTGTGAGCAGTTCATGTTTCCTCTGGCCTTTGACTGTTAGGGTGGAGCAGTTTCCCTGTCACTGGACAAAGTACAGTGATGGGTCATACCATCTGCACAGAGATCTCATGCTATTGCTTTTCCTCTCTGCTCTGCCATTAATGATGTCACTACCATTTCTTTGGCACAGCAGTTTGTGACTTGAATATCTTGGTTCCATCTTCAGTTCTGCTTTTAGTCTTACTTTTGTCTTGACTTGTAACCCCTGGAACTGTACCTCAGCCCCTGAATCTTTCTACACACTGGAAGAGGCACTTTTCTCTTTATTCTCTTCCAAGGCAAAGAAGATCTTGGGGCCTTCCCTGGCTGCTGCTGTGCTGCCTGCTGCTTCCATATGTCCTCACACATGCAGAGATCCCTAGCCACAGGCTTCTGGGGATGCTATGCCTCTCCTTTCCTGCCACTCTCATCACAAAGCATCTGTCTTTAAGTGTCTTTGCTGACATCCCTTAAATCACCACAGATCCTCTCCTCATGTCACCATTGGTCTGGCATGGGTCTCTGTACATCTCAGTGTCCAAGCTAGATCTTAATGGACTGGTTTGGGGATTGGGAGCAGTACAGTCATAACTGCTCAGGGTCATCTCTTGTAATCCATCCCTCCTCTACGCACTCCAGCCCTCCTTCACTTACCCTTTGTGCTTCCTTCACAACCACCCTGAATGTCTTTGCATGGTACTTTATTATGCCACACTGATGCCCTTTTCACTCAAAATATGCAATTTACTCAAATTCAAGCCCTAGGAAATTGTCCTTTCTGCTTTTCTAGTGATGCCGTTTACTGATGCATCTCTTGCACTAAGTTTGCTGCAGGATTTGTGAAACTGGAACATGCCTGAATATGAGAATAACTTCTTTACTCTGAGTGTGAATTTCCCAGGGAAGCTGTGAAGACTTCTTCAGTGCAGATATTCAAAAGCCATCTGAACACAAGCATGAATAACAATCTCTAGAATGACCCTGGCTGCACAGAGAGGTTTTGCTATGTGACCTCCTATGGGCCCTCCCAACCTTACCCATTCTATGATTGTGACTGACGTGCAACAGTAGAAACAGGAAAAATAATCTCTGTCAACTCCAGAGACTGTCGTGAAGCTGGGCAGGTGAAAAAATACAAATGGTTTGTTTGTGGAATGAGATGCTTCCTTCAACCCCTCTTTTAAAAATGTTGGTGTCATTAAATAAAGCTAAAATTGAAGTAAAAGTTAAAGTCTTAATTTTGGAATCATCAAAATGCTGTAACGACACTTGCTGTGCTTGCACTAAAAGTGGCTCAAGGCATAACTCCTATCAGCTCTGCCCAGTATTAAGAGCTTCTGAGCTTCTTCAAAGAATTGATATTTTGTCTTTTTGGCAAAGCATCTTCAGGATCTGCTTCTGGCAGGCTGGCTCTGTGCATAAATCATTCTTGTTACAAATCATAATCATTCTTGTTACATTTCAAGCCAGCAAACAGCCCTGGTTCAGATTTAGCAAACTGAAATGCAGCTGTATCGACCACCTCAGCCTACCACATATTCCCTGCAGGAATTTACATGTTGCTTACTACAGTGAGATATGAAATAAAATACCCAGAATTCAAGTTGTTCTCTCCCCATTTGAGCTATGCACAGTGTAACCATACAGCCAAAAATTGGAGGAGGCCTCTCTTGACTAGTGAAGATACCCTGTGAGTGGAGATCATTCAGGGCCTGAATGTGTCCCATCTCTAGACTGAGGCTCTTTGGCTGGGAAGAGACATTTTGGGAGGCTGGAGACAAGAGCTGCTCCTCCATCCCTGGGGAGATTCATATCATCAGGAATGGTATGGCAATGGACCAGTACCCTTTGATGGAGATCCTGATCCAGATCTGGTCTGGAGATGCTGTGGCAGAAGAAGAAGAGTCTTTCTCCCTTCACAGCAGATCCGAAGAACACCCCACATGGATGCCTTGCAACAAAATCTCCTAGTGTGGCTAGTGTGATGGTTGTAAACAGTGTCAGTGATTCTCTCATCTTCATGAGGATTGGAAAAGGAAGTTTTTTCATAGTTTTTTGACATTAAAGAGAGGTATTATGCATTTTTAATGTCAGCATTCCACTGGTATACATATTGAGCATAGCTTTGGGCTTTTACATCATCACACAACTATTAACCTATATTCCTCACTGGGCCAAAGCCTGTATTACTGAAGCTGTTCAAATGCACCGTAATTTCCACTAATTCAGAATAAAATCATTTCAAAGTGGCTGAACTGGACAGTATTAATGGGGCCAAAACATTAGTCCACACTGACCAGTAAACTATATTGACACATTTCAACTTAATTTTTTTAAAAAAGTGTAGATTGAGTCTTGGGAGGTGAGTTCTAACCTAGAACTAGGATTTTCAGCCTTTGAACCATTTTTAATAAAGAAGCTGTTATTTGAGGAAGATATTTAAAACATGTCAAGAGTTAACTTTCAGCAAACATTTTGTCCCAAAAGTGCAAATTTGAGCCTGGGAGGTTGGGATGAAGTCTGGCTCAGTTCTTTCAATTTGGAAGTATCAAAACACTTTTACTCAAAAAGCATTTTTTTCTACACTCCCTATGGGAAACATAACCTTTTTGTTCCATCCAACATTTAAAACTTTCTGCATTACTGTGATGATTCATGGAAATTGTGGTTCAGCTGCCACATACCCTCTCCCATCCACCAGGACACTTTGGTGGGATGCATAATGGATACAGTCCCCCTGTGATACACCATTAGAGACCAGTCAGATTACATTGTGTGATAGGTAATGTAGCACACCCATATAGTTGTTGTGTGGGAGCTGATGGGTCCTATAACCAAAACACAGTTTTCTGAAAGCTGCAGAGTTTGGCCACAGTGTGTTGTCAAATTACTTTCAAATGAAATGTTTCTTCCTGGTTCAACACACTAAAATTTTTCATGTAAATTTTCCCAAGAGAAACTTTGATTTTTAGTTCTGCTCAAAGTTTGCAAAATCCTGTAATCAGGTTGGTATTTGGAAAAAAAGGTAAGTTACTGCCTTAAAAAAAAGGCAGCTTGGTCTGTTTAATAAAATTGCAACCAATTATTTTTCTTTATTTTCCTAGATTCTTACAAGAAACCTTTCTTTAATCTGGCAAGTTAAACTCATTGTTAAGAGCATATCCTCCTTCCAAAATGCAACATATATGAAAGCATGATACTTATCTCACGATCCAGGGTAATGTGCAGAGAGAGTTACCATGAGTCACACTCTGTACCTGAGCTATCCCAGGGTATTAGCTTGAGATGGAAAAGATGTATTCACTAGTCTCAAGAAATCACATCCTTTACAAAACTTAAAACTTAATGGATCCTTACAAATAACTGTCATTTTGTCAGTGTAGAAGAGGTACAGCTAGATTACATATGTGTGATTTTAATCAAATGTACCATACAGTTCTCATATATTTGTACTATCTTTACAATAATTTACCTTTGTATTTTAAATTGAGTTTATGTAAAACAATCTCCTCTAGAAAATCTAAACAAAACAACTAATGTATTATCAAAGCATTTTAGAGGTGTGGTTAACCTTCACTTTGCTGAACCTTCCATCTCTTTGATGTACGATCCATCTTAGATGGGATTTGACAGTGTCTCTGGCTAAAGGATTGGCATATTGTCTCATAAAATTGTGCACTTTTCCAACATAGTTTGCTAGAACTGTGCTTTAGTTATGTTACGTGGCCCTTACTTTTCCATTCAAAGGTTGTTCAGGACGATGACTCATAGGAATCAGCTGAAGCTATGGTTTAAATGCATTGCTTGTCCTCAATTCTCAATGGGATTAAGTAAAACAGCAGAGGAATATAAACAGGTAGAAATAAGCAAAGTGACTTGTATAGAATTAATTTATGCCACATAGGAACTGTATTTATGCCTTTCCTTGTTTTTGGGGTTCTTCTGTCACTGCTGACATTTTCTGCCCAGTCACATGAGCAGCAGATCTGGCATTTCTTTTTGATGGCTATTCTCACACAGAATGTATAGATCTGTGGTCCATTGTGTCTTCAATGCATTGCAGGGGTACAGTTTCATGTGAACTGGGTTAGGTAAGCACCTGGATCACAGGGTGTTTACCCAAATCAAGTGATGCCCTGAAGCTTAGATTATGACAGGTAAGAGATCAGATTAGCTGATGCCAGTGGAGCTTGCAGGAACAGACATGAGTGAGTGAGTGAGTGAGTGAGTGAGTGAGTGAGTGAGTGAGTGAGTGAGTGAGTGAAATGACAAGGTACACCCACAGCTCTGTGCCAGGGCCCCCACTCTCTCTGATGCAGGAGCTCTGTGACATACAGGAAGTGACATACCAAACCTTGCTAAAAGTATTGCTTAAAAAAAATTCTGGTAAATATGGCTGGGGTAAAGAGAGGAATTCTAAAAATTCTCACAGTGAAATGACCACATAGGACATATAAAATTGAAGAAATTAATACAACACTCTAGCTGGAAGAAGCTTTTCTACTCTGCTAATGCTGATTTTCTTATAAACCAACCCTTACAGAGTAGCAGAGGACTGAAAATTTTGATTTGATGCTAGTATTTGTAAATTTAAATAAGATAATCACATTGTATATATATATATATATATGAAACTGGGTATCTGGGTGTAGGTGTTGAGTGAAGCTGCAGAAGAGTTGTTACCGTAAATCATTTATGATAGTTTTGATAACAGGCCTCATAACCTAACCTTAGTATTCTGATGAAATTTGATCCTTGAGAGAGATAAGAGTGCTGCTAGCTTATCATCATCATCATAATGGTTGTTTTTCACCAGCATTGACCAAAAGGGCCCAAGGGTTTGCTCTGTGCTACCATGACACCTGTAAGTGAAATGTATGGAAACCGGCAATAGCCATTTAAACAGTTTGGTAGCACATCAGCCAGTTTAAGATCTACTATTTTTTAGTGCAGGAAACAGGACCAGACTGGCCAAAGTCCTGTGAAGCTGGTACATTTGTGTCCTGTAGTCAATAAGCACACTTAGGATACTGTGGAATCTACATGAGCTTTTCATTTTTATGGTTGCATGAGTAGTAAAGAGGATCAACAGAGTATTAAGTAGGTCCAATTCGGTGTGCAGATAAAAGAAACACATTACAGACACAGGGCTATAATAAAAAGAGAGATTATAATAGGCATTTCTTGAACATTGTTTGAAAATAATTAAAAATGTGAATCCAATATGCTGTAAGATTACTCCCAGTATGCTACTCAGACATCTAATTTTGACCAAACAATGCTCAAGGACTTTTGAAGTGTATGGGAAGGACTTACAAAGCCAGTGCTACTGAAAGTAGGAAAGATTACTAGAAGAGGAATTTGTAAATAATTGTGTTGGTTACATCACCCATATGTACTGATAAGAGTCAGCTAGTAAATAGAACAATCAGTACTGGTTCATAATGCTAGCAAAACAGTAAGGATACAATCTCCTCATCAAATACAGAAATTTATCCTGTGGATCAATCTGAAAAACATATAAAAATCATATTAGGCTGCCCAGGAAGCATGTGGTTTTATAACAACACACCAATTAAGTTTGTGAATGCCATCCTTTATTGCAGGAGCAAGAGGCAATCAAAATAGGAAAAGGGCTATTATCTCTGTCTCCAAGATGAATTAGAGCATAACCAAAGGAGAAACCTTGTGTCCTCACTTCAAAAAATACACTGAGAAACTAGGGTGTGTTCAGAAAAAGTTTATAAGCACAACTGAGAGTCTATAAAACATACCTGACACATAAAGACTTAAGCAAATGAGTCTATTTTATTTATCCAAGAGAAAATTTAGAAGTGAATTAATTCCAGACTAGAAATGGTTACATGGAAAAATACTTCAGATGGTGACAGATCTGATTTAACAGATAAAAATCATATTGAAATCAAGTGGCTGAAAGCTGGAATGAGACAATCAGATGAAAAAAGAAACAGAAATCTGTAAAAGAGAAACTGCCTAAGCTTTGGAGTGATTTGGGCTTGTTATATGTTTTTATGGACCTGAAGTTTTAAGAGTCATAATAGGAGAGTCATTCTAAAAGACGTGCATAAAGCTCAAACAGAAACTATGATCTTGGTGTAGAAGTTATTGAGCAAGATTTTCCCAGCTTGTTAAAGGTAAGACTGTATGACTGTAATGTTCTATTTGGATGCCTGGCTCTTTCTGCTGGCCACGTGAATTTGCAAGTAACATAGCTAAAGAGGATCTACGGTGATTTGTTACACTTAAAGGACCTTCTAGGTAGTTATTCTAGAATTCCATCTATGTTGACTATACAGCATTCTGTGAAGCTCAGAAAAGCAGCTGCTCTATGTTTACAGAACAAGACCAGCTGAAACACATCAGAAACAAGATATGATCCTAACATCAGTTATATAGGCTACTCTACCCTTGTGTGATCGTGTTTCCAATGACTCAGCATGTATGACAAGCCCTTTGTCCTGTTGCTGTCCTCAAACTAAATTGGGAGGATTCACATGCTTCGTGCATGAGCTATGAGTTTTGACATCCTTGACTCACAGGAGCCATCTCTAGATGCCAACCATCTCTAACATCCTTGAATTCAAGACACCTCAATATAACTCTCTGCTAATTCTGAGAAGCTAAATACACTCTAGATAATATAGAGTGCTCTGAGAACTTTCAGGGTACAAATGAGAAGTACTCTGCGAGGCTATGTACTGATGTATGTATACATTAGGTACAAACACATGAAGCAATAAGGTAGAAGTTATAAGCTTGTGGATTCAGAGCTCTAATTTCATTGCCAATTTGCAGTTCTCTGCAAACCCCTGAATTTTTTTGCCATGCTGCTCTATCAGGTGATCTACAGCAATCCTTTATTGCTAAAGCACCCACAAAGCTACCTGTGAATTGTTCCGATCTAACTAATTCTGCATGCAGTTTGTTACTGCCTGAAGGTGACATTGGCAATGCCTTGTCCTTCTCACCAGACACCATAGATGTCCCCAGCAGCCCCTCACAAACCTGCTTTTTTTCTGGTAGGAGAGGATTTGCTTTATTCAAGTCAGTCCTGCCTCCTGCCTGGAAGGAGGGGGAGATAGGTGATTTGGGCTAGTCAGAGGTCACACAAAGGTTACCTGGAGCAGATGCTGAAGGTAGACTATCTTAGGGTGAAGAGGCAGGAGAGAACTGCTGGGATCCAAGGTACTTCAGTACAGCTCTGCCAATCACCATTCTGTTGCTTTATCTGGAAAGACTGACATTTTTGTCACCAAAGCCACAAGTCTGCCTTGCTTTTTGACCCTTCAGGGTGCTGTGTATTTTATTGCCCCTTTAGGATGTTGCTGGTCCTCACTGAGTTGTGACATGTCCCAGTGTCTGACCAGCACACATCAACCTGCACTGCAGTAACAGCCATCTCCAAGGAAAGCTTTTACAGGGAAGCAACAATCCTTCAATTCTCACCCACCACAATTTCAGGTTTCTAAACAGAGCATTCTTCACCATTCTTCAGCATTCCTCAATCAGATGAAATTATTTGAGGGAAAAAGAGTCAAGGGTGTTGTCTACTATTTTTCATTCCAAGATTTCTGCCAAAGTTTGTGGGCAATGACTTGTTCACTCTGGCTGTCCCGTGCTGAGTTAGGTAATTTCTTCCAAAAGAACAGTAAATTATTCATGCAGGACATAAGTCTTTAAGGAGGCCTGCTTTTCTGCTGACCCAGTAACTGTAGCTTATTACATACATTAACTCAGTTTTATTTTCATTTTTGCACTCCAGAGTAGATGCTTACCACTATTTTCTCAGCAGCCTTCTGAAACTTGTTTGACATACCCATTCCCTAATTGCTTTTCACTGAACACAGAGGCTCTTGGATGACAGAGAATAAGAAATCCTTTACAATCAAGACCAAAGTAGTCCCCAACTTCCTTTAGATTTTTTTCAGTAAGTATTTCCCTCTGCTTCTTTTTTTTTATCTTGTAGCTGCAAGATACCACTATGGGATAACTGACTTTGAAAAAATAGCAAAGTAGAGAGGGGGTTGACATGGTCTAGCACTGATAATAATCCTTCTTTAAGGTGGAGGCTGGACTCAATGACCTCCAGACATTCTTTTGCAATCAGCATTTCTAGAAGTCTTCCAACTCAGGCTAGAATATATCAGTAGACAAATTTAAGCAGTTTTACTGACAGATGAGCATTCTGATCAAAGCTAGCCTAAAATAAATCTGTGTTTTCAGTCAACTTTCAGAGTGCAGATGAGACAAAAGAAATTTTATTTACTACATTGAAAAAGCAAGGTGATTAACAGAGCTGTGTGAGATATCCTTGTTTTTATGCAGAACAAGTTTACTGGCTTTGTATCAGAAAATTTGCAGGATTTGCAGGTCCTAAAGTGTAGAAGTATATGGATTTGAACAAATCTAACTTCCCCTCACCCAAATCCTGTTATGAATCCAATGCAAAGTTCAGAATGAGTATAGGTGTGTTGGTTCAACTTAAATGAGGATACAGCTAATAATGAATAGTGTAGCTTAAAGAAGAAGGGTTATGGAAGATGACAGTGGGAAAGACTTCAGAGAACCACTAATTTCACCTAGAAATTCATGTTCATTATTTTCATAAAGTTAAGTTATACCATGTTTGGCTGACTGGTATTGTGAAAACTGTTGGTAACTCACCAGTTGTACCTCATTAACACCTCAAGAGTCTTATGTTACATGGCTTGGCACTTCTGCATTTATTGATAGCAGTCAAGCAACCTAAATATGCTCCTTTTTCATCCACTTAAACAGCTCTGTGGGATTAAAGCCTACTGACGTATCAAGGACACAACTAATGGATGGATAATTGAATAATCTAATAATGTAATAATCATTACTTCTACTTTTCCCGAAAAACTGTTTTAAAGGTGTGGTAATAAGAGTTAGTGGTCCCTCAGTAGAAGATGCATTAAATGGTAGTGGTTATTGCACTCATTTTCTAGTATCTATGCAAAACATTTAGCAGGAAAAGAAATAATTTATGATTTATAACAGGACAGCTTTGTGATAGAAAGTGTGTGAGGTGAGAATCAAGACTATACAACTTTCTCTTTGGATTAATTTGGATGAAATCCCAAGTGCCCACACACTTAGGCATGACTATCCTCATTTTGCTGTTCTGTGCAACTTTATTTGGCCAACTCCATATTTAGCAAAAATTGGAGATGTTCCACTGAAGTCCTATGGAGAAAGGCAGATGATCAGAGCTTCATAACACAAAAGAGCACTCAGAATGTATCAAGAGAAATCTCCCATGCCTCCCAAAAATCACATTATAATCTGGAAACAGTGTGAAGGATTTAGTTTAGTAAGCTTCTTTCACAATAGCCCACTCCACATAAAGACAATGGTGTCTTTCTACTATAATTTCATTCAAAACCCACTTTTTGTTTTCCTCCATGAAGCAATAACTGCTATGCAAATTTATTTTCTACCACAGGCCCAGACTAAAATCCCACCTTTAAGGAGAATTTTGCCACTGACATAAAATGCAGAATTTAATGAACTGTGCCTGCACTCTTACATAATTAATGAAATCTCCCTTCCTTCCTTCCTTCCTTCCTTCCTTCCTTCCTTCCTTCCTTCCTTCCTTCCTTCCTTCCTTCCTTCAGAGACTAATCTCTCTACTCGGCGT
>JANPWX010019821.1:1541208-1598208 GCA_024734555.1 Trochalopteron elliotii
CCCTCCTTCCCTCCTTCCCTCCCTCCCTCCCTCCCTCCCTCCCCGAACGTCCCGGAACTTCCCGGAACTTCCAAGAACTTCCTTCCCAGAACTTCCCTTCCCTTCCCTTCATCATATAACTCCCTATCTTTCCTGACTTTTCTTTTGCTTTGACAGAGCATGTAGCTGTTGATAGAGATTCAGTTATCCTACCAGTGAAATTGCTTATCAGACTGTAAATTCCAAATTACCTAAGAAAAGTTTGCAAAACAAAACTTGCAAAGATATATGAAATGCATCCCCAGCTCTCTATGTACATGTTGTATGGCATACCATTATATCATTTTCCCTACATCTGCCATAAAAGGCAAGAACTTCAGTGTAGGAGTCAAGGGGCTGATGAATGTGTGCAATTTACTGTAACTGTTGGGCTAATCCCCTTCCCCCACCCTCTTAGCTGAGCTGTGACAGCCATAAACCAGCTGTGAGAGCCATAAACTCTCCGAAAGGAGGAACAGATACCAGCACTCTGATAAGAAACAGACCATTCACTTGTCTTGTTACAGCTGGAGAACAAGCAGCATGAGGAGGATGACTTTCTTGCACAGTACAAGACCAGTATTGTATTTATCAGCTGTGCCAGTTACTTTGAAACACATGGAAGGACCTCTAGCAGCATGCATTACCTTTCCTTTTAAGAACAAGGCTTTGCGTGGTGTGACTAGTTTTTAAAACAGTCATTTGGACATTGCATTACCCATGTGGGAAAAAAAGGCTTTTGGTAAATGAAATGCAGAAACACAGCCTATTCAAGTTCATATTTACATCCCAGTGTGTCTCCAGGCTGGTGACAATACATCCAAATGGATTCTGGTGCCTAGAGCAGAACTAAGGTGCTCCTTCCAAACCCAAGACTCTGAAACCCCCTCCATCTACAGCATACTTACAGAAACCTAGAAATCCTCTGCCCGTGATGTTGTAATGCCCAAAGTTCATGTCAGCATGTGTTGGTGAATGTTCATGGATACTTTAGATATGATAAAGACACATAAACTGCAGCCTAAACAGCAAAAGCCACCCATACACTATTAAACAAAAGGCACGTGAAGGCACATGAAATTAGGCTTCTGCAGAAAATACCTGTCCTTACAGAATGGCAGCTACAAGAGTGGCAGACATTATTTTTTATTAAAATAGTTCTGTACAACCATTAAATTGGGAGATAAAGGGTGGTGGTCATTGCTTTCTAAATAACAGTCTATCTGGATCATTTCCTTGGGAGTTAAAAGGCTTTGAACCAAATTCCATTTTCTTCCTGAGGGTTTTTAAGATGTGTTAGGGTTTTCTTCCTTTTCTTTTCTTACCCACTGCAGGCCAAAATACTGCAGGAAGACTCTTCAGTTTTCTAGTTGTAGTTGAACAATTAGACATATTGAGCCAGA
Source organism: Trochalopteron elliotii (assembly GCA_024734555.1). Lineage (NCBI taxonomy): Eukaryota > Metazoa > Chordata > Aves > Passeriformes > Leiothrichidae > Trochalopteron > Trochalopteron elliotii. The sequence goes on from JANPWX010019821.1 coordinate 1,542,630, forward strand.
AGAGGAAGTCTGTGAGAAGCACAGAGAATGGATGCAAGAATAAAATGGATGCTCACCTATAGAAAATGAATTGAAATAGCTGTATAATATTGACTTGACATACAATGTAGTAAAAATTATGAAGCACAGGAAATAGTTCTTCAACACTATTGATTTCTCAAGTTTCTGGTTAATTTTCAGTTATAGTCAGATATTTAACTACTAACCATTTAGGGACAGAAGATGACTGGGAGTAATTGGCAAAGACTTAGGAAGGGGTGGTCAATCCTGGCCAACTAGACAGCCTTCTGTGGTGAAATGACTGGCTCAATGGACAAGGAGGAACTAGCAGGTTCTTTTTCTTGATGTCAGAGAGGTTTTTGATGCTTTCCCCAGTAGCATTCTAATAGACTAGTTACTGAAATATGTTTTAGGTAAGTGAATGCTGAGATGGATTGAAATCTGACTGAACACCTGAGCTAAAAAGGTTTTGGTTGGTGGCATGAAGTCCAATTGTGAGCCAGTTCCTAGTGATGTACATCAAGCATCAATACTGGAACCAATGCCGATTAAAACCTTTGCTAAATTACTGGTATAGACTGTACCCTCACCAAGTTTGTAAATGAAACACAATAGAAAGAAGTGATGACAAACCAGAAGGCATGCTGCCATTCAGAGGAACCTGGACAGGCTAAGGAAATGATCTCAAAAAGATCTCATGTAGTACAGCAAAGGGAAGTGCAAGGCCCTCCCCCTGAGGAGGAACAACTGCAGACACATACCAGGAGCCTACCACCTGGAAAGCAATTCTGCAGAGAAGGTCCAGGAGGTAGATACCAAACTGATCATTGAACCAGCAATGTACCCTTCCAGCAAACAACAGCTCCCTAGGAGAAATGTTCACAGCAGGTCAGGGGAGGAGATCCTTCCCCTCTACTCAGCCCTGGCAAGGACTCCTCTGGAGTGCTGGGGCTAGTTCTGGGCTCCTCAGTACAGGACAGACATGGAGCTACTGGAGCAAGTCCAGTAAAGGGCAATGGAGATGGTTAAAGAGCTGGAGTGTGTCTGATACAAGGGGAGGCTGAAGGAGTTGGGACTGTTTAGCCTGGAAAAAAGAAAACTCCACAGTGGTATAACAAAAGTCTTGGTTTTAAACTGTTAGTAGTAAATATTGTTTTGTTCGCACAAAACAATCCACATGTTATCCATAGTATCTTAGAGAAGCAGATTTTGCTGATCCAGTACTGCATCATTTCCACGTGGCAAAAAACATCAGAATTTGAAACACCTTGCCTCTGTATTCTGAATTATGGGGTTTAACATACCTTTTTGATCCTTGCATCTTTCTAAGTTTCATAGAACACTGAGACCGATCATCAGATTTTAATAGTAGCTTGTAAGTGTGCAGTGATCTCTCCTCCATCTCAAGAAAGCAAAACAAGGGTCTTTAGCCACCAAATTCCAAGTTTGCCTCTTTGTTCTGGAGCTTTTTACCTCTTACGTAAAGGGGTGTGAAACTGACCTGGAGGTGATGAACTGCCCATGTGCACTCAGCTGAGACATTGGCCTCTGCTAGGACAGAGGAGCATCTCACCACCCCAGCATGGAGCTGCAGACCTAGTTGGAAAGGCAATTCCCATTTCCCAAGAGGTCTCATATTGCCAGGGTTGGCCTGAGATAAAAAGGAAGTTGGAGTATAGAGAGAACACAGATCAAGCCAATATGGTTAACAGCTACGTTCTACTTTATTCAGCTAAGATGGCTACTTTTATACGTTTCCATATAGTTTACAATTCACAGCAGCTCTTCATTGGCATACAGCAGAGAAAAGAATGCAAACACTTATTGTTGACCAAACTCTTAAGGCAGCTACTGGTGTTCAGACTACTTACTATACATGTTATCTATTAGAAACCTCTCTGTGCTTTGTTAACACCTTAAGGGGCAATTCTCACTGCGCCACAGACTTGGCAGCTGAATTTCCACCTGTGCCACTGAGGCCTTACAGGCCTTCATCTGAGGCCCAGGCTAGGTGATTCACTCACAGTCCAAATATTCACTATCTTCAAAAACTCTGCTACAGTCTCAAGTTTTGCTATATTTTGCTCTCAGTCACCAATCCTATAATTACTCACCCTAGAAATTTAATAGAAAGTTTCTGTCTGAAGATTTTGATAATGAAGTTGATGTTAAAAAGACAAATAGGGTAAACCACCAATATTAAAACCAGTCTTCCACCAGTCAGAAACTGTAAATATGATTCTTTCTCCTGCCTTGTGTAAGCAACAGCCAGGTGTTGTTGCACAATGAATCTTTTTATTTTCCTATATGGGCTGTTTAACTTCTGTGTTCATGTCTAATTGTTGAGAAGAAATGGAAAGTTCAACTTTGAAAATAATTTCTTCTTTTGATCATGACAAGAGACCAGGGAAGACCTGTTAGTGGCTGTGTGAATCAATCCCTGCAACTGCTCAGGCTGATCATGTAGCTCCTGCATGGAGATGGAGAGGATATACTCTAGAAAGATAAGAACATCCATGGAAAATAAAATGTTGTTTTTACTGAAATACCTCATAGCACCTTGGAGGTCTTGGTTGTATATTGGATAAAATAATTGTTGCAGGTATTCTAAACCAGCAGAAGGGCTAAAATAGTCTGCTCAAACTGAAAGGTATGAGTGACTTTTTGGATCAGTCAGTACTTCTCTGAGTTGGTCTGGATTTACCAAAATACATTTCTTCACCCAGAGAAGAGTCTCAGTAATTTTCTGCTCTATGTCCTGAGTCTTCTGATAGGTCTGCTCCAGCATGGTAAGACATCCACATGCACTAAGGCAGACATTGCAATTGGTGTAGCAGATATTTTCTTTCATTGCTTAAAGTGACTTCCAGCAGGGACAGCTGTTATTGAAAGGTGTTCATATTGGTTTTACACTTGGGTCGAGTTTTTTAGACCAATATTGACAGTATTTTTTCAGCCACTGTGGCATCTGCCAGAACTGAGGAAGCAGTTGCCTCTTGAGAAAGTAAAGTAAAAGAAAGGCAAGTCTTGCAAAGTTGAATGTTTAAAGTAAGTTACAATATATGTAACTTAAAATATATAAGTAGCAATATAACTTACCTTCAGGCAAATCTTAAGGCTATTGCTGGGGTCTCTCTGGCAATAAATGGTTCTGTGCCACTGGAGCTATGTGAGAGAGCTGAAGGATATCTCAGAAACCTCTGAGGAATGATGCAGTGTCTGCTTTGTGGGGAGAAAGGTGAAAGATGTGTCCTGATATGGGCAGTGAGGAGCTGAAACAGAAATGAAGAGCCATCCCCATAAGCATTTGCCTTTCAAGTTTCCTGTTTGTTAGACCTTTGGCACAGGAGGATGGGGTTGAGACTGCATTTGGCACACTGCAATGGGATGAGGAAGCAGCAGTCTTGCTAGGGAATTGAGCTCCTGGTAAACAGCATATGGTCAGGTGTTGTGTTGCAACAAATAGTTTCATAGGTGCCTCTTCTCATTTTATTTGCCTTTTGAGGTACAATTAGTTCTTAGGAAAAAGTGTTCTGTATTCAGATGTAAATTTACAAATCCAACTTTATTTCTGCCCTTTTGACAAATTGAATCAGCTATCTGTGTCTGCTTGTAGTGAGACACTGCAAACCGTTTTGAAGTCATGCAAAATATGTTTTTATGGAACTAGTTTGCTGAAAAGCTGCCAGAAACTTCTTCTCTGGTTTGAATATGATGTTGTGGAAAACAAACATGAGGAAGAGAAGCTGTGAAAATTGAGATAACCATAGAGCTGCTAGTAGATTGTGGGTAAAACTATACTGATTTACAGAACATTCTAGATGCATTTTTAGGATTTAACATATCCCTACAAACAGAAGGTTACGCAGCACACAATGAAAAATATTTTCCTGACTAGAAGGTTTCATTTACATCTGTGCCAAAAATAAAATAATCTCTGATTTACAGTTCTGCTGGCTGAACAAATTGTTTGGTATGGAAACTTTGACAAGCTTTTCTGCCCTTCCTTTTTTCATTAGGCATCTTTTTCTGTCCCTTGAAAATATACTCCATGCTGAATTCAACTTTCTTTATTTCTCCTTTGCTTTTGGTGCTGCTGAGTTTGATCTTTTCAACATGGTGAGTTAGATTTCAGCCAATATATCTGCTTTTGTGGCCAAAGTATTCTCTTCTTTCCAGAAGTAAGGCTTTTCCTGCTGTGCTTTAAATAATATGCCTTTATTTAGCACAACTTTTGGAAGTCTTTTTCTTTTGGGGACCTCCATCTGTTTAAATCTTTGCATTGTAGCTCCTGCTTTAGGTCATCTACTTTTTGTGACTACATTATCCCTGACTGTACCTGATTTGGCACCATTGGTACTATTTAAAGCTCCAGATGAGATTTCAAGGGGTCCCAGGTCTTCAGTCTACTAATTACTCTCTTCTTTCCGTACTCTAACAGGGACACCCTTGGTTAGGACGGACTCATTCACACTGCTCTAAATGTCATCTACTTGACCCAAACCATCACACTGTCCAGTGCAGAGTCACAGTACAGCTCTCTGACTCTCTTCCAAATGAGCTTGAATTTTGCACTTTTTTTTTTGTTTGTTTTTTTTTTTTTTTTTTTTTTTTTTTTTTTTTTTTTTTTTTTGTGTGTGTGTGGTGGTGGTGGTGGTACTGCTATATTAGCACAGCTGGACATCCACCCTAAATAGCCTTATGTTGTAACAAGGTTAGGACACCCAAGAATGGCTCCATACTGGCACAGCTATTCTCTTCCTGGGCCTGGGATGTATTGCCATTAGTGGAACTACAGGGACCTCTGTGCTGATCTCTGCTAGGAGCATGATCTCTTCAGGAGCATGATGTAATGTGAACATGCTCCTGAACTCCCAGAACCCTTGTCAAACCAAGACAAACATGCAGATGCACACATTTTACACTTTTGACCATTCACAAAGAGATTTACATTGTCATTAAAAATTTAAATCTATGTTTTTCAAAATCCTGACTTGGCAAGATGGTTAAGAACATGCTTAAAATTAACCAAATTGCAATTTATAGCACTTGTGGCATCCACAGGAGGCAAATGTTTCTCTTTTAATGGAGAAAAATGAACACCTGAATAAATACAATAATGACAAGTAACATACCTCTCTAATGAACATAAAATCAAATTAATATATGACTTCATCTTCCGTCTTATGTATTGTTGGGTGTATTCTTAAATATCTGCTGTATTGTAGATCTGATAGGTATGAACAATGAATCCTAAAATTTTACATCCCATCACATACATGGGGCACTATGGGAGACATATAATCTGCATTCATTTGTCTCTTGCAGCAAAGAACATTTGTGGATGTCCCAGGAGACAGCAGTAAGACCCATGTGTTGGTGTTAATGAGAACTTTCCTTCTATTTCCAATGGCTGGAAGTACTGGTAGTGGAAAGGTGCTGCCCAGAATATATCCCTCAGCTACAGTAGGATTCTGTGGGCACTGTTGCTTCTGTGTTGACTTCTGCAATGGTTAGTCACAAGTCAGACTGGTTTTAGTAAAATTCCTCTTCTTGAAGTTTGATTTACTAAGTTTTTATAAATACAGTAATGGTTGGGGAATGTGAAAATGCTGTGGTAGAAAAACATTTGGTTACTCTCTATTTACTCTGGTGCATCAAGAATGAAGTTAATCAACTTTTGCCAAAGGGAAAGGATGTTTTATGGTTTATTTTATTCTTCATATAACTGTGTTACCAATGTGTTGTAGTTTTCTGCCTATAAGAGACACTCACTCTTATAGTGTCTCACTTGTGGATTTCTGCATGGAAGTATGAGACACCAATTTTAGTAAGAACCATCTTAACTGACAAGTCATAGTCTCTCCTCCTATCAGCCAACACCACTTAGTAAAAGGGTTATGCTCCTTAGTATTTAATTGCAGTCTGGAGAAAGTTTTTTACCATTCTGCAAGACCTAGCTCACAGATATCCCCATTTTTATTTTGGTATTGTAACTATCAACATCTGGTCAACCCTGAGAACATCTTTATGGTGGTAGGACGAGTGCTATCTTCAGTTCATGTGTTATAATTAGCACATCTGGTAATAAGTAAAGCAAAACAAAGAGTCTAGAAGAATTTTTTTGATGCTTAAATTCAATGGCAAAGAATGCCCTTTGCCATTGCTTATTTATGCATAGTTTCAGTAATGAGGACAATGTAATCATGGAACACATTCTGGTGTAATTTGGTTAATGGTGTTTACACACACCTCACTCCTCTACCTTCTCTATCATTACACTAAATGCACAAAAACAGGACCCTTCAGTGCTTCTGTATGCTTCAATACACCACTAAGTGCTCCTTTTTGCTTTCTGTGACAGGTTACTGGGGAACTGTCCAGCAAATGACCACCTTCTAAAATTAAGATGGCTTGGAGATTTCTTTTGTGCTGGTACATCCAAGACCTGTCAGGGAGAAAAGAGAAATACTTGCATTTTTCAGGCTAGGACAAAGCTCACTAATTCAGGACTAAACAGTAATGAAAAAAGAGAGGAATTCAGAAAAGAGAAAGTTGGCCACAGTCACTGTAACAGCCCCTGCAGCTGTTCATACCATGTTCAGTACCAACCAGAGATAAAGAAAATGTCTTGAAGAACATGGTATTAGCATAGGGTAAAGACTTTTAAAAGCATTTGTATTTGGTGACAAAACTTCTCTAAGTCTGAATGTGATTGATACTTTATTCTTGAAATAATGTTATGACTATTAAGACAAGCAAGGAATTCGTAAGTCCTTAATTTCGGAATTCTTAAGTCCATTCTTTTTCCTGGTTTTGACAGTACAGGTAGTTAGTTTAGTGCTTGCAAAATGAATAAAAAGCTAACTATCACCATCCATCTGCCATAGGGTGTTGTTTAAAGCACCACTTTCTTGATTTCAGTGTCCTGTGCTGGTCCTTGAATGGCAGCTGCCTTGGGAGGGTTGCTACAAAACACCATGGCATATCAACTCATGTCTAGACTTGGAGAAAATTGTTAAAAAGACTGCAGACAAGATCAGTATCTGTTTGAATTCTAGGTGAATGGCATCTTCTAAAGGGACTGTGTTTTGGGAGATGTTACCAGCTGGAACCACTGGGGATTGTTGCAGTTATTTTAGGTGAGCACATCTTAGTCTTCAGCCAGACTGCCTAGGCTTAGATAGTATTGTGCAGAATTGGGCTGTTAGTACACGATGTTCTTAGGGACATCTTTTCACCCTGCTAAAGTCCACAAGTGATTCCTTCATTCCTGAAAAGTGTAATATTAAATATGTTCCCTGTAAAGCTGAATAAGTGGACCCTATTTTCTCAAGCTCTTTCTTTCCCAGTGGCTCAAGAAAGTGCAAGTAATTGTCAAAAAGTTAATGTATAATTATGTAATTTTATGCAGAAGAACTTATTTTCTGTTATGTCAAAATCAGTGATGATTAATTATGCCTGAGAGTGGTCAAGTTTCTGGTCTTGCCAGAAAACCACTTCTCAGATTGGAGGGAAATACAAGCATCTTTTCCAAAAAAGTGTGAGATTGCATATGTGTGTATGCCTTCTTTTCTGATCCATTTGTTAATTGATAGCATTTTAATAAAGAAATTGTTCTCACTGTATTTTCATATTGATTAATTAAAAATAACTGGCATGTCACTCACACATGACTCACAGATGTTGTTCTGCCCATTTGCAAAGCACCAATGTGTTTGTGCACCTGAGTTTGGTGGGCTGGATCAGCCACCAAGATCCACTACAGCACTGGTTCTATTTAAAACAAAGACACAGGCACAGGCTACACAGATGTGTTATGTCATCATTGGATGGCTCATACTATTCTCTGAAAAAAATAATGCATCATTATTTATTATGGAAACTAACTGATTTGATTCTGTGTCAATTTTGTTTGCCATCAATACTGTTTTAGTTTTTGGTGGAACCCTGCCAACTTTTCCTGTTCTCCTTGCTCTAACCAAAGCCCTGAAAGCTGACTTTCACAGGCTGTCTGTGATTAGACAGTGGGGTCTCTGTAAGTGTGGTCTCATATGAGCAGCTGTATGTTTTTTCTGTAGAGGGAACTTGTCATTAAAGAACTGAGAAGATGAGTGGGTGGTACCTTGGGCTGTTTTTCTTTTAATTTGGCCTTCATTTACTTTAGACACTACGAAGGAGTCCACATTAGCTGATGGTGCCCACAATTCACTTGTACTGATGAAGGCAGCTTGACAGCTGCATAAATCACTGCTAGATACTACTGATAAATTGCTGCATACGAATTTGTAGAGGACCACCCAAGCACAACTTTGGGGCAGTCTGCAGTCACACTAGGCTTGCATATGAGTACAGTAATGCAAATTTGCTTAACTCTTTCTTAGGACTTTGTATAGTTTTCTTTTTAAGAAAGGTATTGACATTTCTTCACTTGCTTATTTGCTAGACTGGTGAAGTAAATTGCCAGGATCCAGCACCTCCCATCATCTGTAGTTGTGGTATTAAGATTTATTTGTTTCTTCATGCAGGGATACCAGTTTGCTTCTCATTTTGAACTGCACAATCTGGTGGCAGGGAAGAAGAGAGGAAAAGAATGGGAAAAGAGAAATGACCTTCTGTCTCAGTGTAGGTACTTATTGTGTGCTAGAGAGAAAACCTTGGGCAGGGTAAAATGATCATTAAAAAGCTGCAGTATGCTGCCTGTCTAACAGCAAGGAATTGTATCTTGCCGTTTCTAGTTGAAGACACAGTGGAGGTCAGGACTTGGTATCATACCCATCAAAAGGAGTAATATAAGAGCACAGGAGGAGGAAATTATTTCTAGTAGCTGTATGTACAGACATCAATGAGGAACTTGTCTGCCTTATTAAAAGCTAGAAAGCTATTGATCCATTGCCACCTGACATGAATCGAGCCCTGGGAAATATTAATCAATAGCAAGGTTGTATTCCTGTCACAGTCTAGTCATATGGGACTAGAATTTGGAAAGCCTGATTCTTATCAGATGTCTTGTGTCACCTGCAGGGCTCTCTAGGAGTGTTGTGTCACTCAGCTACTGATCTTACAGCTTTCTTAGCACTGGCCACTGCTAATGGATTCTTGACCTTTTGTCTAATGGCTATGTTATCAGCAGCTTTATGGTTGCCATGTGTTTTATTAGGGAGTATGTGGAAAATACTAAAGGTGAGAAGGCTATCAGAAAGCTGTGAAAGTAGGCCCCAGAAACAGAAGGAGCAGAAGAATTTAGAATTAGTTGCAACTGCAAAGCTTGAAAGTAGGAAAAAGTTACAGTAGTACAGTAAGCAAGGACATGAAGCAGTAGTCTGAGCCTTAGGTTTGGCTAGGGTAGACCTTAGGACTGCAGAGAAATATGCTTATCAAGATAGTAGAAAGTTTAAATCTTAATAATGGAATATTGTGTATTGTTAATAGAAAGCATACCAGCAAGCATTGTTTGAAGCAGGTGTGCATGTGCTTTCAGTGATTGACTAGGACAGTTGTCTGCAAGCTTTAACAATATGCTATTGGCTATAAAGATTTTAAAATGCCCTGTAACAAAGAGATCTTTGGCCACTGCTGGCAAGACGTGAGCTGTTGCGTCTTTGTTTGTCTCAAACCCTGTTATGAGGCTGATGTCACAATAAAGGCTCAAAGAACGTCTCCCAGTGGTCCCATCCTGTTCATGAAAACCTCCAACAGGAGTACTTCCCTCACTTTAAAGAAATTACAGACTTATGCTACCAGAGTTAATTTTTCTGGTATTCCCATCTCAGTCTGCTTCAATACTATCGTGGAAAAAAATTCCCTGTCTTTCTTTCTAGTATAACGTGAATCAGAACACACTTATAACACCATCTGAAACATTTTTTCTTTATCTGCCAGTTATTAGTAGAGACAGTAGTACTTTGAAAAGAGATTTCCATATTCCACTCTCAGAGTCTGATCCCTAACCTGAATAGATGTACAGAGAGCCAAACTTCAAAAGCATACATTTCTAAAATTTGCAGCTAATTACATAAGCATGTGCAAAATTACAATTGACAGCTGGCTTTTTAGTACCAACAGACATTTAAAAAATGGGCAATTGCAAAGGCTGGGTGAATGGTCATGGTAACAGCAACTGTCTCTGTGTGTATATGTGTGTGTGGGCCTGCCTGTGTATCTGTGCACATATCTGCATCAAGAGGTGTGTCTCAGTTCCTATGACCTGTCTTGTGAGAAGGAAGGCAAAATCCAAAAAAAGAAAGTATTGTGTAACTCTTACGAGGGAGTCATAAAGGGAATTACTCTGGATTTCCTTTTCTTTTCCTTTGGTGGCCTTTCATTTCTTGGTATACCTGTTTCCATTCTATCATCTGGAAATTCCCTCTGTGTGTCATGGGTTTGATTTGACCAGCTTTTGTCATTTGAAAGTCAATTAAAATCTCTGGGATGAGAACCTTCAGCATCAGTATACCCTACCCCCAAAGTTTCAGTCTCAAGGAAGTGAGTAGTGAGAAAGAAGACAGCCTTCAAGAACTGACATGCTTGTTCACACCTGTGAAAAAAACCCAGGAATTTAAGCAAACATTCACACTTGGCTAAAGCTTTTTCCTGTTTAAAAGAAGTCCTTGTGCTTCAGTCAGCCACCAGCAATACTATTTTCTGACTTAGAGTCACTCATATCTCCATATTGGATATGGTAGCTTATTAGGTAAAATGCTGTTGATGATTAGTAAATGGAAGATCTGTCAATCAAGTGTTTTAATTGCAGGTAAAAACACTGCAGCAGTCTCTACTAACAGTGAACTGAACTGCCAGAGGGCCTTCAATGCAAGGATCATTTAGTGTATGTTTCTTGGCAATAGTCTAATTAGTTTCATGTACCATCAGCTATTTTTCATAATATGACAAAACTCAACATCACACCTTTCACAAACATAAAAACACAAGTGGTTTTGATAAGTCTAAAATGCCTTCATCAGTTTTAACTACTTGCTGCATTCCCACATTCATTTACATGTTCTGAGAAACTGGCAAATGGGTGCAGCTTTAAAGGATAACAGGAGTGCTAAATAGGGTGGTAACGAATGCCATACCAGCTCTCAGGTTACATTTATTGACTTGGTACCTCTAAAGTAAGGAAAACCTTTATTAAGAAAAAAAAAAAGGCTAAACATATTCTTATGCACATCTGGTTTGGTTTTATTTCTTTAAAATTAGATTTGTTTTCCTCTTTCACTCACAGGAAATATATTTAGGAACAATGTTCATCTTGGAATGGCATGCAGTGGTATGGCAGGCTGACACTTTTTGAAATCTGTTTACTTTCTACCAGTCAACAGTTACTAAAATGTTCCTGGAATGAACAGTGTTTTTTATCCATTGAGTGTTTGGATGTTTGCATCTAAAGATGCAAAGATTATAGTACTTCCTTACATTCAAAATTAACTTGCAAGCTTCCTTGATGGCTGGGAGACCCATTAGCAGGCACGGGGGAAGAAAAATCTTAAATGAGCTTGTGAAGAGGAATCCTGTGTTCAAGGCTGCAGCAGTGTTTTCCTGCCTGTGATTTCCTGGAACTCAGCTCAAAGGGGCTAGTTGCTCCTGTAAGCAGTGATATCAGGCTGTTCATGTGGGACACTAGGCTCCCATGCTGATCCCCTTCCTGCTACTGGCTGCTCATGCTCTCACACCATTACAAGGAGGCAGTTCTTGGCTTTAGCAGCAAAACTGTTTTGGTTTCAGGTGTGAAACCAACGTGATCCAGAAGATACTTTTACATTGTTTTGTTTCTGGCATCCGTTGGCTAACACGAAACACCTAGAAAAAACAGCAGTAAATTTTGGGTCTTCTCTGGCACTGCATCTGCAAAGAAAATTTTGCGTCTTAGCTATAGAGTAGCCATTTCCTGGGTTCAGAAGTTTAGTCACAACATTCCTTGCCAGATGCCACTACAGAGCCTCAGTGGGACACTGCTAATGGAAGAGAGCACGAGCTGCACTGTCAGGGGACCATTCATCCAGCCAAAGGACCAGGCTGGTTTCTGTATCTCTTGGGATGGCAGTTCAGCTGTGTTGAATTTGTGGCCTTGGGGTTTCACCAGTGACCCAGCTCAGACCCTTGCCTCTCCATGGGCACTCTTGCCATCTCTTGAGAAGGCTGCAGGGAGAACATGACCTCAAAGGATAATTGTTGCAGTGGCACAGGTGTGCACTAGTGAGAGCGGGACAGGCACTAAGTATTTCTGCTCCATGTTACTGAAGCTGCCCATCTCAAGGTTTGGCAATTAGTCCTCCCCATTAGTCACACCTAAAATGGCTTATGTAGGCAAAGCTGGGTTTTGCCAGACACAAAAAGGGATCAGTTCTACTAATAACAAAAGGATATTTTCATAATGACTGAAGTTTGAGTGAGAGCTGGCCTTGGGGCTGTGCAAATGCTCCCAAATCTCTGGGTGCTAGATGTATGCTGTGGAAAGCCTGACTCCATGAGGAGTGTGGGAAAGCTAGTATTCAGTCTAGAAAGGCTGTTTCACAGCTATCCTCAACTGTGTGTTCCTGTATAGGGTATCTGGCCTCTAAGACATTTCTGACCTGGATGATGACTGGGAAGGAATTTTTTAGTCAGGAAGAATGGTGTAAGCAATAGTTGTCAAATACTAAGTAGACTAATGAACACTTAAACCAAGCATATGCATTTTGAGTGTTTAAAATTATTTATTATTTCATAATACTTGCCCAGTAACTCCTGTGGATAATTCTTTGTCTTCTTGTGATTTACAAGCTGCTGCTAGTGATTCTTCAATGCTTAAAATCTAAGCTATGTTTGCCAGCATTTTTGAGGTTTCTTTGGAAGAGATTATGTTGTACAATATGTCTCTGTCTTTTGTGGTTGGACAATGGTATTTAAATTGATGGAGTCAGTTGTGTTTACCAGCTCGAGTATCAGAGTCCACAAGCATTTCCTAATTTCCACAGAGAAACTGTTGGCATCACCAGAATTGCCTCCAAACAGCTCAGTAGCATATCTGAAACAATCAAAGAAAAAGGCACTTATTGAGAATCTAGGGTGAATTATTACCTTAATTTGAGATAATGTTTCTTCCTATGGTTATGCAGAGCCATCATTGCCTACCAGGATGAGTGTTAGGATCCTTCCAAGTTCTTTCTCTTAAACTGCTGTTTAATGAGGCAGCCCAGCATCTGCTCTGGTGCATTTCCAGATGCTTTGTTTTAGGGTGTTCCACTTATTTAAATCCTACATTAGTCAGAAACACTCCCTCACTACAGTACTAAAGCAATGGCCTGATTAACTGAGCAATAATTGGAAATTTTAGCACACACAGGATCTTTACAAAATAACCTATAAAGAACTAATTGCAGTCCCACTGATGCCTTAAGTTTTAGTTTTCATGTTTGCAGATTCTGTGCTGCCTAGGGATGTAGTTCTGAGCCTCATATTAAGTGGCAGTAAGCTCTCTTCACAGAGTAGGTAGACAAAACAGATCCTTTTCCTGCGGAAAACCAAGGACACCTTTCAGGCCTGAAAGCATAAACAATGGTGGACTGAAAGGAGGAACAAGAAGGATGAGACCTCACAATCTGAAGCTGTAATTGGACAATTAAACCCCAATATGCAAATGGACCAAAACTTATAAAAGTGTGAGACCTCATGACTGGGATGCCATTTTTTTTGGTTTTTTTGTGACTATTCTTGGTCCAGCCAGGGCACAGCCTTTGTCGGGCTCCTCTCCTGCCCAGGCTGGATCCTGGAGGCCTTTCAATAAATACATACTTTATTCTCTAGCTCTGTCCAGTCTCTGTTTCAGGTCAGCCTTCCAAGGCATCATCACAGTTGCTACCTTATGGATTGCCCTTGAAGAAATGGAAGGGGAAAACAGCAACCTGTCTCTGATGCCTTGTTTTAGCTATGAAGAAACCAGTAGTTTTTAAATAGCTTTTGCGAAGCTAATGAGAAGTTAACAAATATTGCAAAGAGATTACAAAACTGTACAACAGGTTAGATTCCCTTAACAGCCTCTTTAATATGGGCTTTCAAAAAAATTTTTTGTAATGAAATGGAAGAAACTAGAAAATTACCATCACTGTCATCTGGTTAAAGACTCTTGTTTTCTGGTCTTGTTTTCTTTTAATTAATTTTGGTTTGTGTTTCTTTGTCATTAAGACTCAGCTAATCTCCTGTATCATGGAGCCAATATCTACTGACAGGGTGGAAGGAATAAAAAACTCCCACTGTCTTGGTGATAAGTCATCTTATAAAAAATCACGCATTACAAAACTTTCTCTGTTCATCTTTCTCAGATGTTTTGAGCTTTGGTAAGGATTAAAAGGAAAAAAAGACAAAGAAGGATACATGCTTAAATTTAAAATTGTCCTTTGGGAAGGTATGTCCTAAGGTATGTAGGAAATAAATAGGAAATAAAGCCTTATTCTCCTATCACTTACACTAATGTGACCCCAAAAAAATTACACAGAATTAAAGAGAATAGCATCAATGTAAAACTAGAATGAAAGAGAGAAAAATTGTTCCCAAGATGCTTTAAAATTCATGGGGTTTGCAGTCAAATGAATCAGGATTTTCACAGATTTTTTAGTATGACTGCTGCTCACCATGCAACCTGACCACACAGAAACATGGAAATTGAAAGATGGAGCCAAGTTCTAGAGCTAAAACTTGTGAATGCAGCACAAGTACAGATGTGAGGTTGGCTGCTGGAGCACAGTTATATCATAGCTTTGGCCAAGTTTCAAAGTACAAACACATTATATTTTAAGGAGGTTGCAACAATAGGAGATATCAAACTTTATGGTTTGGATTTATTTCGATTTAATATGTGGTTTTATCAGCGAACTCTCCAAAGCCTGTGTTGATATTTCAAGTGAAGCACATCATATAATGCTGCAGAAATTACTGGAAGTTCATCAGTTGACCCTGCCACAAATACACAAATTATAACTACTTCCCAAACTGGGATTTTACTTGAGCAAATGGATAGCTTTGAAATACCAGAAATGTCCAAAAGCCTTGAAACTAGAAATGTCCAAAAGCTGAAAACTGACAATTTTTTTAAATTATTATTTTCTTTACAACTTTTGTGTCATGGAAGTTCCTATCAATTTTACTAAAATTTGGCTGAAAATACATTTCAGCCAAATGATCATTTTATATGATCATTCCTGTCTCTGCATGATCAAAACTTCAGTTGTAGCAGGAACCAAAAAGCAGTACAAATCTTAATAAGGTTTTCACCAAGTTCAGAACTTTCTAACAGAATATATGACATCTTAAATGTGTTGATAGCAGTCTTTCACTCTGCGAGGGAAAGAAAGGTCAGGATTCATAACAGTTCTAAGATAAGAGCGCTGGTGAATAAACATCAGCAAGGTGAATTGTAAGTCAGTGTGCCTAGATGTAGACAGGTATTTCCAAGGAAAGTGAATCTTTGAGAGGTGCTTCAGAAAAGTAGTTTAAATTTGTACACAAATCCTGAAACCCTCACAGAACTCCCTGTATGGATTGTCTGTTGCTAAGAACTGTACAGGAAAGTTTTCTTGGACACAGTCTTCCTCTAGTGCTGCATGAAGAGTGGTGTGCCTAATATTTTCCAGATTAAACACAAGTTTGGTGTCCAAATGTTAGGTCCAAAGCCTTTGTGCTATGCAATCTAGAGGAAGCTGGATCATCTTCCAAAGTGGCTAAAGGGATGAAACCAAAGCTGCAACATCAAAGGCAGGCTTAAATTCTGTTACTTGTCTAGGTGGAAGGATGTCATCTTATTGTGTGAAGTCTTTTGTCACGAGAATATGTTCTCATACCCTCCTGCAAAGATCTGATTCTTAGCCGAGGAGCACATCCACTGCCAGAAGTCAGACAGCCACCAAGGAGTTTGTTACAAAGTTGGAGCTTTCTGCCTTGTGGTAAGAAAGGAACATATTGTTATCGTTAGATTATTTTAACACGGGGAACGTCTGACTCACTTTCATACTGGCGTTACTTGTATTTGCAGATTCCTTGTCCTTACTGACCTCTGAATTTCAGAAAGCAGCATGAAAAGTAAAACGACTCATTACAGAATAAATGTTTTAACTTAGCCTTTTAAGCAAATTAAATTCAGAAAGCAAAAACTTGCAATGAGGGTGATGATAGGACTTAAGGAACCCTGAATAAATCTTCAAATTTGAATATCAAAAAGGATACTCAGTAAGAATGACTGTAACCATAATTATAATAACAAAAAGACTCAAGAGATACCTGATATTTCTGGAATGCCTATCTTTGGCTTGAGTTTTTTGCTATTATTAATATCTCTTGAGTTTTTTTGTTATTATTAATTTATTAATTTCTGGACATGAATTGTAAATACAGAGAAGAAAGAAGTATTACCTAAGTTATGCCACTAACCCTTGGCCCCACAGAGGCTGCCAGTCACAGACAGTAATTCAGGAAAACACTTCTGGTGCCAAACCTTCTGGAAATCTGAGTCAATTTTCTCAGCAACAAGGAATATCAGCTGAACTTTCTGTTGTGAAAATAACCTCCTTCCCTATTTTCACGAGACATGCAATGTTAAGGTGGTATATTTGGTCATTTTCTCATTACACATTGGAAGAGCATCCTTTCCCCCAGCAGATGTGGGGATTCCAGCCTTTCCTCATGCAGGAGCACCTACATATGGACTGCTGTGATATGACAAAGGAGTTGCCACCTGACTTACTTCAACCCTGTAAGGAGAAAGGATTTATTTTATCAAATGGCACCATAGCAATCCATTTCTCAGCAAATATCACTCATTAGAAAATAGAAAACCTCTTTTATCCTGATTGGAAAACCATCCCTGCCTGGTATACAAGGAAAGAAATATGACTGGTCCCAGCATACCCAAATCTGCCTTCTCTGACTGGCCCAATTGGTGAAGTGCAGAAACACCTGAGCATATTCATCACTCTCTTGTCCTGTTCAGGCTCTCAGATGTCACTAGTGGAGCTTTACAATGCTTGGACTTTATCCTATTACATCTTTCACTCCATGGTGTCTTAAAAAGCAACACAAACCAAACTCATCCTGGTCCTTGAATTTCTTGATACCTTTCTCTATACCTGTGATGATTGTGGTGATTTTGCCCAGCTTCTCTCTGTGACTTGGTGAATAAGTAATAAGACAGAATCACCTGTATCACCAAATTTATTCTTATCACCAGTATCAGTCACATCAGCTAGCTGATTGCTCTGGGTCAGATAATTCAGTTCATTAAAGAGAGTATGCCACTGATAGATGTCACTATGTGTACAAAATATCTATTAAATTTCTACATGTTTCCTATTTTTTTTGCTGTAAAACCCAACCAACCCACCAACTAACCAACCAACAAACCAAAAAACCTCAAAAATCCCCCAACCCAAACCTTAAACCAAACCAAATACCCTCATGCCTTTTAATATTGAACAGACATAACTTTTTAGGGTTTTTATCAAGCATGACATTTATTGGGAATAAATAGTTTGTGATTGTATTTTAGTAGTATTTTAGCTGCAATGAGTAGCCTGGACTTAAACAGTTGCTTGAGACATGCTCCCAGCTCCACCATTCTTCTTCCCAGAAATAACACCACGCTGAGATATCAATTCAGTGTTGATTGAGAGGGATGAGTGTTGAATCATGCTCTCTAAGCACATTCTATTTCTGATCCATAGGGTTACAGTACAGTTTTTTAAAAAATATTTAATATGCTTAAATAGTGAATTTCTCATTCAATTCCCCAGCCCGTGTGGCAGAAGAAAACAAGGACACAGAATCAATCATTTTTTTGCTGAAAGGCCAAGCAAAATTAATTTAAAACCAGATTTATGAGCAAAGGTGTACACTATCTTCTATCTCCTCACATGGGATTTCATTATTTCTCAGTAAAACCTCTACCAGAGTTACTCACCTACCTCCTGTGCCAAGCTGCTTATGTACCTTTAACACTTGGAAGCCTAAAGAAGGAAAAGATTTGTGGAGCTTCATGTTTTCATCCTACCTGGCTCCTGACAACAGAAAAGTATGATCTTACTGAAGCCAGAGAGTATAGATGAAATGAAGCTACATTTGGAAACTGCTGATTGAGGAATGCATTATAAAAGCAAAGTAATGCAACAAGAATCATCTTATCCAGTGACAAAAGCATAAAAAGCTGCAATAAGCAAAGTCTGAGCAAAACCTGAGATACTCTAGGATTCAAAATGCCCTGGGTTAGCTCTGATGGAATGACTGTCATCTGATTACACTGAGATTGAGACTTGGGATTAATGAGTGGCCTGCCTTCTCTGAGGGTACCGTTTAGGATGCTGGTCTGAAAGCTGTCAGCATGTTGCCTTCACAATTCTGTAATCAAACTTATACTAACATTTCTTATGGATGTAAGATATGTCTCTGCCTTTTTGAGCCATACAAGTACTTAATTTTTTACTGTGTATGGAGAAAAAAGGGGAGAGAAGAGCTCCGAGGTAAAACGGTAGTGAACACGGCTTTCAGAGATTGTTGAAACTAAAAAGCCTAAATGATCCTAATCAGATTTAAGAAAATTACATGCAGCAAGAAGCTTGTATGAATAAGCCAATCTTTTGGCTTACTTTTCCATTTTTTGTCCAGTGGCAGAAATGATGAGCAGCAACACAACACATTTCCTTTCCTCTTTTGTTTAGGAAAATCTTGTTGCAATGCATGATTGATGCTTTCTAAGTTGTATATGTATTTTATTTATTTTGTGTTGGTATGTTCCTCCCAAAGTCCCTTCACCCATTCCCAAACCCCCATGGTATCTCCCAGAGGGAAGCCCCTTGTCAATCACCCTGGTAACTTGAGGGGAGATCATCTCCCCTTCGACCAGGTGCCCAACATCTGCCCCTTCAATTGTTCTGTTAAGTGCCCCTCTCCTGGAACACCCAACCCCTTTCCATCCATTGGCCCGAGTTCTCCTGCTGCCTCAGGCTGTGTCCTGGGGTACAAAAAGGAGAAGGACAGGCCAGGCCGTGCTTTTTGCACGTGGAGTTGCACTGAATAAACACCTTCCAAACCCACAGCAGAAGCCCATTCTTCATTTCCAAGCCTTATCCACGCTGAGCCAGCTGATCTGAGGAACCCACACAAACTGTCTCAGCTGGTCTGGGGTTTACTGCTTAGCTGGTAAAGCAGCTCCCAAGGAGAAGCCACCCGCAAAATTTCATTGTTTTGAGAAAGCTTTCTTTAGGCCCATCAGAGTAAAACTGCTCTTCAGAATTATTCCATGTGTTTGATACAGTGGATGTGAGAATATAAGCTGCTAAATGAGAGATTGTGGTGTGTTAGGGGGTCAGGCGTTTTCATAAGGTTTTTTCCTTCATGACTGCATTGTGATACTTACCATATGCTTGAGTTCTTACCGTGCAACTGTAAGATTTCTTCTGTAGTCCTTTAGCACAGGAAGCAGAAAGTTAATTGATCTATTTGGTAGAAAGTTAAAAAAAGTCACTAAACATTTTATTTTGTTGTTGGTAAGGAGTCAGGGAAAGAGAACTAGGCTTGCAAAATTAAGGATGCTTGCAGATGCAAAAGTGTACTGTATGGGATAGCTGATTCTCTTTACGCATGCTATAATGAGCTGTATACCAAGACTGCAGTTCTTTCCTATCACATTACTCTTTTTCAAACAAGGTGTAATACATCCTTGACATTTATTTTGAAACCGCTCCTTTGAACAAGTGATTACTTTAAACCATACCTGTAGTCTGCTAATGGCTATGTAACACCACCTGTGCTATCATTCCAGGAATCTTCTTCTGTCAGTCTTGACACTAGAAAGTACAAAACAGTAAGATCATAAAACTTCCTCAGGTGTGAGTCCCACTCTGCTCTCGACTCACCCTTGCAAATTCAGACTGAGATCATTGATAACGATGGGACTGTTACAAACTGATATTAGCTTAATTGAGAGCAGGGCCTGTAGGGCATAATAAATTTCCTCTATATTTCACATCAGCATAGGGATGCAGAAAGGTTGATCAGCTGCAAGAGCAGCATTGTTCTGAATTCCGTCTTGTGAGGACTATGCAGGTTCAGCTAACTTGGCTTCAGTTCATATTTGTAGAGCTAAATTAACTGGCTTTCTTTGGAAGGGTTAGTACCAGTACTTCCTTATTTTCTATACCAATTTCAGATCCTAATCAAAGAAGAGGGAACTTTCCCTTTTACCTTCTGGGGATCAAGACTGGATTCCTGTTGCTTGCTGCTGTGAGATGTTGAACACCTCTTTTGAATTGTGCAAATATTATTGAACATCTGTCAGAAGGTATTTAGCACTTTGGGAGATTGGACTGGTGTGCATTTCTTACCCCTGTTAATAAGCTGCTGCTTCAGGCAACTGTACCCCATACTTCTGGGTGGACAAAAGTTCTGGTGTTCTGTGCATTTCATCTAGGTGACCAGCTCTTTACCAGCTCTTTAGAAATAGCAATTGATTTAAAGGGTGAAATTCTCTCCAGCTAGTAAATGGCTTATGATGCATGTGGATCTGCAGAAATTTCAGTGTGTTTCATGTAAAGGTTTTTGTTTTGGTTTGATTTTGTGCTTTTTTGTTGAAAGAGGAGATCCATAATCATAACAGGTTTGTTGCAGAGCACATTCCTGACTCCTCCCTGTAAAAAGCCTGATGACCTAATGTCAAAAATGTTCCTGTAAGCAACTCCTACCTCACTACCTTTGCCCTTGCTATGCAGGTCCTGTTTTAAAAGGACGTGAAAAGTGCATACAATTGATATTTCCAGGCTTGCTTCAACAGTTTGCTGACTGGCCTTTCATGCCAGTATAGCTCACAAACATATGGTAGCTTCTACAGATGAGTAGGAAATGCATGGAAATAAAGAAGGGAGCAATGTTTTCTAACTCACATCCCTGTTTCAGATTATATTTGGATCACTGTTTCAGCTGGAAATGTTCTTAAAATTACAATGTCAAATCCCAACAAATGTTATTTACACTGACAATTAAAATGAAAAACTGAAATTATTTTTTTATATATGCATTTATATGGTTCCAAATTTTTCATATTGAGAAGGTCTTTCCTGGTTGAGGTTTCTAAGCAGCAATTATTTTCCCCAAAATATTTTGTTTCATTAAAAAAATTGTAGTTTGATTTTATTTGGTGCTCTTTCAGAAGCAACTCCTAGTCTTAAATAATTTGGGCTTTTTCTCGAGGTAAAAATTGGATTTTCTAATCCAAGAAAGTCTATATGTAGAGGCAGATTGGGATACAGCAGTGCTTTGGTGGGCAGCATGTCTGTTACACAGGATCCTGCTTAAGTGCATGCAAGACATAAGAGGCAAGAGAATTATGAGGTAGAAATATGAAGTATTTTGAGAAATGCTGCTCTCTGTACAGAGGGTTTTTTCTATGATTTTCCTCATACCCTTTCCAGTTTCTAAATTAACTACATAATTTGACTTCACCCTTCCTCTTCCAAAGTCTCTTAATAAGTTTCTATTTGTCTGGTAATGCAAGTTGAGTCCTATTGTCTTCCAGCCTCCTCTCACAGTATCCTTTACCACATCATATTTTTCAGTTCTCTGTAATAAACCTTTTTGTCTCCTTTACCTCATCCACCTCTCCCCATGTTACACAGGCCACCTGTTTAAAAAATATCTCCATGCTTTCTTTTGTAAGACTCTTCTGCATCAGACAACCTTCCTAATTCTTGTCCTCCCTTAGACAAAGTCACCATTCATTAATTTTTTGATGTCTCTGAAAACTCTTTGATGCTTATTGAAGACTTCATTGATTTGTATAGACCATTCCTTTACTGCTCATTGATGACCTCTATCATTGAACTGTGTCTTCCTGAGGTGAGAACTAAATTTTCTTCAGTGAAGAATATAACAGCTTGAATCACAAAGGAAAAAGAAAAAAGAGGGGGAAAAAGGGCAAAAAACTCCAACAGAATATTTCATCTCAAACTGCAAGTTTGTGGTAACAAAGTCAACACTGATAAATTTCCATGGATAAAATCCAATTTCAAGAGACATAGATTTCTCACTCCTCATTTTTTATCAGATTTTTATTATATTTTCTCATCCTTCCCCACCTGCCAAAATGAGGATGTTCTGCTAAAATTTACTTCCTCCTATATTCTTCAGTCTATCATGCCTTGCAGAAGTAAAACAAATGAGACTGAGGTGATTCCATCGGCTGAGAGACTCAATTTCAGAGTAAACTTGAGGTTTAATGATGCTGAAAGTTGTTGAATTGTTGCGTATTTTGATTTGGATAGATTATACTTATGGCTTATATAAAGAACTGCAGTGTGTTGAATTAATGAATGAGTTTTTCTTGTGAGGCAAACTGTCTCTGTTAGATGGATTTTTACTTTGCCTTATTGATCTGTGCCAGAGGAAGAACAGGTGCTTACAGTAGGATCCCACAGCAACACAAAAGGAAGAATAAACGACAAACATTTGTTCCTTACATGCCATTGCTAATTTTGAACATTTCCTTCTATTTGAAATTTTGCTTGTTTTTGAAAAAATCTCTGTGTATATATACAGTCTGTGTATATCTTAGTTTTCTCTTTCAGGGATTTCATGGCAATCTTGATGTTTTGAAGTTTGGAGTTCTCCAGATTGTACCTGGACATCAACTGAAGCTCAGTGGGGTAGAGGCTATTTGCAGATGCAGTGTGTTCAGCCACCTTACGGTATTTTACTAGCTGGTTTTTGTGCCTGTGCTGTGAAGTCCTCACTGACAGAATGGTCCAGATACACCCCTGGGTTTAATAGAGATGCAGAATAAATACAAATACAAAGGAGTGTGGGAGGAGTAGCACAGAAGTCTGTGCTTTTATCTGCTAAATGTTTTGTGAGAAGCAGTATAATCAGATAAGCAAACCACCAACCCAATAAGTAAATTAAACTAAGACTGTGTTAAAATATTGAGAGTAAGATAAAAATAACAAAAGGGCAGAAAATGCAGGGTTCATGTGCCATTCCATCTTATGGTAGTGCTGCTCTGAATAGTGGCACTTCACCTGGGTAGTGACCATTGTGAAAGGATCTTCCAGTTAGAGTTTTCACCTTTTAACTCCTGCTTTCCTGTCTCAAGCCTGTATATGTGACATTTTGGAATCCTGTTTTTTCTCCCCAGTCCTCAAATGTGAGTCGAATTTTTTCATGCCACTTTTCTTTACAAATCCTGACAGATGCAAACTGTGCCATACACTGAGCATCTAAATCAAGCTCAGTACACACTAGCCCAACAGTGTTTATGCTGCCAATTAAAGGCATCACTTTTTTGAATTATACAGGGAGTGAAATGATCTCTGACAGCTGTGAATTGCAGAAAAAGGGCTCTATTGTTCAAAGAACTGCCTTTAATATAGAGAAACCCTTGCTAAACTTTTGATTACCAAGTATGGCAAACATTAATTGGCCATAAACTTAACAAGAATCAGTTCACTCATTCCACAACTTTTGCTCCACTCCCCCACTTTCCTTCTCATTACATCCCATTAGCCTCCCCTAGCAAGTGCTTAACTCAGAAACACCCCACCCCCCACATTCCGATGTTTCCATCCTTATGCCTTCAGCATTCTCACTATTTTATTTAGCTCTCTCAGTCATGTTTGCTCTGCCAGATGACTTCTATGAAAAAAAAACAACAACCAAAAAAAACCCAACAAAAGCCAGGCTGAGTACAGACAGCCTGGAAAACTCTCATGGATTTGTCCTAAGTCTTGTACTGTACTGCTGTGTGTCTTAAAATCCAAATCCCAGAGATGTTTTAAGAGGCAAAAAGGTCACATTTTACACCTTTGAGTGTAGTTTTCTAGTCCTTAGAGTTTCAGAGAGAAGATTAAAAATGTTACCTGAGCACTTCCTAGAAGAAAAAAAAAAGTGAAAGAGCATGAAAAGGTATTTCTTTCTTTAAACCTCATACTCTTTATGCAAATCTCACGATTGTTGGATTCCAGTTTCTTAAAAGAGTAGCAATTTTTGACAAACCTGAAGCTACACATCTAAATCCTTTTCACCTAGTATTTGCCTGGTGTTCTCTGCTGAAGATAATCATAGATTATGATAATCACAGACAAATCCACTTCAGCATTCTCCAAATAATCTTTGAATTTTTACAGACAAACAAGAGGGTTATAAAGAGGGGGAGATATTTTTAATAAACAGCTTCAAAAAGTAACAGCACTCCTTTTCTGACTTCTCTATAAAGACTTATTTTTTTGGGCTTGTAAAGGTCTAGGAAATATATAGAGAAATGTAGAGTGAAAAATTGGAAACAGAAGAGAACAAATGTCAGAAAATGTTACATACTGTGATTTTGAGTAGAAATGTGACCATTATGCTAATTTTATAAATTATAAAACATATCTTATGTTCATTTGGGGTGTATATTGGCAGGAAAAGCCGCAACATGCTCTGCTCATGCATGTATGTGATATGGCCCTTCATGTGGAAGCAGAATTTAGATGTATTTTATGATCATAAAGTGAAATCAAGGCCATTTGTGATAGCTGCTCTGCAGACCCATGGTATTTCCTGGGCCCCTTCTGGATGAACTATCCAATTGTACAGTAGGAGGAGGGATTAAATTACATGCTGGGGGCCACAGAGATGGGGATAGTTCACCATATCTGGTTTCTCAGTGCCTCCTGTAACAGCTGAATGAAGTTGCCCACTCTGTTTCTCTGCCATTCTTGTCATATTTTCTTTTCTTGTGTCATCATTCTGTCTTTTAGATAGTCTGCGGTGCTGCATTTTTGAGAATTTAGTGCCTCCTGTGGCTAGGACTACGCTTCTAAAATACTGTGGGTTTGTGTTGTTGATCTTACCAATAGTATCTGCCATGCAAACAGAAGAAGTGCTGCTCATAACATCTTCATGTTATGAAATCAGACATGATCAAAAAAGTGTGTACATCTTGGCTAAATCTTTCCTTTTCATATGGCTTCAGGAACTGAGGCATCTATCAACAAGTGATTTTTAAGAGGAAAAAAAAGGAAAAAAAATAGTCAGTGGGGCAGATATTGACAAATGACAGATGATGCTAACCAGTATGGCACGTCTTTTTGTTAGGTCAGAATTATAATTTTGACCTACTGCCTAGTGTTTGTGACTCATTATCACATTGTCTATGAAGAGTTCATGAGGTGTTATGTCTGCCCAGAACAAACACAGACCTGTCAGACCAGTCTCTACTTATAACTAATAATGAAGTGCCAGAATCTATTGCTGTGATCCATGGCTCTTCAGCATATCAACCAGAACAGTGCAAGTGTGGCAGTTGAAACGATAATGTGGGTTAGAATTTGCCAGACTTTTTTATTACCTGAGGTAACAAAATAAACAGTTTATGTTAGTAATTTCCTTGTATAAAGATTGACATAAATTTAACTTGAAGGTCTTTACTAATAGCTATTATTCTTATGCTCATAAATGTTTCGATTTGTGTTGTATTTGTGAAATACATATGAAAATCTTGCAGAGAGATTACTATTGATGTAACAACCAAATATTAAATAACAGTATACTTGCATATCTATCATGCTGAATAAGAAATGAATGTGCAAATGGCAGATACAAAGGCAGAAACTTGTTTCTGCTTTGTATTCCTATACAGGAATTAATGTATGTCAGACATTTCTTTATGGTAGTTTTTAACAAAAATTGCTATTTGATTAAGTAAATGATCTCATGATGAAGTAATGGTTATAGAGAAATTGTCATGTTTGGAAATCAAAGTTATTTTGTGTGTTCTGCAGATACAAACTATGTCAATCTTGTGCACTAGTGCATTCTTATTTTCCACCACCACTCCCCCCACCAAAAAATCTCTCTCTTTCATAATGTTATGAAATGTTATTGTTAAGAAAAATAGGAAACATTCCCCTTCCTTGACTCAGGCCTTTTACCATGTGGAATGGACTGTCTCTTTGGGCTAGAAACTAACAAAAATATAAGAAAAGAACCTTGATAATCTTCCATCAGGAACCACATGATTTACAATTTGAGCAATGGTAGGTAATTGTGGGTCTGCAGCTCGTCTTTTGTCTGGCTGCTCAGTGGATTGCATAGAAGTAAATAAATCTGTTATTAAGTGTGATACTTCTCACATCAATTTAAATCACATTAGTGAAAAGGGAGTACCTTGTTGAGAGTGAAAGTCTACCAGGATAAATTCTTTCACTAATCCTGATGAAGTATATAATTAAAAAACCTTCCTCTACCAGAGCAGGTGCAGGCATTTGTGCAAGGTGCTACTCAAGTGAGATCCATGGAGTGCCTGCACCTTGCAGGCAGCAGAGAGCTGACCAGGATGGGAGGGTTACTGTCCCCCTCCTTCCCTTCAGTGCACTCCAGGGCTATGGCACTGCAGAAGCAGACCACTCAGAAGGTGTTTGTCTCCAGTCAATATGACATGACATTGGACTTTGCAACCACAACACCTGCTAAACAATATCTGTGAGAGCTTTTTGCACTCACCTGACTTGCTGAGGCTGCTGAGGCAGGAGGGGAAAAAGGGAACATCTTTTCTTTCCTCCCTATTTTTTTAAACACACTGTATTAAGAAAAGGACACAACTTGGCAGGGCTGCTGCTAATGCAGAAATTTTGCTTGGTTGGCACCAGCAGCTTTGCCAGAATTGAGGAAAATCTTCCTGCTTAGAGTTGTTAGTTTTGCTCAGTCTCACTCCAGAGAATATCCAGACTCTTGTGGACTTCACAGAATTTGCACGCTTGATCCAAGGCTGCTAATGGCTGTGACCCATGCCTACATCAAAGATTGCAGCTATAAAGTCTGTGACAGGAGAACTTGCAACAAAGAGAATGACAATGCAAGAAGAGGGTGAAAGGAAAAGAAGGAAAGAGAGGCTCCTCTGAAAGGACCTAAA
The DNA here is from genome assembly GCA_024734555.1 of Trochalopteron elliotii. NCBI lineage: Eukaryota > Metazoa > Chordata > Aves > Passeriformes > Leiothrichidae > Trochalopteron > Trochalopteron elliotii. The sequence goes on from JANPWX010019821.1 coordinate 1,569,535, forward strand.
ACCCCTTCTATTTCCTGCTTTGAGCATGGAGTTGAATTTCCAACCTGAATTATCTTATGATCTTGTTAAGTGCTATATGTAACATCCTAACACTTTCCCTGGAAGTGTTCTAGGCTGGATTAGATGTGGCCTCAGGCTACTTGGTCTAGTGGAGGGTGTCTCTGATGGAACCATGGCATAGGGTTTGGTACTGGATCATATTTAAGGTGCCTTTAAATTCAAGCCATTCTGTGATTCCATGATAAATAAATGGCATAAGGTGACCACAAAGTTCAGAAGACTCTGGTACTGTGTCCCAGAAGTCACTCTATTTTCTCATCATGTTGCTCTTGTGCAGTCATGGAGAGAAAGATAAAAAGGCCACATAATTGACATTGTCAGGTTAATGATTGGACTTAGTGATCCTAAGGGTCTTTTCAGCCTAAATGGTTCTGTGACTCTGTGATTCTATTTAATGCAGGTTCCCATTTGCATGAATGCCAATCCATGATTTGATAGTTGTACTTAGTGTCTGATCATGCTTCTATTTTTTTAGCCCTTGAGCAAAGAAGCAAGCCCCAAGAAGCTATAGACTTATCTCCAAGTGAAAGACAATGCCTAGTAATTAACTTTATTGCATCCTTTGTAGATTTTACTCAGCATTGTAAAGGAGGATAATAACTCGGCATTTCCTGCTGCACATTGTCTCAAAGACTTACAGGATAAAGACTGTGTCTGGGACAGAGCTGACCTGGATTAGTGAAAGAACCTGAGCTACCAGATCCTTTCACACAGTGCCCTGAGGGTGCATATTTGGGTCATGGGGCCTGACTTTTCTCCAAAAAACTTGCAAATGGAGAGGAAAAAGTAAAACAACACACATCTGCTAAGCAAAGTTTTCCATCAGAACACCACCATCTTCTACATGGCTGAAGCTATTAGTGGAAATAAAACACTTGAACGGAGGTATGCGTATGTGACTGTGCGTATTACAAGTTTGGGTTTGGGGTTTTTTTTTAAGCTCTAGCAATATAATTTTGGTAATTTTCCAATAGAACAATATATTGAATTCTCTATAATAGTTTTGACAAATGTTGACCTGAGACATTGATTTTATAATATGAGAAAATCCAAGCTAAGTAACAGCAAAAGAAACTCTGATAATTCATTTGAAAGTTTCCAGGCAATTTCTTTGCCCAAAATTCCCATACAATTTCTATGCACTAATAGAAAGGTTATCTCAAAAGAGTTCATAGAGGCAGCTGCTTGTAAATCTAAATACTCACCATTTGATGCAGATTAATATAAGATAACAAATATAAAATAAAATAAGTACTAAAAATAATTTCTTGTGATTGTTGTGTCTGATCCATCTACAGTGAGTTTAATGCTTACTAAAGGAAAATATATGTCAGAGCTATAGTTTATGCCTACATGTTCATGGACTTCAGTCCCTGGCTCTCCCTAGCTGAGTATGAAACCCCTTGAAGCTCTGTGAGGAAGTACATTTTTCAGCTGGAAAAGTGAATCCAAATCTTTCAGTCCTGGGCTCTGAGCCAAGCAACATAGCTTTAGCTTTTCCCACATTCAGCATCTACTTGCGTTTCAATAGCAAAGCCTGGAAACTGTCAAAAAACTCTCTGGAGGTGGATCTGGTCCTTGTCTACAGCTATATTACTGACACGTATATCAGTGCTTTCAATACACTTACAGTCAAAAGGCTTTAAAGTCTGTGGAAAGTTGTATATACATCTTTTAACAAGAGAAAAACAGATGTTCTTACAGTCAATATTATGGGAGTCAGTGTGCTCTGTCTGTGTCACCGTTAGCTGCAGGTCTTTAGAAAATTGGTCTGAAAGAAAGGACTTTTTAAAATGTATATGTTTAGTAAATGAAGAGCATCAGCAAAGCTAAAATTCTCTGTGTTTTCACAAGCTGAAAAAATCCTGCCTTCAGAGAGGGTTCAGACACAGTGGCCTCAGATGCTGCTCAGGCCCCATATTTGAGCCTTCTTTGAGTTACAATTTCCTTCTGTGTGGATGGTACAGAGCAGTGAGTAAGAACAGAATGTTTTTAGTGAGGAAGAAGTGGATGCTCACTATTAAAAGTTTAAGTGAGTGATGATCCCTATCTGATAAGAATTCCAAGCTTTTCAGTCAGTGGGAATTTTGCCATCCCTGAAGATCCTGAAATATGCCCATGCCTGCTGAAACCACAGTAAGTAAGGCAAGCTTGTACTCTTCTTCTGTCGACTCCATAAGCCTTAGAGGACACATGTTTTGAATGCAAATGATTTAACTAATATATGAAGGTCACAATTGCTACATAAATAACATTTCTCATAATTGCTGTTCTTTGGCATTAAAGCGCTTCGGCCTCAGCACCAAATATTCTTCCCAGCACATACCTGCAGCTATGTCATTTGTACACAGATTGCTAACAAAAAACCCAGAAATACAGAAAATATTTGTATTCAGAGGGCATCTGCAATTAAAATCTGTGTTCAGAGCCTGTAGTTTATTAAATGTTAGCTGGCGGGAGATAGGTTCTGCCCAGGCCATGCCACAGCTGGGCTGTTCTCCATCTCTTCACATCCCTGTCTTGACTGGCCTTGATCTCCACCAGCAGGGCCACTCATGGGCCCATGGCTTGGTCTGGCTTTGGGCCACCCCCACGGCACTGCCCAGTGCTATGGCTGTGGCTGCCCATGTGGCCCCAGCTGCCCTGCTCCTGGCTGGGATGTGGAATGGACCCTGGCTGCCAAGCCCTTCCCTGATGGACTCCCATGGGACCCCACAACCCCAGGGAGTTCCTGGCCCCATATGGCACCCTGATGGTGGCAGCTGGAGCTTCCTGGAGACCTTTTTTCCTCTGCCATTAGTTTTGTTGCCTCAGGACTCTGTAACAAAATCTCTTCTTGGAATGCATGGGAGAAAGATGAGTGGGAAACTGAGGGTGGAGAAAAAGGTGATCTGCTCTGCTTTCAGCACACAGTTGCACATCTGCCTCTGTCTCATCTTCAGGAATAAATGAAACCAGAGGGACTGAGATCTATGCAAAACTTGCACAAATTCCCAAAACACAGAATCACAGAATCAGCTGGGTTGGAAAAGACTTCTGAGATCATGGAGTCCAAACATTGATCAATCAGAACCATATCAAATAGACTATAGTACTAAGTGTGATGTCCAGTGGTTTCTTGAACATCCACAGCCTTTTCCTCATCCACTGGGCAGGTCACACGGTCATAGACAAGAGATCAGGTTGGTGAGGCAGGCCCTGCCTCTCCTAAACCCCTTCTGAATGGGCCTGATACCTTGGTTGTCCTCACATGTGCTGTGTGATGGCACTCATGATGATCTGTCCTGTAACCTCCCGTGGCACCAGGGTCAGGCCAACAGTCTTGTAGTTCCCCAGATCCTCCTTCCAGTTCTTCTTGTGGATGCATGTTGGGTTGACCGTGGCTGGATGCCAGGCATACACCAAAACTTCTCTGTTCCTCCCCTTCACAGCTGTACAGGGGAGAAAATATATAATGAAGGGTACATGAGCTGAGATAAGGACCAGGAGAAATCAATCACCAAATACCATCATGGGAAAAGCAAAGTAGAATTAGAGATATTAATTGAATTTATTACTGACAAAATCAGAGCAGGATAACGAGAAGTCAGATAATACCCTGAAACTCCCTTATCCCCACCCCTCACCCTTTTCCAGCTCTACCTCCTGCCCTTCAGCAGCTCAGAGAGGTGGTAAATAAGGGTTAGGGTCAGATGTTTCCTACATTGTTCAGAGAAAGGAGTCCTTCCCCTGCTCCACCATGGGGGTCCCTTCCATGGAACACAGTCTTCAGTGAACTTCTCCAACATCCCACAAGCAATTCTCCTTGAAGTGCTCCCATGTGGGTCACTCTTCCACAGGGTGTAGTCCTTTAAGGACAGGCTGCTCCAGTGTGGCTCCTGCGCAGGGTCACAGGTCCTACCAGAAAATCTGCTCAAGCATAGGCTCCTCTCTCCTGCAGGTCCCTGCCAAGAACCTGCTCCAGCAAGCGGTTCTCCTGGGTTCAGGGCCTCCTTCAGGAGTCCACCTGCCCTGGTGCAGGTCTCCTCCTTGGACTGCAGGTGGATCTCTGCATTCCTGTGGACTTCATGGGCTGTAGGGGCACAGCTGCCTCATCATGGGCTGTCTGCACCATGGGCTGCAGAGGAATCTCAGCTCTGGTGACTGGAGCATCTCCTTCCCCCTCCCTCTCCACTGGCCTTGGTGTCTGCAGAGTTGTTCCTCTTGATGTTCTCACTGTGTTGTTCTCTGGCCACAATTACATCAGTGCAATAGCTTTTTTTTTTCTTTCTTAAATCTGTTACCACAGGAGTGTTACCACCGTTTCTGACTGGCCCAGCCTTGGCCAGCGGCACATTCATCTGGGAGCCACCAGGGACTGGCTCTGCAGGGCATGGAAGAAACTTCCAGAAGCTTCTCACAGAAACCACTCCTGCTATCAAAACCTGGCCATACAAACCTAAATACAATGGGCATCATATTGACCAACCTCCAGTAAGCTGTTAACTAGGACTAATGATAAATAATGGGGAGTGGTTTAGTGGGCACTTCTTCCAGCTCCTTCAATACCCTTGGGTGGACCCCATCTGACACCACACACTTGTGATTATCTAAGTGGCTCAGCAGGTCACTAGCAACTTCCTCCTGGATTGCAGGGGGTCTATCCTGCTCCCCATCCCTGTCTACCTGATCAGGGAGCTGGCTGCCCTGAGGATAACTGGTCTTACTGACAAAGACTGAGACAAAGAAAGCATTAAATGCATCAAGTTTTTCCTCATCCTTAGTGACTCTGTTCCCCCTGGTGTCCAATAAAGGATGGAGATCTTCCTTGGCCCTCCTTTTGTTCATATATTTATAAAAACACTTTTTATTCTTTTTTACAGCAGTGGCCAGACTGAGTTCTAGTTGAGCTTTTGCCTTTCAAATTTTCTTTATACATAACCTAACAATGTCTTTGTACTCTTCCTGGATTGTCTGTCCCTTCTTCCAAAGGCCAGCCTAATTTTACCTTTATTTCCTGTGAAAGCTCCCTGCTCAGGCAGGGCAGCTGTCTTCCCCAGTCACTCACCTCTTGGCACTTAGAGATGGCCTACACCTTTAAGGTTTTCTTCTTAAAGTGAGTCTAGCTTTCTTGAATCCCTTTGTTATTAAGGATAGCATCTCTTTTCTTCAATTGTCTTCAAAATGTCACTTTCAAAAGCTTCAGCTGGAGTTTGGTGTCCACCTCTCACTGAGACATCAAATGAAGAGCTGATGCAAATCTGTTTGACTCTCCCTTGGCAATGAAAAGATTCATCTGTGCCATCACTGCCTGCTGGCCCATACAATAGACAATTCTCTGGTGTCAAACACGGCCACCTCCTTTTCTTTCAAGCTGCAATTTTGTGCTGCATTACTTATCTTCACTTCTGAAGGCCATTCATTGCCTTCATTCTTCCTTACCTGATGTACTCCCACAGAAGTCATAGTCCCTTTTAGCAAATATTCTTATCAGGTAAAATGGGATGCTAAATATATCTGGCTACAGGTGCTGTTTGGAGTAATTTGATTTCAGTGGGAGACTGTCTGAGGAATGAGGGTTTTTATGCTCTTCAGACAAGGAATTGAGGTACAGATTGTAAGTGATACCCACAATCATGCAGCATATTTTTGACTGAGCTGGGAAAAAGTGCTTCTGATTAAATTATCAGGCAGAAATAAAATGAAGAAATAAAACTAGCAGGTTTGCTTCATATGATGCAGGCTCACAGTTAAACAGTAGAATTCAATGTCAGAGAGGCCAAAAGTATTAATGGATTAAAAAAAAGATCAGACAGCTTCATGGGTGAAATCAGGTTTTATAAAATATAAACCCATATGTACAACCTCCAGTTTAGTAATTTTGTAAGCAGCAGGAAACTGGGAACTTGGTTATTGCAGGGAGATAGCTATTCTGGTCTTGCTCTGTTGTCAGCTTCTAGTAGATATTGTCAAATCTAGGATTCTGTTTGTATGTATGCATATGAATAGATATACTTTTATAGATACACATAATCTATAGATATATACATGTATAATCTCTCTCTCTCTCTCTCTCTCCCTCTCTCTCCTCCCCTCTCTGTCTCAATGACCTAACACAATGTCATTTAAAAGTTTGTCCAATAATAAATAAATTAAGGCCCACCTAAGAATTAATAAATTCTTACTGATGGGTTATGTACTTTTTGATGCAGTATATATCCAACAACTGCATCCACACAGTGAGTAAAGCAAAGAAGAAATATCTCCTCATCCAACAGGTCATCTTTGAGTGGTTTTTGCTAGAGTAAGAGAGAAGCATTATTCCAGGTGCTCTGTCAGAAACCTTGTTTAGTCCTGGATGGAGCCAGCTGGTCTCCAGTCAGCCTGCAGTGCAGATGGAAATCTCAAAAACTGATCCACACTATCACTGATGAGACAAACCTCACAGTACAAGGCGGCAGTGCTGGATACAGCTATGGTACTGGCATTCTGAAAGCCTGTATTTGGGAGGCCCCACAGTAAATATAGAGTCATCTTGTTTTGAGAGAGGTGATCTGAGACTTTGTCTCATGCTACTATTGACACACAATACATTCTGGTAGCCCCAGTGCAAAGACTTCTGCTCTTCCTGCTCCTCTTAGTCACTAACATTTGTAACTTGTTTAACTGGACACATTTTTAGCATTTAGCTTGCAATTGCCTCCCATTTGGGAGCTCCCATTTGGGAGCACGAGGAAGAAAATTGTTGACAAGACACTGCACGCTCAGGCCCATGGATGCCTATTACGGCAGTTATAATTTGGACCAGAAGATTTAGAAACAAGGCAGTATCTTTTCAGCTTCTGCACTGGAAAGGTAATTTTAAATTGAAGCAATGTCATGGGATGCAAATAGAATGTGCTAATGAAGTCTGCTGAGTTTCAGGAAAAGATGTACATTAAGACCTTATTCTTTTTGCCCACGTACCAGGCTCCATTTTGGAGAGCCATCCCTTGCCTTGTCTGTCTTTGATGTGTTATTTTCACTGTGCTCTAGTGGCTATGTCCTCTCAGAGTAGCTGCAGTGTTTCTACATCTAGGATCAGAAGCATTCACTTGATGAATATTTGCAATATTGCAATATTTGCCACAAATATATTGGAACATATGCTATGAAATGCCTTGTTAATGGAACATGACTCTCTCTACGAACACAGCTTAAAGAATTCTCTGTATAAATTCAACTTGTTCTAGGCTGTTTTACTATGGTTGTCAAAACTCTCTGTCATGTTTTTCTTTTGGCTGCAGCTTGCTCAGCTGTCTCTTTGTGCAGGGTGAAGCTAATGGATGATTACAGAAGTTAAAACCAGGCATCCTAGAAATGGCAGAAAGGAGCTCAGTTTTTTTCATTCGTTCTGGTTTACCTCAAAATACCCTTTGGGATGTAATATTTACCCAGTTATTCTTGCTTGCTGCGTCTTTTATTTCCTCACAAGATCTTTTTTGTTGCTGTTGTTGATGGCATGTCCTAGGCCATAAAAAGAGGTGGAAGATAGTATAGATAGGAGAAGGGTGCTGTGAGTTTGATGTAACAAAGTTTTCATTGCACTACAATTTCAAAGAGAAGAAAAATCTCTTCCCAAATTAAAACTTCAGGAAAAACTTAACACAATATAAGGGCAGTAGAATTTGCTCATCTCCCCTTCCAAATACAGAATTACAGAATCAATCAGGTTGGAAGATACCACAGTGGCTCTGGTTCAACTACCCTGCTCAGGTAGCCATTCTAGAGCACATTGCACAGGTTTGCATCCAGATAGTTTTTGGATATCTCCTGTGAGGGATACTCCAGAACTTCTCTGGGTGACATGTTCCAATGCCTGGTCACCTGCACAGTAAGGAAGTTCTTCCTCACATTCAGGTGGAACTTCCTGAGCAGCAGTTTGTCCCTGTTGCCCCTTGGCACCACCAGGCAGAGACTGGATCCATCCTTTTGACCACCACCCTTTAGATATTTATACACATTAATGAGGACCTCTCTCAGTCATCTGTTCTTGAGGCTGAATAGGTTTGGCTCCCTCACCACTTCCTTCTAAGAGAGATTCTCCAGATGCCTGAGCAACTCTGTTGCCCTCTGCTGCATCCACTCCAAGAGCTCCATGCTGCTCTTGTCCTGAGGAGCCCAGAACTGGACACAGCACTCCAGATGTGCCTCACCTGGGCTGAGTAGAAGGGTAGGATCACTGCTCTTGTCTTGCTGGCAGTGTTCTTCCTGATGCACCCCAAGACACTATTGGCCTTCTTGACCACCAGAGCACACTGCTGGCTCATGTTGTCCACCAGGACCCCCAGGTCCTTCTCCACAGAGATGCTTTCCGGCAGATCAGCCCCCAGCCTGTGCTGATGACTGGGGTTCTTCCTCCCCAGGTGCAGGACCCTGCATTTGTCCTTGTTGAATTTTAGAAGGTTTATCTCTGCCCATCTTTCCAACCTGTTGAGGTCCCTCTAAAGGACTGCACTATGGGATATTGGCCACTTCTCTCAGCTTTGTGTTGTCTCTTACCTGCTAGGGAGGCATCCATCTCTTTGTCCAAATCACTGACAAACAACTTAAACACACTGGACCCAGTATGGGACCCTGGGGAATACCACTACAGACAGGTGCTTAAAAGCAGTTGTTTAAAACAAATATTTTTAAAAAATACAAAAAAGACTGGGGTCCAGGTTTTCCTACATTTAATGCACTCCTTCTGGTCATGTTATTACTGAACTCAGAACAAAAAAAGGTTGATAAAATATCTAGGTCCCAGCTGAAAGACAAACACTATGCAAACACCGATTCTAAATTGCTGGCTCATTTGAATTATTTAAAACATTTATGTTATTTTTTTAAGGAAATGTACTTTCTACACTATTTTTAGAGCTAAGTGAAATTATAATCGTGGATACCCCTTTGAATGGCTGCAAAACCTGAGTGTGTCTCTGAAATACAAACATCTATCCAGTTTTACTGACTTTACTGGAATTCCTAAACCTCACTGTCTCTGAAAATCAGAATAAGTATCTAACTATTCTTTGTTATTGTGGGGCACATCATCTTTATATTTCAGGAATAAAGGCGGATGATGAAAACTGAAGATTTAAGTCAGCATATGGCCACTATTATTGGCATTTGGATGAGTTACATTTACATATTTACATTTACATATTTTTTTTTTCCTAAATGAACACATTTCTCATTGTTAAAGGATTTGTCATTTAAGGTCTTCTAGCTCTTGAAAGCATGCTGCATTTGGAAAGATTTCCTTTAGTAAAGATAGTACAAAAATTAATGATTTCAAGATATTTTCACTAATCTGGCCAAAATTTTTTTCACATAGCAGTCTACCACATAACTTTGTATTTTCAAAAGCAAAAGTGACTTTCATGCACTTTCTATATAACCTGGTTTATAAAACAGCCAAACTTTCCCCTCTGTGTAACTTGTCTCATTTCTAAATTTGGGTATGTTTTGTCTTTGATTTTACAAGCAGAATATGCACGTTTACCCCTCCATACTTCAATTTTTCCCTACTGTACCCCTGATCTACTGTGATTTGACAAATGGTTATTGAATTAAATCACTGTTACTTGCATTTATGGTTTTTAAAAAGCCTATATCAATCTGGGTGAAATCCTCTGTGTGATCAGGTCATATTTAGGAAACCAGCTGTTAGGCTGTCAAGCTTGTATATATGTGCTGCAGTGCCATCAGAACACCATGAAGGGTTTAAACTGTTTGCTTCTGTGCCTTTGGTTTTCATGCTTTATAGAGGTGGATGAAGTTTTCCACTCAGAATCATTTTTTGATACTAGAGCTTCTACCAATCCTAGCTCAATAGCATGAGAATTTCAATAAAGTATAGTATCACATAAGGGATCTGAGTCACCTCCTGTGGGCATGAAGTGAGTGGTTTCCCTTCTATAACATTGTGACTAGAGCATTGATCTGTGTCTCTATGTGAAATTTCAGATGGAAATATTTTGGAGATTTTAAATAATAACTTCCAAATTGTTTTCTGTGAGTTCTTCATTGTCTGTTTTTCTTTTTCTGAAGGATCAAAGAAATTCAGCATATAAACTGCTCTGCTGCAAAGACAGTAGAAGTGTCACCCTTTTATAGTTAGCTCCTCATTTTGTGCTTAGTTTCCAGTTCTGCTAGGTACCATGCGCTTTAAACCCCTGAAGTCTGAAAGGAGTCCACGAGTGGCTTCTGGCTGGTGTCTCTATAAATATACTTGGGGGCAGAAGTCCACTGTACAGCATAATTTCCTGGGAATACAGTCCATTCTACTGTCTTCCTGAGACTAATGCTGAATCCTCAAACTCAGACACAGAGAAGATATACTGTTTCCAAAATCCCCTGAGATATCTTACACACCATTTAATCCTTGAGAGATGATGACAGAAATTAGACTCAGACACACACAACTGTATAAGTGCATACACACAGGGCGTTTCTGAAAATATTACTTTTCACATAGATATAGGCAGAAGGAACTCCCTTTGCCTTTTCAGTTTCCTTACTTCTCTAAACGAGTATTTGTTGTGGGGTCAAACTGCAGTCCTCAGTACCACTCGTGCCATTCTCTCTGAACCACAATTTGTCTTCTCAAGCTGGCTTTGTCATTTCCACTGCAAACCCTTTGCCTCAGCCTTGTATGACTGTGGGAGACGGTTTGACTTTCACCCAGCTGGTGCTTTATGGCTTTCTTTTTGCAAAACTCTTCTTCTGTACATGTGGGAGTTCATTTTTAAATTTTAATTTTAATTCATAAGTTAATGTTCTTTTGTAAAATGGTTTGTTCTATGTACCCCTTCTGTTACCTCCTTTTGGTTTTTCCCTGTCTTCTCCCCAGTGACAGCTTTATGATTGGTTCTGGGTTCTCCCTATGTTTTCCCCCCCCAGAGACAGTTATCTGCCCATCACCTGGCAAGTAACCTCCTGTTCCTGTCCATCACTTTAGGGGTCTCTCCCTGCTTCTGGAAAATTCTAGGAGAGGCGTCGAGTGATGGGACAGAATCCTGACTGTCACCTCATACTGTTCATTGCATGGTTATTTTATATGTTTGCTATGATATGAGCCACCTCCCTGTTATACCTTATTGGTCCTTGGTTGAACCCCCCCCTGTGTTACACCCCCCTTTAAAAGGTCCCCCCCGGGGTTCGTTGTGGTCTCTGGAGAGGCTGACACCTGAGGTGAGGGCTCCTCGCAGGAGTTCCAATAATCTCGTTGTGACCCAACCTCTCTGGTGTCCCTCCTTTCATCCTCCTGCCTTCACCACGCTGACGCTGCTGAGCAACAAGGACCCACCGGTGTTGATATCGGTGCCGAGGCTAGCTGGGCTTGAGAAACAGGCACTGTATCATGTACAGAATGAAGGGCTATTGCTTTACCTCTCCTCCTCATCACATCTTTCTCTTAGTCCAATGGCTGTCTACTTTCTATTCCAGGAGCAATGTAATGTATCCTGCAAGGTCCTTGAGAGTCATTAAAATAGATAGCAATACCACAACTCCTTTTCAAATCAACAGCAATTGAAAGAAGGAGCATATACATAAGGAAATCCCACAAATCATCACAAGGAGTAAGTCATGAATGGTTGCCATGCTCTCAAATTGCATTTTCAACAAATAAATGATTTTTATAACTTAACTCTACATATGTCAGACTAAGGTTCTTGAATTATATGCAATGGACTACATTGTATTACTTGTGTATATATATATATCTCACATTGAATAAGCAAAGCATGCTGTGGTATACTTACATCTCATGTTGACTCTATGTATATCATATGTGAAGTTGATTCTATTATTGGTATAAATTCTATTATTGGTATAAATTGAGGCCCTCGCACCCCATGTGTACCTGTATCCTTAGAACTTTGGCATGCCTTTGAAAGACAAGGACCTGAAGTCTGTGTCTTGATGTCACTGCCTCAAGCTGCACATATGTGCTGCCATGCAGTGAAAGTGAATTGATGCAATATATTCCATGCCTCTGCCTACATGACATAGACACACTTGATTCACTGATCCCATCCACCTGTGGAGGCTAGAAGTGGGGAAGAGTCAGGAGTTCCTTGTGGCCTACTGAGCATAGGATTATATGAGACCAGGACTGAAAAATGTGTTGCTGAGAACGACTCTCCCCCTTCCTTATTTTAAACGGGGTTAGGTTATAAGCGAATCTGCATGCACTTCCAAAGAAGACACAAGTTTTTGCAATGAATATAATATTGACAGCTGCAAAGCAAGACAAATGACATAAACAGGGTCCTTCACTTGAATCCGACTGCTGTTTGAGTAGTGTTTCTTCCTTTCCATTCTCTGAGTCACTCCCAGTTTCCTTTAGCTTCCTTCTTTCCATCTCACTCTCCCCTCTCGCTTTCTCAGGTGGAAAATAGGATGTGGCCCCCTCAGTGTGTCTGTCAAACATTTTGGCTCTTCAGATAATCTTTGACCGGACCTGACTGTGCTCCTTTCAGTAAAGCAGAGGATTGGTTTCCAGTTAAGCCTTTGGAATCCTAGTGCTCAGGAAGAATAACTCCAAGCACTGCATTTGGGAAAGCTTTATTAACAAGTTGAAAGTGAAAGAAAGGTAATAATTGCATTTAAACAATCAACCAAAGCAAAGCTCACCTCTGGGTTTATAAATTTGTAGGGAAGACATAATTACAAGGGGCTTGTGTTGCTACATTGCTTTTGCTTTGAAAAACAGATTGCCACCCCACTCCCACTGGATGAATAATTGGGTCCTCATAGGTCTCTTGAATCAAAGTAGTGTTGCAGTAAAACTTTATTTTTCCAGTGCTCATTAAAAGAGAAGCTGAATGGAAAACTCCCACTTTGGGGATGGGATTAGATAGCCCTAGATTATTCCTCCTCCCATGCCCTTTCAAGGTTTTTTGTTTCTTAATCTGCTCAGCAAGAAAAAGTAAATTGCCAGAAGTGAGATTAGTGAAGAATATTGTCCCAAGGACAATAAGGCGTTATTGCAAGGCTGGTATGAGATCCCTGCTTCAAAAAACCACAAGACTTGGAGGTGTGTGAGCCCTTAATTGCCTACTTCTGATAAACTGGCAGTGGAAAAAAACAAAAGAAAAAAGAAGAAAAACCCCATTCAGCCATGAATTAGCCTGGATCAAGTCCACTTGCTAATCAGAGTTTAATGAGGATGCTGCTGCTCTTAACATATTCAAAATGATCAAAACTGCCCTGGCTTCAAGTTTATGCAGTTAGTATTTCCTCTCTGCTGTCACTTCTGCACACTGGTTGTCATGAATCTTTAAAGAACATAATTATATCTGGGACAGGCATAGTGGGGAGAGTGGGAGAGTATGTACCTCAGAAGGAGTGAAAATATAAGGCTAAGAGTTATTCTGCTAATTTATTCCCATACCATCTAAATTGTCTACATCTCAGCTGCTGGAACAAATACCCCAATTGGCACAGTGTTAATCAGACCCATAAAGCTGGGATATATAGTTGGATTTCTATTACTGTATCACAGTCAGCCTTTATGTGCCCTTGCTGTTGAGGAATCCATAGGATAGTTGTGTATGAAGGTCCCAGAGTTCAAGAATCACAGGTCTCACTGTTGGCAGCCACAAACTGCCATTTGCTGCTTAAAGTCAATATGGCCACTGTGCCAGAGATCTCAAAGTGTGATGTTAGGAGATGCTTTGACTTTTGTTGGCTACATTGAAGTTAATGAGGTAGCTCACTGCAGTAACTATATCACTGAAAGCTATGCCTTTGTGCGTGCAGTGGGCTCCAGAGCACTGGCAGAAGGAAGCAGGCACTGGCAGGTATCCTTTTGATCCTCAGTCCTCATTCCCATCTTACTGCTTTAAACTAGATGCTATAAAGACACCAAATTAAAAAAAGAAATCTGAACAAAGAGCAAGAACTCAAGATTTAATACCTTCTAATTATGGGCTTGGTTTGGGATGTGGGACTGACCACATGAGGCTATAAAAGTTTTTACATAAACCTTTCTGATTTCTTTAAAAAACAGAGAAATTTCTATCCAGAAGGCAGTATGTGACCCTCATATTGTGAGAAAAGAAGTACATCTTCTGTTGGCCAACACTGTTAGGGCCACATGGTTTGATCAGACACTGCTGATCAGCAAAGATGCTGCTGAGTGCAGTTACATTAGGTCACGTACACACTGTCTTGCGCTCAAAGTTTAGTTTATTTCCAGCCTACCCTCCACAGGCTTATCAATCTTACAAACTGTCTATAAGACTGCGAACACTTTGTAGAACAGCTATTCAAGATGGCAGGGAAAGAATGAATTTACTATCATATGTCATTAATAATTCTTGAGAGGGGGTTTGGTGGCATTTTATTTGTATTTTTGTTGTTGTTTTTTTGTTGTTTGTTTTTTATTTAGACAGAATATTTTCATTACTTTTGGCGCTGTGATCTCACAAAATCCAACACTGCTATTGGTAGAGAGAAAGTAATATGTTGAGGCAGGATATTTTTCATTTTAAGTTGGAACTATATGTAAAATATACACTAAATGAAACTGATTTTAAGTTTTCTTACTCTTGACATTCATGCCATCCATTACATAGTTAGAAGATTTCTAGTACTTTTTTTGCAATGATATCAGATAGAGAGATAAATCAACAAATCAAATTTCCCCTTTTTCCCCCTCTAAAAACTAGAGGGATAATATCAGGGTTGCAGCAACTTAGTTGTTTATTTGTAAAGCACTAATGTCTGGTGTTAAGGAAGGCAGTATTTATATTGACAAAACATATTTGAAAAATTAAAACTTGCTCAGTAATTAAAAACTGCCTCGGGTAAACAATTTTTATAGCCATTAACGTTTTTAATCAAAAGTCACTTTTAATCAGATGGCCATTGTCCAAAAGAGAATTTCAAGTCAATATCCCATTATGGTCTGTCTGAAAAAGACATTGTCTTCAAAGAATATTTATGCAAACATGGTCCAATACTAAAGAAATGCAATATAAAAGCAATTTGATGTTATTTGACCCCATCACATATAATGCTTTAGAGCAGCAAGGTAACTGAGACGAGGGTAGGCAGCATATATTTTATACTTTGAAGTGTAAGATTTTTAGAAACTCTTTGCAAAATCTTTGTAAAACCTGGATTGTTTCTGTAATACTTCTATTCTAGCTGTAAACGTTCATCAGCTTTAATCTCCTACATGCTGGAACACCAGCATTTCTTGAGCTAACTAGTTGCAGCTTCATTTCTTGAGTTTTGACATAGTTGATCATTCAGTTTTCATCCTCTTTCTTCATATTAAGAGATGTGGCTTATCTGAGAATCTACATAATAGAAACAGTTTGTGACTAGATATTGAAAAAAAAAATCTTAATAGATCAGGGGCTTTTTAAAACAGCACATAGTTCATGCACCATTTAGAAGCAATAATCTTCTTTCCAGCAAGAAGTGATTGTATCTTGTAATTGAGCTTTGATAAAGAGGCCTAAGTAAGCTCAGACAGACATGAAATATTTGTGTTTAAGAGTGCTCAAATGTTCCATCTGGATAAAAAATTCTAACTGAAACATTTAGACATTTCCAGAATATTTTTGGACATTTTCAAAATGAAATGTTTTGATTTTTCTGAATCAATCTTTTATCTGCTTTTCATTCTATACATGACTTTGCCATTTTGACATTTTGTTTCAGTTCAGGACAAACCCAAATATTAAAACATCCCTGCAGTAAGAAATTCCAGTTTTGGAACGTGTCTGCTTCTGATAATGAATGATATATAAATTTGTTCAAGATGTTATGAATCTAAAAAGCTGTTCATATTTTATCCAAATTACAAGGGAAAACTTGCCTATGACTTTCAAAGTCCTTTGCAAGATAATATAGAATCCTTTTGTTCCAGAGTAACCTGCCAGAATAGAAAATATACAATATATAATATATACAATGATATACAGTATATTTCTAGAAGCTTTAAGCAACAGCCCTAAAATAAGATTTAGAAGACAAACTATTTGGACAGTACAGGGTGGTAGTAAGGCCCAGTGCTTATATTAGAGCTAAAAACATTACTAATATTTGTAGAAGGTCAGTGTGTATTTCCAATCTAAATTATTATCACATCATTTTAGTTATAGAAGGCTTGAACTTTTCTATGTGTTGCCCAGTTCAGGACTGATCCTTGTGTTCTTTCTGGACATGTCCTGTTTACTTGGTGACAGATACATAAGAAGGATGGATGGGGACAATGCAAAGCCATCACAAGAAGCATTGGACCTTACTCCATTTTTATTTGCCCCAGCATCCAGGATTAATTTCCACTGGAGCCAGTGAAACAGAGTTTAGCTCCCAACATGGTTTTTTGCATCTGTTCTGTGCATGGAGGTGGCACTAGCCACCGTAGCTGAGCATTTGCAATGTACAGCTGGGTGTCCTGCCATGAAAGAAGAGGAACAGTTGGGACACTATCATTTCAGCAGTTTTGAGCTACAGACTGGAAAAAGAAGAGCTGTAGGAAAAATCTGTGTATCAAAGCAGCCACAGGGCTGCTGTCGCTATCTGCAGGGGACTGCATCAGCCTGGAATCTGTGACATGAAAAAGGTAGTGCAAAGAATGCCTGAACTACTGGGAGGTGCAGGAGGTAATTTAATATCACCCCATTGGCATAGAATAAATGTGAATGAGGGGGAAAAGAGGCCCACAGTTTACAATAGGCTCAGTAATACTGCATGCATTTTGAGCAGGCGCAAAAGAACAGCACAACAAATGCTTCTAGAAGGT
This sequence comes from Trochalopteron elliotii, assembly GCA_024734555.1. Classification (NCBI taxonomy): domain Eukaryota; kingdom Metazoa; phylum Chordata; class Aves; order Passeriformes; family Leiothrichidae; genus Trochalopteron; species Trochalopteron elliotii. The sequence continues at coordinate 1,586,366 of JANPWX010019821.1, forward strand.
TCCTAAAAAGCAGCCTTTCTGCTCAGATAGTTTGTCAAGGACTTGGTATGCAGGACTGAAACAACATTTTAAAAGGGAAATTTCCAAGTCACGAACTTCTTTTTTGAAGGAGTTCCCAGTTCCTTCAAAACTGAGAAAGGGTTTGTGTTCATTTCAAGTTTTGGGTGAAAATTTGGGTCAAGTTTCAAGATGGTTTCTCGACCTCTAATTACTATTATTAGCACTCCTAAATGGACTCTTTAGAAAATCCCTTGACTAAGGAGGGCTGGAGTGAGCTAATGAGTATGAGAGTGAGAAGAAGGTTCTTGTTTGAATTTTAAATACTCCAGCTCACTAATTGGGGACTCTGGAGAATGCTTCTTTAGTTATGGAGGGAGTTCAGGGGCAGGTGGGAATAAGAACAATATTTTTTAGACGTGTCACTTTAAAGTATACCCAATGCTGCTTTGACATGGCACCAAATGAATTTTTAAGCAACAATGAGTAACCTTATCCTCCCTTTAGGCACTTGCAGAACTTACTTATTTTTGTTTTTAAAAAATGATCTCGGCAAGGTTTTCTGTGGTCTCAAAAATTTAATGAAGAATAACATTCTTTGATGATCCTGGAAACGAGCATCTTTTCTTTTCCAAATAAAAATGAAAAAGCAGAGAGCCTCATGCCTACAAGTCTGTTATGTGTTAGACCAGCAGAGCTCCCACTGACAGTACAGTTCCAACTGGACGCTCTTCCTGTCTTATGTTTTTGTTTTCCATTTTTTGAAATAAATTATTTTCTTTACATTGTACTCACTGCATGCATCATTTCTACCCTCAGAACCCATCCTGATTTTTTTTTCTCAGAAGACCTACAGCGGTGGCACTCTTACCCAACATGAAGACTCTTTTATTTTTTTTAAACCAGAAATTCGTTTTAGTGATGACCACCTAAACACAGTTGACACAAACTCCATTTCTTTTCTGCTAAAAAGGAAGATAGGGAATGCACTTACAAACACACATATTTATTCTTTTTGTCTACAGGACTTGGAAAAATGCTCATGTAAAAATTTATGTGTCCTTCATGAACTTAGAAATTATGTGAACTCACCATGAAAACTCTGGAGGTTGGGCTATACCTAGTATTTCAGAAGGCAATTCCACATTATGAACAACGGAGAATAAAAGAATCTCCAGTAACATTTTTTTCTTTCTATAAGCCTAGGAATCCAATGAATTGAAATATTTAATTTTGTCTGATTTTTGGCCAATTACATTTTCTTTTACAATTCCACATAAATAATCAACTTCACCCATGTGAAGCTATGCAAAGTTTAAGATACAATTCATGTCAACCCAAACTTTCCCTGCTGTGTAATGTTTTTGCTTCCCACCTGTAGAGACAATTGAATCCCACAGTTCCATGGTGACAGATTAACTGGGTATTGATGTCTGACTTGAAGTAATTTGCACACTCTTTTCCCACCTTACGTGTATGCCTCTGAAATCCTGATTGGTGTTCTACTGATGACAAAAAGAAGACCTTATTTGTATTTGAAAAAAATTCTTCTATCTCTTGCAATGATTTAGCATCAATACAAGCAATTTTGCTCATCCTTTTGTGTTTATAGAGGCTGATGAAAATCTGTTGAAGATTTTGCCTCATGATTTTACAATATAGTACTGACAAGAATGAGCTTAGTTAACCTAAACTGTCTCATACAGGGTCAAAATATAGTGATCTATTTTACAATTGATACACCATTACACTGTGTGTTGTGGTCCATTCCTGCAATGGGCTGAAGACTGTTTGTTTTGTTGTGCCTCTCCAAGGCGTCTTGGCACAGCCTATCAGACTGCATAAAACTGAAGAAATTACATACTGCTTTCCTCCCTTTCCACAGTAGCAGCATCTCTTAATTACACAGTTTTGCTGACATTGTGATGATATTTTTACTCACCTGGGCAAAGATAGGGCAATAGGATGAGCATTAAGAGGAGAGACTGCTTCTTATATATATGCTCTTACAAAATGTTTTATAATACACTGCACAGGGTATCTCTTATTTTTTGTTGCTTGCATTTAAATTCGCACTGGAGAAAGAATCTGACTGGTGTAAAAAGGAAAGCAGAATTGAGCATGATTCCACACTGCAAAGAGACTTTCATTCCAACTCTCAACTCTATAGAGATGTCTTTGCTTGCTTTTCCATTTTTTGGGCAGACTTCACTCTGCTCCTTAGGCAGAGGCAGCCAGCTGTTTTCAACACCTAAAGGACAAGAAGACCTTGAAAGAAGTTCAAGATGCCATGCTTGCACTCTGGATAAAGATTATGAAAAGATTTGATTGGGGCATGGGGTGGAAACAAGTAAGATACTTGGCAGCTGCTTTCTAAATGAGCTATGCGATCAGCCTCTTGGAACAAATTTCAACAGCTTCAGAATAGGTTACCTAAATTTATTCCCTCATTTAATCAGGTTTAAATAAAAGCAGATTTCTGTTTCTCCTTCCCTCTTTGCATGACATCCCAAGGTGATACTGACTGTGGGAAGCCAGGCACATAACAAGGGGGATACATGGTACATATGGAACTCATTTTCATTAGTGATAGACATGTAGCTCTTCTCCTTAGACCCACCATAACATCAGTAGTTCAAAATTAAGTTGGGCACCAGAAATGGACCATGAAGTAATAGAAGAATTCTCATTAAACATTCAGATTCCCACAAATGCCATATGCACCCAACATGTCTTTTTCTTTGTGATCCTGCACAGATACTTACAAGCCTTCTAGGAAAATATTTAAGGATCTATTCAAACGTGACCAACCTCGGGTTTGCCAATGGTACCTACAGGTTAGAAGAAAGGAAGTGGGTGGCTTTTCGTAAATGTTTGTCCAGGTTATAATCTCTGAGGTGGAGAGGAGGTCTTGTCATGCCTGGTGCAGAGCTCCCACTCAAGAAATTTTGCTCATGTCCTTGTCACCCCAGCCAAATTCAGAGGCTCTGAAAAGCCCAAGAGCATTTGGAAATAGTTGCATTAATTGGTTAATAAGTTCAGAGCCAAGTACATGTTTGTGCAACTTCCTTACCCTTGAGGAAGCCTGTTTAGAAATGGTTCTGCTATCCTCCTGCATAGAAGGCCAGGCCTCAGCTCTCCTGGAGCATGTGAAAATTATGCGAGGCTTGGTTATGTTCATATTTCTCAGATTCTCAATGCTACTTAGGTACCTAGACATCCCAAGATCTGTTGACAAAAAGGATAGTTATTAGAAGATCAATACTCAAGGTTCAGCTTTGAAAATCTGACCTAGAATTGTTCTAAAACAAATTTGAATACCTCAAAATACAGATGCTTACATCCATGGCTATGTATCGGAGACAGTCATTCTCTTGAGCACAGGTGTCAGTTGGTTCTGAGGCAAAAAAATGAGGCCCTACTTAAGGTTTAAGAACTTCAGTCCTAAGTGTGCAGACCATCAGCCCTGCATCTTGCCAGGCTCTGATTGGAACAGGCCAAAGTGTCAGGCTCTGAGTATAAGGAATAGGCCTGTGCACCTGTTGCTGGTCATCTGTATGCATGCATGCCCTGATTACCTATGCAGATAATTGTGTAAAAGCTCTATTATTACCCTATTACATTAAAATCCAGCCTTCAGGGCCTCTGGTGTGCCTCTGCAGGCATGGAGTGGTAGAAAAGCCACTATAAAATCATACTTTAGAAATAGTTTTTCAGAACTGAGTTGTGGAACATACACAATGATTTAGATTAGAAAGAAAGAAGGCAAGGAAGAAAAAAATTATAAGAAAAGAGTGAAAAAATATGGTAAAAGAAAGAAATCTTGAGTATATGAATGCTGCTTTCAGAAACAAGAGACATCTCTTTGGGAAATGAAATCTGTCCAAAGAAATGAGGGGGCGGGGGAAAAGGTGAAACACTGCCAATGAAACAGAAGAAAATCTCAAACTTTCCCACAGAAGTCTTAGTCAAACCAACACAGAAACAGAGGAGTTAAGAATGAGGGATTTATTTCCAAAAAGAAGCCAAGACAAAGATTTCCAGACAGAAAAAATAGTGTCATTAAAACTGAAGCAGTCAGGAATGATGGTAACCAGTATCATCCAGCAGGTCTGGTTACATTTCTGTTGCTTTTCACTTTTTATGTGGATAGCTTTAGCAGGCTCCAAGTGTCGAAGTTATCTTTTCTTGAGATCATCCTCAGTGGTCATCCTTCCTTCAAGGCAGATCCTGCCTCCGCTTTGGCTGATTTATGCAGCTTCCAAGGCACAACAAAAAAGCAGCAGAAAACTGATAACTCTGACCCCAGAATGCTGTTCTTCTGTGGTACTGTCACCATATAGGCCTCTCCCCAGTTATCCACAGTGAGAACTTATCTTAGAGAGGTGGATGTTTTCAGGCTCTATTCTTCCCTAGCAATCCCAGACTGTCAAAGCAACCCTGTGGGAAAATGTCAGGCAGCATAAAATTGATCAGCCTCCAGTTATTTTGTGTGATGTGAGACACGCTGGTTTCTGTACCAGCATGGGAGCAGTTATGTGGTAACAACATCCTTATCCCCAGGCCACCTAAATTGTGCCAAATGCAGTCCAGCTTCAGATTCAGAATCTACAGGTTACTAATATGGTAGAAACAGTAAATTGGAAGTTTGGTGCATAACAAACATCCTCTGGATTTTCGTTTCTACTATGCAGCCAGCTCACAGTTGTATTGACAAAAAGCTGCTATAACAAATCTCTAGCACTGTGCTATTTGGTTATCCTGATGTTGCTTTTAGTGGTGAGGATTTTATGGGCATTCCTGTGAAAACCCCACCTGCTGTGAAGTTGCTTTCTTCTTCATAGATTCACAATCTGGCTCCTTTTTGACTGAATTACTAGGCTTCAAAGAAGAAATGCACAGTAGAATATAAAGAGCCAGGAATCACAGTGACAGAGAAAGCAATTGGTATTACAGATGCATGGTAATACCTTTCTTTATTAAAAGAAATGGTGCTTCGGAGAACATATTTCTTTAGGAGTAGGCTGTTTTTTAACATCCTTCCTAAAATAACCCAAGAAGAATGCAAAGGCTCTATGACTTTAGTTTTTTATTTTGTATAATTTGAGGTGCCTAACAATTCAAAATAGACATTGTCATCATCACATAGCATATAAAATGTGGATGGTGAAGACTGCAGAGGGTTCTCAGTCCTGATTCAGACTCCATTGTTGACCAGAACAGAATCTGGCAGGAATAAAACTTTCTGAACTTCTTGGAAAATTAAATCTCAAATCATAAGTAACACCAGGAAAAAAAAGCAACCAAACAAGAAAACAAAAAACAATGGCAAATGAGAAAAATATGGGAAAAATTCCAGTGTCTCTCCCTGCTCATGGCATTCCCACTTGCAAAACCATTTTTCATTCCTTTCTGCAGAGAAATATTTATAGTGTATGAAGCTTACATTAATCAGGAAAATAACTAAGGGTTGTTTTTTTTTATATGAGGCATAAAACACAAATGGAGATTTTTTTCTCCAATCAGTTCTTAGCAAAAATCATGACAGAATATCAAAATCTGTCACTATAAGAATAAACCATTCTTGTTATCATTGCATTTTTAACATTAGTCCAAACAAGTTACATAAACTAGCATTCTTATTTAACCCACATCAAGGATGATATTCAGGATCCAGGATCCAAATGTCATTCCTGACACTTTTCAACTCTTACAGCCTGGCTGTAAGTGGTAATCTGATCTGACATCTATTTATAACGTGCCATATTGTGAGTATCTCTGCTCCAGAGATAACGCTCTGGAATCATAACACTACCTAGATCCAATGCATCGATTTTCTTCCTTAGAAGACCTTTGGAAAGAACCATGCATATTTGGTGCATTTTACTCAGTTGTTACATGTTTGAAACCGCAAAGCACCCATGTGCACTGAATTACTGATGGCAAGATCACGTATTTTTAGTTTTGCAGAAATAGTAGCCAAACTGTTGTCTGTTTTGCAGTCTGCAGCATTAATCCTGCACTTTCTCTCTTTTTTTTCCATTTGAGACAGAGGATTATTAGGGCTCACTTAGGTTGTGAGCAAACTCAAACTGTTTGGTGTTTTCATTAGGGAAGGATACACACCTAAAAGAAGACATGTCATCCAGAGGGACCTGGACAAGCTTGAGAACTGGCACCATTGGGAATTTCATGAGGTCTAACAAGACCAAGTACAAGGTCCTACACCTGGGTTGGGGCAAGCCCCAGTACCAGCACGGGCTGGGAGATGAACAGATGGGGAGCAGCTCTGGGGGAAGGACTTGGGGGTGCTGGGGGATGAGAAGCTGGACATGACCCAGCCATGAGCGCTCCCAGCCCAGAAAGCCAAAAGTGTCCTGGGCTGCATCCAAAGCAGCGTGGGCAGCAGGGGAGGGAGGGGATTCTGCTCTTCTGCTCTGCTCTGGTGAGACCCCACCTGGAACCCTGCACCCAGCCCTGGGTTCCCAGCACAGGAAGGACATCAGTCTCTAGGAATGATCCAAATAAGGGTTACTAAGATGATTAGAAGGATGGAGCACTTCTTCAGCAAGGAAAGAACTGGGATTGTTCAGCTTGGAGAAGAGATGGCTTTGGGTTAACCTAACTGGGACGTTCCAGTACCTGAAGGGAGCCTACAAGAAAGATGGAGAGAGACTTTTTACAAGACCATATAGTGATAGTACAAGGGGAAATGGCTTCAAAATAGAAGAGAGTAGGCTCAAATTAGGTGTTAAGAAGAAATGCTTAACTGTGAGGGTTAATTCTTAACTGTGAGGTAAGGTACAGGAGCAGATTGCCCAAATCTGTGGGTGTCCCATGTGAAGCATGGATAGATGTTTAAGGCTGAATGAAACTCTGAGCAACCTGGTCTAGTGGAAGATGTCTCTGACACGATAGAAGGGTCCATGATCTTTAAGGTCTCTTCCAACCAAAACCATTCTGTGATTCTATGATACACTGATCTCTTCACATATCTTGGCCTTGTTCTATTGTTTTATTGACATCATTAACCCTAAACTTCTGAAGATTTACTTGTTAACACATGCCAAAACTCATAGGGCCATGAATATGGATAAGGAATTTTCATTTCAAACTCTGCCTAAACAGGATGATTACTGATTAATAATTATAGCCAAGGTCCACCAAAACAAAGAGCTTGAAAGCAAAGCCATTTTGTGGCTCAAAAGCAAGCCCTTGAGGTAGTCAAAGCTATACTTTGAGAAGAATAGAAAGAACTTCTAAATACATAAAACTAAAAAAAAAAAGGAAAAAAAAAGAAAACAGAACTAGATCCTGTCTTGTTATAATGCTCAAGTAGTGAAAGCAAAAATTGTTCTTAAAATACATACAGAGAGTAACCATGCCTTGGTCCACTTGCTGTCTAGGATTCACGACAAACCAAAAAAGTCAGACAGGGAGAGTAAAGGTGAAATGAAACTGAACAGTGACTAATTTTGTTGTGCTACCCAAAGGAGAGAGAATTTCTCAAAATCAGTTTGATGAATTGGAAGTTCGACACTATGGGAAAAGTGGACTCTTCACTTTCTGGTTTTCAGTTCAAATGAACCAATTATTTTGCTGACCTCAGGGTCCAAATTTCAAAGAAAGCTGAAGACAGGCTTAGGCCTGCTGCTATGGCAAATTCCAAAATACCCAATTACTGACCTCAGGAGGAGTCAGCATTCCTAAGATTAGAGTCACTGGGAGTTTACTTCACAAACTCACTTCTAATAATATACTATAGTGCAGACACCATTAACCTGCCTTTTTCAGTTAGCAAATAAGATAGGTCTTAAGGCAAAATAGTTATTAACAGTAGGAGTTACATCTCTAATTGAAAACAGCAACATCTGCAGGGGAGTGTAATAAAAGCATATAACAAGTGAGTGTGTTAGTAGATTACAGGGACTCCAGGTAATTGTTTCATAAGACAGCTCTGAAGCAGAAACAACGAATATTTCAGGACTTCATAAGTCTAGACTAATTCTGGTCACTGAAGAGTGTCCCAAGTATTAACTCTGTTCTTACTAGCCAATTTGACCAGCATTAAACTGGCAGACATCCCAGATTTCCTTATTATTTGCACTGCATTTATTTCAATGTTTACATCATTTTGTAGCTAGCTAATTCTCTTCTTTTTCTGCCAACTCATATAAGGATGCTGTTCAATAACAAAGCCCATTCACATCAGTTACTTGACGTAGAGCTATTGTGTCCTAGCTGTCAGTTATTCTAAAACATCTTTAGGCCTAAGTTATTCTAATATCAGTGACCTGCTGCTTCTATATACAAAACTCTTCCACTGCTTTTATAATCAAATGCACAAAGCAAAAGCCTGAAAACTGAGCACCTGCTGAGCACCCAGAAACTCTTGGTGAAGCCTATCAGTATTGCAGATATAGAAGCTGAGATATTTAAACATACAGGAGAAGTTCTTTGTTATTCTCCATGTCTGAGGTCATATTTTGCCTTCTGGATCAAGCTGCTCTTCACACAATTGGAAGAGATTTCTAGACCTCTTTATAGAATTTTTCCTAATTTATCATTTTACATTTTACTCAGCATTTATGAGTCTTTTCTGTGCGCTTACTTCAGATGACTGAAGAAAGTATGGTGTTTACAGCGCTTCTGTATAGTATTCTAGTGTTTGTCTGAATTTTGGAGCTGACCTGTATTTTGTGGGTGCAGTGTTAGGTTTTATATTATGCCTTTCCATATGCTGGCTGTTCTGTGGCACAGGACTTCTCAAGAAGGACAGCAGATACGTAGTTTTGTCACCTGTTGCAAATGTGTACTTAACTCTGTTTCTAGAAACAGCAGCACAATAGATAAGCAAGCATGTTCTTTTTGCCTGTTACTGTCTGGAAGCAGACTATATTTCAAGCACCTTTTAATTAATTTCTGTGCAAACTCTGAAGGTAACAGCCCACATCCACTCAGCAGAAGCAAAAAAATCTATTCCCATGTTCAGATAAGGGGAAAAAAGCTTCAGCTTCCTTGTCCCTGAAGTTGCAGATGACAACAATGATCAGATGGCAACAATGATCACATTCTCAATAATGCCTCTGTCCATGAAGTTCTTAAACAGGCAGTCTGCCAGGGGTGTATGTTGCAGCTGATACATCTAGGGGCCCTTTCACTTCTCATTACCACCTTCTTATTTCTTAAACCTCAAACAAGGTTTGTTTCAGTAGGACTGCCACAGCCATCACAGTAACATGCTAGTAATTCACAATTTAGAAAGTGAGGTGGTGAAGCAGCTCAGGTGTACAAGGACTACCAGGCTACACAAGGAGCAGATAAATTGCCTTCTGCTTCCTCATATATCTGCTCTGAGTTTTGTATAGATAATAATGTTCTTTTACTAGATATACCACCTAAATTTACAAGCTGTAAAAGGAAAGACAAACCCCTTAGGTGATTTGAGAATCACATTAAATACTTGTTAAGCCTCCAAATGTTCCAGCTTCATGTTCAAGAAACTTTGGCCAAGGCTGGTTTGTGATATGAGGCTGTTTGTAGAGCTGGTTGAGATATTCCCAGAGGGGCTATTCCCACTGGACCTTTGCAATGCCTTTGCCACAATCTATGGCTCTGGTCAGACTTCTTTGTGTTTCCAGGAAAACGTAGCAACTTCTGGAAAAGGGAGGCAGTGATGTGCACAGTATCCTGAACATCAGCTCTTAAAAAGCTGTGAGTTTTCTCAGAACTCTTTAATATGGGTGCTTTACTTTGTTGCTCTTCTCTGGTTATAGCCAAATCCCCTTCCCCAGGATAGGTCAGAGGAGTTGGAAACAGAGGGTCAGATCTACTGCTCTGCTACTAGGGAACTGGGGCAAAAATCAGCCACTCATTTAATTTGTGAATATTAAAAAAGTCAACAACAATTTCTTTCAAATCTACAGCCTGCCCTAAGCATGTAATGTAGTCAAATTAAATCCCTAATAAAGTATCTATGAAATGAAAACCAAACATGTCCATCTTTTGTAGTTCCAGCTTCCCCTAATGGAAAATGGATGTATTTCAATCAGCCACATGTCCAAACTGTGGTTGTTCTCACAAGTCTGATTTCTTCCCTTAAATGGGATCCATTCAAGAATGTGACACTGTTGTTTCTCTTTCTGGAGACCTACATGACAGTCAGAAACAGCACACAAATGAGCTCAGTCTCGCAACTGTGGTCCTTAGAGACACTGAGCCCTTCACGAACAAGATGAAGATGTTCAGACATTTGGAGAAGCCAGGAGTGCTGGGTTGCTCAGGACAGCTTTGGCAGCCAGGGATAATGATGCAGTGCCGCATTTTGACATGCCAGCAGCACTGAAGGCAGCTTTGAATAGCAAAGTCCCTCTAAACCACCAGAGTGGTGTAGAGAGCTGCAAGCAGGATTCACAGCTGAGCACAGAGTCCTGAGTGCCGTGTCCTTAAACGGGAGAAGCCAGGCTGACTCTTTGGCTTCTCCTACCTAGCTATCCACTGTTAGAGACACTTGGCATGACACAGCAGAAGAGTGAAGTCACTGGGCCCTAGTGACACTCTATTTAACATTTCTTTTAACTGTCTTTGCATTAATCAGGCTGTTTAAGTGGACCCTGATGTAAATATGAATTGAGTCTCTCTGGAGCTGTTTGTTTGCTTCCCTGGGAAGTTTTACATATTGGAGACAAAGCTGTGTCTTATTATAGCTTCATCTGACCATGAAAGACTAAAATACTGGAATAACTGATGGTTATTCAGATATAAATAACAGATTGATTCTCCTGATTTCTGCCTCACCTTCTCTCACCTTTCCCCAGGAAGCATCAGTATAGGGTAGATTGCTAGAAAATATTGCCAGAATTTATTTCAGTGTCTTGTCTTTCTGTAGGTTCATGCTTCAATGCTGCATGCATTGCAGAGCAAGGTGCCAGGATTTTCCAGCTTTGCCAACTTTTTTTACTCAGCCTTCCAATGTCACTAATTTCCCAGGCTTTGACATAAACACTGATACAACCCAGGAAACTCTTTTTTCAACTCTTACTGTGTGAATTGAGCATAGTTAAGCCTTGTCGTGTGTACCCTTCCCTATGGTTCTACAAAGGTAAGTCAATGACTTTATGTAGCAGATGAAAGCTGCCATGATAATTTAAAAAATGTATTAGCTATTCAGGGTAGGTAAATAGTCCCCATGGTATTGATAGCAGCAGCTGATGTTCACAGACGTGACTTCTTTTTTGCCCTTTATTGCATTTTCTGTGTGGAACAGTGTTTCTGTTTGAACAGTTCCTTGCACCTAATATTTCCTAAAAGCTGTATCTGTGTCACTCTGTGCTTTAGACCTTCCTCAAGACATCAGGAATTTTTTCTCTCCTATCATATCTAGGAAAGCGGGTGGATTTTAGACTGCCTCAATATTTCCTTTCCTGTGCTATTATCTTTCCTGGGGGCTGACATTTTTGTTCTGTCTACTGACTTGTTGCATACATATAGACTGATCCTTCTGGTACTGGTGGGCACTTGGCTAGTAGTTGCAGCTTGCTGCTGCGTGCAGTGATGTGGAGTATATCTGTCAAGTCCCGTGACACTGTCTGTCCCAGGGCTGGCTTCCTCTGTAGCAGGTATTCCCTGCCTGCAATTTCATCACAACCCACAAAGGGATTATTCGCTTTTGGGAATCAGAGAATTGTCACAGCCTTAGTGAGAGGTCAGTTTGTGCAGCAGCTCTGGACAGAGAGACAGCATAATATCTCACGCAGCTATTTGAAGATGAGCAGCTGGAGAGAGACTAGAGGTTCTGCGTCACCCCTCCCAAGTGGTTCTGCCCCTGTGAGCTGGGCAGAGCCCCC
>JANPWX010019821.1:1598558-1654416 GCA_024734555.1 Trochalopteron elliotii
GGAGGAGGAGGAGGAGGCAGAGGCAGAGGCAGAGGCAGAGGCAGAGGCAGAGGCAGAGGCAGAGGCAGGGTTACTTGGGACTGGATTTTCAAATGCAGGTCTCAGATGTACTATCATGTAACAAGCGGATTAACCAGTTATTGCGCATCAGTTGAACTGTGGTAATCAATACTGTATTCATGTTAGTCCAGCACAAACTAAATCTAAACACATCAGCTGACTTTTTGGCTAAGGCCACTCACATGGCCTTGAATCTGCCATTAGAACACAAATATAGTCTCTTATAGTCAGTCAGTCTGACTGTCAGACAGGATACAAGCAATCATGCTCAGCCTTAGAAGTTGTTTGAGGGCATGGAAGAGCTATTAAACCTATGATACAGAGGAGTTAAGGGACTCAACAAATTTAAGATTACAAACTAGAGCTACACTTAAATAAAGGAGAATCCATCTCTAAAGAGAGAGTAGCAAGACATAAAGGTAAATCCGTAGGGAGTGTCAGGTCAAAAAGCTGAACTTCCTTCATGTTCTTACCCTAGGCTGCCCAGAACATACTAGGAAAATAAAGAACTGTTGGGCTGGATGTGGGCTGACAGATATACTTCCAATACTTAAGATGTAGGCACAAATACTTCCAATATTTAAGATGTAGGTATCACTGCTTCAATTATGTCTCATTGTTTTCAGTTTGCCTGCATGACTTGGAAAGGGGAGACCAGGTGATGTCCTGCAATATGTGAAGCTGCCTGTCACTCATGGTATGTTGGAAAGAGTAGTTTCTGCAGTAATCGAGAAGCTTCCAAATGGGTAACAAACTTGCTCTTTGTCCCTCTGATCAAATACAGCAGCAACAACAACAACAATAATAACAATGATAATAACAAGGATAATAACAATAACAATAACAATAATAATAAATAATTTTAAAAATTCAATCCCTATAAGACCTTTCTCCTTCAATTTCTGTTCTAGATTTTCAGGCTTATCTAGACTGAAAACTCCTGAATTTTTTCCTGTTGTGTGATCAGTGGTAAACTTCAGTCTGAGTAACTTAGTTAATTTTTTTCACATATACTAGGAGAATAGTAGAAGAGGACAGTAGAAGAATTTAAAAAAAGGATCCCTAAGAAAATTCACTGGCTGGTTCCAATTCCGACCACTTGCACAACACACACAGTGCAAAACCAGGATGCAACCTCAGCTAACAGGAAACCTGGCTAGAACTGCACGTCTTTCATAGTTACATGCTTTATATTGCACAGGGAAGTAAGGATATAAAAAATTAACCTGTCCAAGTTTAATTTTCCTTGCTTTCTTTTCATGAAGGAAGGTAGAAATAGGAATGTCAGAGTGACAAGGTATTTTTTTTAATTAGCTGAGCAGATAATCCTGGTGTAAATCTGCATTGCTGTGGGGCTGTATGAACATCAGGCTAAAATACTTTATGCCCTGATAGAAAACAAATAGGAAATGAAATGAAAAGTCTACTGTAAAATCTAAAATGTAAACAACACAAAAAAAGAAACACAAAACTGCACAATGCATAAAATTTGTAATCATGTGGTGTTTAATTCAAACCATCTTGACAATTCATATGAAATTTCAGGTCAGATTCAAGACAGAAGGTTGAGAAACTAGAATGTAATGCCATTTTTGTACTCTCTGCTTATGCCTCAGTGGGAAACAAAAAGCAGAATTCAGCCCTAAGGGGCTAAAATATGTATATTTTTCAAACTCAAGCCTTTGTTTTGTTGTTTTTTGACATGGTGTGGGGTGGTTTTTTGGAAGTATGGCAAAAAAGATTTCTAATAAAGTAGGACATACACTTGCTCTATTTTCATTACCTATCTGAATCTAAAACAAAGATAGATCGAAACTTCAAGTAACATTTGTGTATTAAAAGGAATTATTCCTGACAATTTCAATGACAAGTTTCAGCTTGATGTGATTTAAAATGGGCAAGTTACAAAGCCCTAAAAAAATGGAGTTTTATAATGGAAATGCTGACAGACCCTTAACTACAGCAGCGTTGCTGGGCGCCACTCTAATAAAAGGTGGCAAGGATCCAGAAGTATTCACAGCTGCATGTCTAAACTTTATTAAGTATCTGACTATAGTTTGCAGGTCCTCAACCAGATCATAACTCACTTAATTCTGACACATTCCAGTTTATAATTAGTGTTGTACTAATATGTTCCTAACTGGTACCAGCATATTCCTATGTTCTTTTTTTTCCTGTAAAACAAGACTGTTCCTCAAAACCAAGGATGCACTGACATTGGCAAGAAGCATCTGTGTCTTCTTTTTTTTTTGGTCCTTGGACTAAAATAATTCATATCTTAAAGGCCAATGTCTGTAAATGAAGCACGAACACTGAAACATCTGTAACTCCCAAGGCAGAAAAATAAAGCAATTTCCAACTTCCTCTAAGCCAAGTATTTTATTTTGCCCTTGCATTCAAGGAGAAAGCAAATTGTTCTTAAAAATGTATCAGTGATAGTTTGCCATTAGGAAATAATCGTATAAACAAAATAAGCAAACACAATTGTTTAGCAATTTGCCAAGCAATAAAGTAACTGTACTAGTATATTTGAAGGTATAAACTTATTTATTTAAATCTACTGTTGAATGCCTGCTACCTGAAAACCAGGACATTTTAGATATGCGTAACTTTCCATAGTTAATGTTTTATGATACTGCCAATCTGTGGAACATGAGCCCTTTATATGTAGGATTGATCATCACTGGCACTGAAATCCTTGCTTCTTGTTTTCCATGCTCTTGGCAGTTCATTTCCAGTGGCTGCCATTCATTCGTAAGATGCTTTGTCTGTCTGGGCATGTACCTGGGCAATGACCTTTGCTGATGGTGGTTTTGGAGCACCCAAGGAAGGTGTACATCTATAGTGTATAATAGAAATTCTCAGATATTGATATTCTATTTGAGCACTGTTCTGGAAAGCTTTCTTAGGGTGCTCCTGCTGAAAACTGAAAGGCCAGGGGGGAAAACCCATGGTGAAGTAGCTACACTCTTATGACAGTTCACTGAAAGACTGAATTTTCAGTAAGAATATTTCCATTCCTTCATAGAGGGACAACCCTCCCACTCTCTTTTGGAAGAATAATCTTACTATTCTTTACAGCTAGGATCCTAAACACAACTCAAAGCAAAAATCTAGCAGGATTTTGCATTCTGCAACCTGAATTAATGAGGAACTAAAATCTTAAAATGCAAGAAGTTTTTTAGTTATCTGTATTTGCCACAGCAACACAAGCATGTATATTCAGTTGCTGGTCCAGTAAACCATTTCAGTGTTTATGGTAAAACACAGGATAAAGTGTGTACACATATTTTATCATGTGTAGCAATAAAGAATGTAAACAGAGAATCTGTAATGTGAGCTAGATTAAATGATCATTATGGTACTTTGCTTTGGCGGTATTAAAAGACAAGACAGATAATACACTCGCATGGTGATTATATTATATTATATTATATTATATTATATTATATTATATTATATTATTATATTTCATCAAATGAATGATTTGGAGTCTATGAATAAGTAATTTTTTTGACACATTGGCTTCCTGACTTTCTGTAAACAGTGTACATTAGCTCCTCAGTGGCTAAAAATTTAGCACTTATCAATAGCTAGTTTTTAGAGAGAAACAAAGGTGGACAAAACTCTCCCATATACATCACAGGGCTTTGTAAAGGTGAAGAGAACTAACTTTCTCCTTCATCATCAACTTTATTTCACAAGAGACTTCACATTCACTTGAAATGCTGCCTCCTTTTTTTTCTGATTCAAGGCCACAGGCACAACATGCAGCTGCTTAACACTCAGCCCAACATAAACCTTATAGCCTTCAATTAAGTTACAGACTAACATTTGACTCACATTCAGACAAGTATGAACATACATGGAGATGACAACAGGTGATAATTCTGCAATTTTCAAAAGAAAGCAAAGGAAGGAAAGAGTAAAGAAGACAGAAAACAAAGGAGATTAAAGAAAAACAGTTTCAGGTCTATATTTAAAGAGGTTTTGGCACATATTGTGGAAGAGCTGACTTGTGTTAATATATTTTTCCATTTTCCAAATTACTGCCTTTAGAAATTGAAACATCCTGACAAGTCAAAAATATGTTACCTACCTGCCCAATATTTGTACACATAGGCTTAAGTGTTTGCTGCTGGTAGGGTTTGGGTTAATTTCATTTCTACATTAGCAAGAATGAAAAAAAAATGCTCTTTTTGGCCTCACAGTTTGTTCAAGAGTCCAATTGTTAATCTATAATCACTAGTCTTAAGGGAGTGAACTGTGGACCTACCATATATATGGCTGCGTCAAATTTCATATTGAAGGAAGAGAGAATGATTTCTATTATTATGAAAATTTCAGTGGATCAGGCTCAGAAACACCAGACATTATTTTCAGGTAAAAATGAGTTTTCTTAGAATTTACTGAAAATTATTAGTTACTTTATGAGTTGAAATAGCTTTTGGACTATTTTAAAGCTGTCTTTAAGGAAACGTAGTGCAAGACTCAGGCCTGGATCAGATCTGAAATTATCTCAGTGATCACAAAAACACTTAAAAAATTGGGCTGTTCAGTCTGGAGAAGAGAAGACTCTGGAGAGACCTTTTAGCAGCCTTCTAGTACCTTAAGGGGACTTAGAAGAGGAGATAGAGAGACTTTTATATGGACAGATAGGGAGAGGACAAGGGACAATTGTTTTAAACAGAAAGAGGGCAGATTTAGATGAGATATTAGGAAGAAATTCTTTGCTCCGAGACTGGTGAAGCCCTGGAACAGATTGTCCAGTGAGTAAGGATGCCCCATCTCTGGAAATGTTCAAGGCTGGATGGGACCCTGAGTAACTTGATGTAGTGAGTGACATCCCTATCCAGGGAAGGGGGGTTGGAACTAGATGATCTTTATGGTCCCTTGAAAATCAAACCACCCTATGATTCTGTGATTCTAATACACACTTTATCTCTGCCCATTGCTCTCTCTCAACAGTTGTTTGCCATTTTGCTCTTTTGAGTTCTTTCCATTGTTTTTTATAGCTAACAAGTCTGACTTAATTTCTGAAAGGTTCCATTCTGCATGTTCAGGGCTTTGAAACCTTCATGCACATGATCCAATGTTCCCCTCTGTAAATAAGATTTAGATTATTTTTCTGTCTTTCTTTTCTTAATGGAAATTAAGATTCATGCAAAAGCATTTGAATTTTCAGTAAATGCATGTCCTGGAGTTATTTATCTCCTCTGAAATAGAAAATTTCCTGCATAGGACTGAGTCACTTTAATCACTGGCCTTTGTGTAAAAGGCAAGGAGATATATTGATTGACTAAAATGCTACTTGGCAATCATTCTGTCTTCAGTCACAGATTAAATTGTTTCATGTGTATCATTTTTCAATCTATCATTAGTATTTCTCTCTTTCATCTTCCTTTGTCTTTCCTGTTTTCATTTCAATTTTCTGTTGCTGGAGACTTTGAAGGGAGAGCCAAAATGACTATCATCTAGAATTATCAGTTCTGTGAGCAAAAATACTCTCCCAGCAGTTCTTGGTGATTTTTATTTCCTTTTCTGGCACTGTGTTCTCTGCACACACATGCACAATGTGGTGTGTGTCCAAGTCCTCTGCAAGATGAACCCCATGTCTGTGGATGTAAAAGCAGAACTTTCTTCTGCTCTAAATGATCTGGGTTTCATCTTTTACTTTTGCCAGAATGATGATACAACAAGCAACTATGCACAGGGAGAGAGTGCAAAAGACTTCAAGACTGATCTTGAAGATGAGGAAAGATCCTTTATTCTTATATTTCGTTTACTCTGAGCTCTTTGTTTTAAATAAGGTTGCAAAATTTCTTAACATTCAAATCATGGCATCGGGTCTGTGCTTGTCTGAACTTTCACTGAATTTTCTTCAGTTCAAGCCAAGAAGATTGGTCCCAGAGCTGTTACCACAACTGCTGATACTTGGTGATGAATTTGCTGAACATGAAGGAAAAAAACAGGAAGTGAGAAACTCAAGCATTAATTTCTGCAAAGATATTTGTTACTTGAGGTCACCAAGCCTTTGACTGTGCTGTACTCACCCCTTTAGAAAATACTCATTTTCAAGGGAAAAGTCCAACTTGTGTCCGTGTCCATGACATGCTGGAGGGGCAGAGGTGCTGCTCTGCTCTACAAGACAGCATGGAGATGAAAGCAGTAGAACAGAGCTGTGCAGGCAAGGAGAGGTTTACTATATTTAAACATGAAGAAAGTGAGAGTGAGACTACTAAATGACAGAAGCAGGCCCTTCTCCTGCCTCCTGAGGGCCTCCACAAACTATTTCTCTGCGACTGCTTTGTCTTTCTAGGATCATGTAGCTCTCACCACCACCACATTCCCCTGTCCCAGAGTGACGTACTGGGAATGCATCAGTACTCAAGAGCTATTAGACCCCAGAGCTCCTAGGGCAGTGCTGCCACTCTGTCCTGGCAACCTCTGCCCTGGCCTGAGTGGGGCCATTTGGCCCACCATGACCATAAACTCGTTGCAGTGCTGCTTCTTTACCACTGCTTTAATGAAAGTGAGCTCAGCTTAAGAAAATATACGGTATTGAATTGTAAAATTTTATTGTGTGCCATGATTAAATAATTTTCAAGAATTTAGTCATGTGGAGTTTTGTTTTCCTGTTTAACGCTATTGGTAACCAAAGCCAGTTTTTTATCCAGACCACATGGTATAATAGTCATAAGAAAAGAAAACCCTCTAAACTTTTAATCTAAAATTATACTTGAAAAGCCTTATCATATATCTTATTTAAAGTGGGGTAAAATGCTGTGTGGTTTTTTTTTTAGGCAACTTTAAAAATCTTCCATTCACATTCATTTCTGATGCAGCAGAATCCAAGAAGCTGAGAAAAAGCAGATGTTGTCCAAATGGGACTAATTTACCCAGACTGTTATTTTAAAACATAGGGAATGCAAATACAGCATTTAAAATTGGTCATGCCTCAGGCAATATCTTTTGCTGAAGCTATATTAACAATTTTAAAGCAATAACAGTCACAGTATGCAGGGTTAAATTTCCCCACCCTCTCAGTTGGAGTTCCTCCTGTAGCCAGACAGCTTACACTTTTGTAATTATACAATTAAGCATTTGTGCACTTTCAGGTGCTCTCAACTTCATCTCTGAGCATCAAACCTACAGCATTCTGAGCTAGCCAAACATGATCTATTTCATGGTCTGTTTCTTCACCTTATTTCTTCAGTCTGTATAAAGATACATAATCACAGTTGATCTGTGAAGGTGTTGACTTTTTTGACATCAAAAGATGTCTTTGCCATTTTTGTCTAAACTTGTTGTGGAAGAGCAAACTTTTCTTGAGTTTGTGCTACCAGGGTTATCAAAATGTTCAAAATACATAGAGGGGTTGTGCCTGCAGAGTACTTTCATGCCACAAAGAGACATTTGATTCAGCTAATATATTGAACACACCAGTCCTTAACTATATATATTATTCCTCTACTTTTTACTGCAGAGTTTATCAAAAGCACATAAAAAAACACCTCAAGAGCTGACAGCTACAGCAAAGCAGGTAACAGGGAAAGCCAAGGCAGGTGGTCAGGGACACTGAAGGATGTATTATAAACAGCTGCAGTTTGTACCCACAACATCCATCACACCTGTGCGTGGCTGTCTGCATCCTTAATCATAGAATAACAGAGTATTCTGAGGGACCCACAAGAACCATCAAGTCCAGCTCTTAAGTGAATGGCGCATATGGGGATGAACCCACAACCCTGGTGTTATTAGCACTTGGTCTAACCAACTGAGCTAATACCAATATTTAATGTTGGTGCCCATCTCTCCCTGTGCCATCCCCACCACTAGCACCCTCCCCAAAACCCTCATTTTCACACAGAGGTTCATGACTTCCATGGGAAGAGAGTAAAGTACAGAATGGCCACAGGAGTAAGAAGCAAAAATGAAAGGATGGGGTTTGATGGGATGAGTCTATGGTGGCAGGAAGAGGAGAAATGGAAATATTTGCCAACTCAAGGAGATCCCATCCAGGGCAGTGATCATAGAATTAGCTAAGCCAGCAAGTCCCTTGCAGGAAGCATGCAAACCATATGCTTTATGTAGCATTAGGCATCTGACCTAATTACACAAAACTACCCTGTGCCTGGGAAGTGCCTACATCGCTCTCTGTTGACTCTTTAAGGAATGTAGTGTTGATCCTCTGAATCATACCTAAGTGAGATGTCCAAATTTGATGGTGTGAATAACCCTCTAGGAGTAATAAATAAAACTGTGTGCAGCTTAGTACTGGCAGGAAGTATGTTTTGATAGTAGTCATGTTTACAATTCCCAACTGAATAAGCATTACTCTTAGATTTGACATTGTTATGAGAAGACTTACAGTCTATAATTTCGGTATCTCTTTCTAGAAATGCTGTAAAGTTTACATAGCATTTCAATTGCTTCCCTAACTGCCCCAGACAGTTGTATTTGCAAGGCCAGAGTCTGGAAAAAGTGTCCCTTTATGCTGTCACCCTGCACACCAGGAGTTTAATTCTGATTAAAGACAGTTAATGTTTCCATTTTTAATTCTCAGTTTGAGGCAATGAAAGGTCATCTGACCTTCAGGAAGAAGGTTTAATGTTCCCTGAAGGCCAGGCTCCATTACTACATCTAAGGATGAATATCCCAAATCACTAGTCATGTTTGTGCTTTTTCTTCTACTTGAGCCATGATTATAATAGATGAAATGTCCTCTTAGTTTAGTGGCCTTCTATAGGATATAGCATTTCCAGGGTTCTTTCCTGGTTGCTCTTCTGCGCTACAACTCCGTTGCTTTCAATCCTACTCTGATCAAATAACTTACCTGCAATACTTACCTCTGACATGACACATAGGGCCAGAAAAAAAGCAGTCTGGAGGTTGCAGAAAGCCCAACTTATCTGTAGATCATTTAGTAAATGAAAACATAAATGGAGAGAATATTCTTTCAGAATGGAAAGAAAAAAAGCCACTCCTGAGTAATGGGATTTGAAGATGTTAAAAGTTTCTTGCTTGCTTAAAAAGCATTGGTCTTGGCTTTTCCCTTGTCTGGACTGACAAATTGCCTTGGCATCTAGCCAGCAGTAAGGGTGCAGTTTTTGTGTTCCAACCTTTGCTCCCTTCCTGGTTAAATCATAAAAATACAAGACTGAAGGCATGCTTGCCTACAGTATGTATATTGCAGCTGTTTTTCTTCTGTGATCCACCTTCTGTATATCATATGCTATCTATAGCACTCCATATGTTGTATAGTTGTCTCCTGTGCAAAAAGAAACAGGCAGTAGAAGAGTAGTGTTAAATCCTTTCAGTACCCACTTAATGTACAAAGAGCATCCTCCAAGATTTGAACACTAGCAATGCAGAGAGAAATAGATATGCTACCTTTCTCTTGGTCATGGTGTATTGTTGGAGCTGAGAGGGACTAGTCCATTAAAGCCTCTTTGCCCCCTTGAACTATTCACAAAGGAGTAAGAGTGCTTTGATACACAAAATTTGAGCTGGGAGTGGTCTTAATTCATTCCTGCTGTTACATGCACTTCTTTATGTTACAGTATGACTACTGAGTCAGGTTTGCAGAGCACAGGTAGACTTCTCGGTCACATGTAGAAATCTTGACTTCTTGACTTCTCGACTTCTCGGTCAAGATGTAGAAATCTTAAGTGGCACATCTGGGTTCATCTTCTGTAAAAAAAACAGAACAAAACAAAAGAAGTGCAATAATATGGATCAAAGCCTGCTTTATGTGCTCCAGGAATCTACAAGGATAGATGCCTTAGAAGAGTAGACAGATAGAAGGAGAGAGAGGAAGAGAGAGATAGGCATGCAAGCAGGCAGACATTAGGAAATCTGTTCTTGACCTTCATATGCCAAAGAAATTATTTTTGTTTGAGGTGGGGGAAAGTCAACCCCTTAAGGGAAAACAGAAGAGGGGAGAGAGGTAATAAGGAAATGAGTCAGACGCAAAGAATTGTTGGCAAATACAGGCACTTCCTAGTAAAGGAGGACGGTTTTCAGCTGATCTAATGTTAAAAATCACAGATAATATGTGCCTGGTTTTTATTTAGTCCCTCTTGTAGCTAGAAATATTAGAGTTTAATAAATGGGAAAAAAGTGAGAAGGAAGACCCCTTTCTCTCTCTTCCCTGCTTCCCCAAATCACACAGGGGAGCAAGCTGAAAATCTGAACCAGCGTTTTAATTTGGGTGTTAGCTTTGGTTTTTTTTGCCTCCCCCAATAGGTGCTTTGAGAAGTTGTTTCACTGTAACCATTTAAAAAGGTAAAATATGTGGTTTCTTCACAGAGGTGCTCCTAACCAGATTGAATTAACTTGTGTAACTGTATAAATACAATGATGATAACTGATATTTTATTTTAGATGTTATTAACCAAGGTGCCACTGAACTGCTCTAGATTTAGTGATAAATCCGTAACATCCTTCTTGCTCCAGAATCTGCTGGGTCTGAAAGAGCCAAACAGATCTTTACAATTCTTCCAAGTACTCAAATTGCAGTTTGAGAAGCTGGTCAGTGCCTTATCCAGATCCTAAACATTAAACCTGACCAGTATAGGGTATATGAAAGCATAAAGCCTGTGGCTTATCACTATTGCTAAATCAAAGTTATAGCTAGGAACAGCAGAAACACTGGGGGCACCTGCAACTCAAGTAGAAAAACCTATAGTAAAAATGAAGAACGAGGCATTTTTCTACCTTGGAAACAAACTATGAGGGAAAAACAGGAGCCTCTGTACTCACAGGAGTATACAACTGCAGTCAAGGATAACCAAAGTTAACCAAATGAGGGACAGGTGTGGAAGATCTATAGTTTGTGAGAGAAGATGAGCTGTAGAAACACTGATTAATACATTAACACAACATTAATATGTTGCCATAAGCCCTTGTTGAGAAGTCAGTGTCTTCAGCCACTAGACATTTGAAGTCCTGCTTTTTCCTGTGAGATACTGACTGAATATATTAGTCTGAATTTACACTTTTCAGTCTGCAGATCAGAAATTGGGAAGGCACCTCCGTGCCTTGTCTCCCAAAGTGCAGAGGTGCTATACACCTGAAAGGCAGAGTACCTTCTCTGACAACGTCACTAGAATTTAAACAGTTATACAGCAAGGTGGTTTTTATTAGTCTCATTATCAATCCCTGCATCCCCATTCCCTTGTGAGGTGGGAGGGGATTATTTCCTTATTTTATATATATATACTTGATTTTTAGTGCCATTTCAATTGTAGCAACTGGTCCACATCATTTTATCAATGATGTTTACAGCAGTCCCTTGGCTAGTTTGAGAGGGAGAGAAAGAAATTGTAGTGTATAGGCCCTGTCTGCCCTTCAATGACATCTGTTTCATAGGAAGTCAGACTAGGCTAGCCTGTATTTGATCCTTTTTGCTTTGATCTACTAGTATATAACTTAGCCATTGTCTTCTTTCTTAGGTATAGCTGTGAGGAGGTATTGTGCCCAAATGAGGAAAACTATGCATAAAGCAATTTTTTAGCTTCTTTCCTTGAAGGCACAAATGTCTCTTTGTGCAAGGTTTCTCAGGGGCTAAAGGGAGACATTTTTATCACACATCATTGGTTGAAACATGGTTGAAACACTGTGATTGTGGTGAATGAGTCTAGTTACATTCTTTATTCCATATGGTTCTGCCAGGGGTGTTTCAATACACTTTTCAATATACATTTGCAATATAGATGTCTCCCTTGAACTGAAACAGTGTTGATCCTCAGTTTTGTTTTGGATGTCAGACAGAATGAGGGCAAAACCAGCCAAGCAGCAGCCTCTCTCACTGTCCTGGATGTTGCTAAGATGCACCAAAATGATGACAACTCTCTAAGGATACCTATACGTGGAAGTATCCTCATGGAAACATCCTCACTGGAGGAAACTCACAGCCACCACCTAATTCCACTGCAATTCAGTATAAGAAAAGCCAGTATTACTGATTGCTCCTACTGGCTGCTAGTAGTCAGCCCAGAGAGCCTCAATGCCAGAAACAAAATTTAACAAGAGATTGACGTTGACATTGTTCAAAACGTATATTTTGTATTACAAACATGTTTGAAAATGGAAAAGAGCATTTGCAGATATATATATGACAACTCAGCTCTGTGCTTTCTGTGAGTTACAACTTAACCATTCTGCTTGGTTTCATTCCTTCTATTCAGTGATTATAATAAACTTTGGCCACTAAACCTTCTAGAGAAATTACTCCAGGCACAACTAGTTAATTGATTCATTTACTGGTTGTCTGAAAGCATGCAGCACTAGAAATTCCTCCCATTCATCCCTCTTTGTCTCTGACAGGATATACAATGAAACCACTAGATGAACTGTCAGAAGTTCATTCACTCTATTGTCTTTGCAAGCAAGTTTGGTGGTGGAAAAAGTAGTGAAGCAAATGACTACCACCAATAGAAAGACTCCTTCAGCCTTTACAAGTAACCTTATGCTGACAGGATTCATCAGACCTGTGACACAGGTAGTAGTCTCTCTAGATGAAATAACAATCCCCAAAAACCTTTAAAACATTTTAGAAAACAAAAGGTTAATTTAGTTACTTCAGATGTGCTCCAAAGCATTTCAGAGACCGGAGAGAAAAAACTTGTAGTGTGCTTCTTCCAGCTTTCTGTTATCTGTCATCATCTGGGGTATTCCTCGATCTATCAGCTTGAATAATTTTGTAGATGGAGACTGTATTAATATTAACAGGATTTCTGAGCACAGATGAGGGATACTAATGTTGGTGTCTTCCTATAAAGCTTCAGCTAAAATCTTTGATTAACTAGTATTACCTAGGGCTTTCAAAAAGAATCATGGATGCTTGACCTGTAAGGTCAAGGTACAATATGTCTAAAACCAGATATACTGGAGAAAAGAATAACCAGTACATGCATTTTCAACCTAGGGGCACATGAACTAGAATTAATTACAGACCAGCATTTGAGAGAGTTTTGTTTTCAGTCATACTTTTGTAGGCTTACTGAGGAGGGCAGATCTAAAAAAATCTGAAGAGTCATTTGTTTGGAAAGTACATTTGGCCCCATTTATTAACTAAGTGTCAGAAGATCTGGGCTTTGTTTCCCATTGCTATATTTAGGGATATATTTTCAAGAACAATTACATTGTCAACATCTAAATTGAAATTTGTTGAAATATGGGAATTATTGTTCCATTTTCACTGAGGGTTTGTGTCTCCACGGAGGCACATGGCTAACCTGATGTGGGGGTTACACAGAATGATCTCAGCTTTTGTAGCTGAATTCCTGGTGAGCTGGGGAATTCTGTGGAATTACTGGGACACTGCCAGCTGGCACCGCAATGAAATTGTCACAGGGTAGGTAGAGATCATGTTATCCTCACTGGGTCCTACTTTTTTGTCTTTGTTTAAGTACAGACACTGTATTCAGAACTGACCTGCTGCATGCCTGAGCAGCAACTACTTTCCTCATCCTTGCTTTCTTGAGCAGTGGTAACTGAGCATTGTCTGAGGTGGATGAGCAGCCTTGTGGACCCTTCTCCTATGAGTATGTTGCCTTAACAAGCACTCATGGAGTGTTAGGCTGAAAGATGTTCAAGCCTCATTCTCATCAAGCAGCTGCCAGTAGACCAGTAGCTCCATTAATTTCACACCATTTACCTGGTAAAATAAGATGGTCTGTATCTGGCCTGTTTAGTCATGTTTTTAAGGCTAAGCAGTGACTGCCTTGGAATGGAAAGTGTTACTGTTAAAGATCTCCTTATAAAAGTGAGCAGGACAGCCAATCAGATATGTGGCATTTCCATGGGATTCTGGCTTTAGGGCTGCCTATCAAATGGATCATTAATGAGTCAGGTTCTGGCAAAAGTACAGGAAAGCCTCAGGAAAAAAATGGGGAGATGAGCTGGCATTTATGGTGTTGGTGTCACTACTTCTAGCCATAAGCTTCAGAAAGTGTAAAAGGGCAAACAGCCAAATAAAAGTAGAAGTCATTCTTGAGTAACTTCCCCAGAAACTTTGTCAATGAAGGGCTCTTTTCCAAAGATCATTGTGGCAGAATGAGACCTATCTGCTCAAGGTCCTTCTCTATTTGAGTTTTGTTTCTCAAGATATGGCAAAGGAAGCTACACCAGCCCTATAGCATAACCCCATGGCAGCTGTCTCATCCACTTCAGCTCTCCTCCCATACCTAGCAGACAGAGGCTGGAGCTGAAGACACACTCATTTGCTTACTCAGGTGGCAGTCTTTTATGAAGGGTAAGTTAATAAATTAAGGCAGATAACAACAACAAAAAAAAAAGACCAAAAGAGAAAGGCCAGAAGCATAATGATTTTTTTTTCCCCAAAAAATAAAAGAAGTAGGGAAGGATATTGATGAAGGAAAGAATATGAAAGACTAGCATAAAGAGGAACAGGAGAAGGGAAAGATGACTTCAGGGTAATGCAGTGGAGAGTAAAGAAAAGAGAGCAAGAAAGAAAAGACACCATTGCAATATTCTGCTGAAAATAAAATGAAGCAAAACAAATATCTCAATTTTACATTTATTATCTTGCTTGATTCTTGATGGAATAATGGATACAAAGGAAATGTTCTCTATACAGACAGGAAAGTGTTAAATTCATTATTCTCAGTTAAGGTCTTAAAAAACCCAGCAACACTGTCTAAAGGCATTTTTTTCTTCTTGGAACTAATCACAGAATTTTCTTGTTAGTTTGAATATAAATTAATCCTACATGCACAGCACTAAGTTTCAGAGCAAGGTAAGTGTAGAAACATTTGGAAAAAAGATTCTTTAGATGATACAAGGCAATACTAGTGTCTTAACAGATCTCTTAGCAGAGATTCTTTCTCTACAAAATAAGTAATGCTTCATCAATCTCTAATAACTTCTAATGATGTAATTACTACTACAGAGAAGTGACCACGTCAATGTTGAAGAGAATTTGCCTTTTATAGGTCTTTATTAATTGCAGGGTATTCTATGACTAGTAGCCCTTTCTGCAAAGGATATAGGGACAGTGCCATCTTGATTATGAGGCACTCTGAAGAAGTCTTTTCCCTTTGGCAAGCTTGTGGAGCAGGAAAACTGACCTGAAACTCCATCTGATTTCATGACCTCCTCTCTAGGATGAAGTACAAGTAATCTAGATTTTCTACTGTCAAAGACAACATGAAAATGGGAACCAAATCCTTATAATCTCCGTATCAGTTGCTGAAGTGTTGGACACTGTCACATCTCATTATCATCTTTGGATTCTCACACCCATATGTTACTTTTCTGTCCTGACACCATGATCATGTTGTCATATCATTTTTATAGTTTTTTTAGAGAAACAAAACCACCACAGAAGTTGGTATGTTTGCTGCTACAGTTTCCAAAGAAGCTCACGTCAATCATAAGCACATAAATGATGTTAAAGGTAAAGATGCTAAAGAACTCATAATTTAGTCATGAACATAGTATTAATTTTGTCTCATATACCAGAGTCTGCTGAAGCATCTTTTACTCTTATACCACCTATCCATTTCCACTGACATAGTTGGAGAATAGGAGATGACAAGCAGGCCTCTAAAAAGGGGACTCAGATCTTGATGTTTTTCTTGTGTACCATATGATAGAAACAGAAGTTAGTAATCCTGGAAGAATGAAGGATATATTTAATCTTTGTGTGGTTTTGGTTCAAGTAGTTGCATCATGCAGCTTACTCAAAATAAAGTTATCTCTTCTAGTTTTGGTTTTAGCAAAAAATGAAAATAATTACCATGGGGGACTTTCTTCCGACTTTCTTCCCTGAAGAGGAGCTTCCAAGAAACAGCTCTGAAAGGTTCCTCACCTTGGGGCACTAATAAATTTTACCTCCCTTACTCATTCCCATACTTTCTAAATGTGTATTTATGCACGTTCACTCAAATAATATGATTGTCTGAACAACACACTCCCAGGAAACCAGCCTAAAAAGAATAGCTTTAATTTTTTTGCTACAACTGAGAAGATATTTTTAAGAATTTAAAGATGTTTCACAGTTAGGTTTATGGAAGATATTACTCGAAAGTTGAAAGTAATTTTAAACTGTCTCAGTAATAAGCTGAACATAAGTTTCACTAATGTTTTCTTTCTTTTGTTGAGTCATCTGATTGCACCTGATTTCTTTTGAATTTTGTTTTTTTCCAGTTTGTGTCATATCTCTTTCCAGTAGTACTGTATAAAATACTAACCAAGAACAAGCTTTATTATGAAGATTTTCTGTGACTAGGACATCAGCAAGCCAAAGACTTTCAAAATAAGACTCTACAGAAAAGAGGCTTCCCTGTTAACATGTTATTGAGAGATGTCTTTCTTGAAAACCCCATCACAGCTAAGTGAGCAACAATCTCACACCATTAAGCTGAACAATTGGAGACTGCCTCTGTTACTTAGAGCTGCAGAGTGTTTGGATGTTTGGAAATACCACACACATTCATACACGTAAGAGAAGAACAAGCAGATGCAAAGGATGGGAAAAATCATTTACAGTGTTTGTTAGCCTAGAAGGTTTCTGACGCACCTCAGAATCTTTTCTTCAGTCACCTTTTCGAGGTGTGCCTGGATGAGGTGATGTACACAATGAGATGCTTCTCCATTTCCAGGCTTATGTGCCAGCTGCAGCAGCAAACTGAGGAGCTCTCTTTTTCTAGAAAAACACAAGCAATGTTTCATTGGTGTGAGAAAGGCACAGTTATACTGCTTTCAGTGCAGCTTGAACGATTTACATTGGCTCCAGAAAGTCTTGCACAATGAACTCACATTCTCGTTGCAACAGAGCAGCACAAAATGTGAGAAGAGACTGGAGGTTTTGTGTCCCCATAACCATAGTTTTAAGTGGTTCTACATGAGAAGAAAGGTGCTGTTTCAGGAACAATTTATGATTTCTGAACAATTTATGAGCATACATTTCTAAACAGGAGATTGGTTCAAGACACAAGTTATCACTGGCAGACCTCATTTATATGCAGCAAAAATATCACCTACAGCTTTCCTGAGATTGGCCCGTGTTCAACATGCCTTCACTGATTACATGTGTTGCCTGCAGCTCTGTTTTGATTGCACACACTCTCTCCCCAAGGTGTCTTGCAGGAGAGGGTTACATGGAACATGTTGTTCCATAGGAACCTCCTTTTGACAAGGAATCTGTCTTCACTGTCGTGTCTGTCATACCAGACATAAATCAGTGTCAATATACCACTCCAAAAATAGTCTGGGCCTGCTTTACCTTCAGGCACCCTTAGACAGTTGGCACAAACTGCCCCTGTCCCAAGACCCAGAGAGAGGCAGGTGCTCCTTCTGCTCTGCCGAATTCATGGACATTTGTCAGCTGAAAAAGAAAGTTCCATGGAGAAGCAAGATTTTCCTGCATTTGACCATGGGAGGTTTTTTCTCCTTTTCCTTTTTGGCTTTGTGCATCTTATCTGTGGCTCTTTATGCCCTCCCAGTCTAACTAATTGATTCCTTTCTCTTGTGACGCTTTTGTAATTGGATTGTAATAAATTATACCCTGCTGTTTAAGAATGTGTCAAATATTGTTTTAACTTGTCCAATGCAAAGAATTGAGAACTAGAGACTGAATCATAAAGCATCAGAGAATTTTGCTGGTATTAAACAGACACTTAATAATAATTCTGCTGTCACTTACATCTACATAAATCCAGTATGACTCCACTGGCTTCAAGTACTTTCTCAGCATTTACACCAGCCTGAGTGATAGCAGATTTTAGCTCTTCATTCCTGTGGTGAGATAGATGAATTCCAGGCCAAGATACACAGACTGTGTTGGGAAAGCAGTGACTAATGCTACACATTAATTTGAAGAGACTAAATTAAAAACACCAATGGTTGCCTGAGGATGCTCTATTCATAAAGAGGGTGGCTAAGAAGTGCCCCTTTCCCTAGTATCTAGTATTGCAATGAATCTTTGTCATGGATAAAACCAGAAATTTTTACACATATTTCCTAAAGTTGGTAAAGTATTATTTCCTGTACTAACATGATTCAAATAGTAAAAACAGGCTGCCAGGAAAGACCAGACTTCTCTCAAGAGAGCAATTGTTTTCCCTATCACTGTGAGTCAATCTGGTCTCTGGACTGCTCCAGTCTCCTCTCACTGCAGCAGACTGGCCAACTGAGCCAAATTATGTGTCAAGGCTTTTGGCAGTGCAACCTATTTCCCACAGAACACCACTCAGAGAATTGCACTCTTCATTTAAGTCACTGACTAGACTGGAACCATTGAACTCTTTTATACAGGATAGAAAAGCTTGTGTTTCAGCTGTTATTTTGCATGAGGACTTCTTTTTTCATTATTGTTGCCACATGCCACTGGCAGTTATACAGATTAAAAACAGCACCTTAATCCACACAGCTCCTTGACAGTACTGTCCACACATCCTAGGAATAAATATTTTTACTCAACTGCTTCACAACTTTATTTAAATAAAAAGTCTTAGAAAGTAGATGTGATGTTCTGTACTGCTTTACCTGCAACAAGAATGTGAGATGGTTCATTTCATATGCCTATTTAAAATCCTGGACATGAATCATTATGACTGACCCATATAGGAGGGTCAAAAGTCTGTTTTCTTTCCCTCTCTAAAATGCCAAGAGAAGTGCAGGTTAACAGTAACTCCTGTTAATCTTAGCTGGGGTGGTTGAACCTTGGGAATCCAAACAATGACTGTTGTTCCATGCACTAATTGGAGATCCATTATAAAGGCTCCCTTCAAGTGAGGAATGCACAGGCTGGTACTTCTGGCATCTGGGAAGATGTTCTTGGTGGCACATGCCAGAAATCAGGTCTCAGCTAGGGAAATCTGACCACAAGACAGATTGCTGTTGCAGACCCAGACCTCTTCTCTGCAGGGACCGAGAAGTGCAGAAAGTTTGGGTGTCAGTGGTTTAGAACTGGCACCCTGTACTGCTAAGAGCAGATCTCTGTCCACAAGGAATACATTTTCAACTTTTTTTCTGGTCCCTGTAGTTCATGTTTCTTTGCTTTAATTTAGGATATGTGTAAAAGTGCACACACACTGTTGATATATCTGGTACAACTTTAGATTGAGTGTGGGGGTTTGCTCTGGAGCCACAAGGAAAAATTCAATGAGTTTCTGTGCATTTCCCGGCTAAATTTGGTCCACCCACATTTGCAGCAGTGCCTACATGATACAGAGTTGTTTTTGGGAAGGTCTCTAATTTTGTCTTGCATAATATTCAGGTCTGTATTTCTAGTTACTGTGGCTAATTTAGGAAGATCCTCTGGTTTTCTGTCCACTTTATATACGTCTTGGAAAATAAATGAAAACAGGCATGACTCAAACAATAAAAATTTCTAAATAAGGAAAAGACAGATAGGCACTTTTGGAACTTTTAAATGAAAACCTGATACAGGAAGAAGAAATGAGTCCAGCAAATAAACTTCCTATGCATTGAAAGATCAAATAGAACCAAAAGCTGAGGAGTTAATGTAACACATATTTATCGCCTATGCTGCACAATACCAGCACTCTCCTTGCAGGCAGAACAATCAGGAAGAGTCTGAAAAACTTATCACTCAATGCTTTATGTTTTTTCCTCCTTTTTCCCCATTCATATGTGGCCAAATCTTCAAGTCTTGACCTACATTATAGTCACTCCCTGCCAAGAAAAAATTGACGCTAGGCCTATACTGTCACTAGTCCTAGAGCATACAAAATATTAAGGCTGGTGTTCTCAGAGCTATTGTTTGTCAATAGGGAATTGCATGGCCTTTTGAAGTAACTTGACATCCTGTTTACAGCTAAGTTCAAAAGACAGTCATGCACCTAAACTACACTGGTTTGAAAATACTGTTCTAGAAGAACTAAAGTGAAGTCACAAGAGCTTGGCCAGACAAAAGCAGAGTTTCGGATGGGAGGTAGACCTATAGAAAGTATTTAGTTTATGAGCTAAAGTGGGGTTCCTGTGACTGCCAACCTGCCTCATGCCCTGGCTTGTGTCTGACAGCTGTGCAGGTCTGTGTCTCATGGCCAGAGATGTCGGCCAGAGTTGTGCTGACAGTCCTGCCTCCAGTGCCCTGGGCTAAGTGCATGTCATTCCTCTCGCATGGCAGAGCTGGCTGCACTGCCTGGTCAGTTGTCAAAACTTGCTCCAGTTAGTAAACACAGCCAGGGAGATTTGTGAGATTCACAGGGAGGTGTTTATCAGTGTTACTCCTCTATTTTAATGAGCACACTCCAAATATGGCAGATGTTACTCTAAGAGCTCCTGAGCTTCTTGCAATGTCATGCACAGAGCCAGGCCTTACTGGAAGGAAATATGAATTCCCAAGTCGTTTTTGTTTCTGGAAGCCAAGGCAATGTAATAGTCACCCTTTTGATATTCATAAATAAGTTAGCATGGCATTTTCACTGTTGGAATTAACTGAGTACCTAATTACAGTGATAGAGAACTATTCTTTCATGTCCTAATTAGAATATTGAAATACTGTACATACCCTCCACTAAGGCCCATGTATGTTTGTATTCTTTCTTTAAAAAACAAAACCAAAGCATCAATATCACACATGTGTTGGTTAAAGACAAGGGAAAACTTGTATATGTCCTACCATGAAGGTATTTTCTGTGAACTGGGCCGTAAGATTGCAATTCTAAGCAGCCACACAATTAATTCTTCAGTTATGCAGTCCAATTAGGACAAATGCTTCCTTTCTAGTTTAATTAGAGATGGGTAAGCTCATTTGAGCTTATTTGTATAAAATATGTGCTCATTAAACAAGGCCTGGATTTTGTTCAGCTTGTTAGAAATGTTGTAAAAAAAGAGCTTTCTCACACTGGCTTTAGCCTTTTTAACCCTTTAAAGACCACAAATCTGACAGTCTATCTGTTACCCTCAAAGCACAGTACACTTGTTTCTCCCAGAAAAAGGGTGATTGCACAAATATTCCTACTAGAGTAGGAATATTTGTAAACTCCAAGCTGCCATGCAGATAAACATCTGGTACCATCAGATATCACTTATTATGACATCCCTCCCTGGGGGTTAATGCAATTTATAAAGGGTTTGTAGGGTTTGGGAATCTTTTTTCAGAGGTCCCTGGCAGCTGAATGAACGAGAAACTTTGTGACTGACACATAGCCTGTCTGCTGACAGAAGAGCAGGGACTTATGAACCAATATGTGGATACTTCTGTGGGGAACGAAGTAGAAAAATTTACATGAAAACTATACAGGATGAAGCCACAAAGGGCACAAAGTCAGTTGAAATGTCCCAAGGAAAGGCAATGCCGATGATTTGAGCATAGTCTTTCCCCCTTTCCTCCTCTTATGGTAATTATTTCTTTTGTGAGCTCATCCATTCAACAGAGTGTAGTTCATGGAAGTGAAAGCACTTGTGTGAATCTTATGCTGAAAAATGCCCAAAAGAAGGACATCATTTATTCAAACCATACCATCAGAAGATCAAGCACTGCATCCTTGTGATCAGGGCAGATTTTCTCCAGACATGCTCCTTCAGCCTTGGGTCTTTGAAGCATAAGGGAGGAAAGACTGAGCCACCTTCCAGGCTATGTGTGGGCACAGAGGAATGAAGCCTCACCAGATACAACTGAAAGCACCCAAACCTTGGCAGAAGTTCTGGCACAGAGGCAACGTCAGAGTAGGAATCTCCCAGATGGCTAGAAAAGGCACAAGGGCAAGCTGTCAAAAATTAAAGTCTAATTTATCCCTCTTGGAGCCACACATTACCCAAAACTGTCAGCAAAATGGACAGATGCAAACTACAGGCACACACAAAGTGGTAGATGGCAGGCTTGGCCAAATGAGCTCTGGGGCATGACACAGCTATCTTACAAATGCAAATCTAGTCCTTTCTCCTGCACGTGAGGCGGATTAAGCATGCAACAAGTGTGCATTCAAATATTGTGTGCACAAACACAGCTCCTGCCCTTTGAAATCCTAGCCCTGAAAGCCTCTAGTTTCTGCTGTAATGCTTAGAGCCTTGGTTTCAGAGGCACAGAAGGAGAAGAAAGCATAAGTGTGGCTCCCAGGTGATTTCTACAGTGCAGAAAATAGCCCATAGACTAAACAAAGCATGGATTTCAGATTTGGAGCCCATTGTTCAAAGGTTGAAGGAAAATGGCATGGCTCTGCAGACGTGACTGTCTTGGCCTAAGGGCTGCCTGCAGCCATTTGTAGGTTCACAAAGTCTCTGAATCAGAGTGAAAATGTAGCATCTACACAGGATGAAGCTCTAGGTTATGCATTTGGGACCACATTAAAAGTCTACTGAACTTAATGGAAACCTGGGCTTCAGAGACCATACGATATCATAGCAATGAGACATGACTCAGACCTGCAAGCACAGATTTTGGCTTTCTCTGCGCCTCAGTGCTGAGCTTCTTATTGTCTCATCACCCACACTCTCAGGATTGCCTTGTGAGTGATATACAGATGCTGCAATTTTCGTAATTTTATTTAATTGCTAGAGATTTACCATGACATAATGGTATTTATGATCTTGTATTTACACAGGTGTCATGTCGTCATCTCTTAGTCTGAACAGTTGCTTCATTACAGTTAAAGGGGATGGGGTGGAGGGGAAATGCCGGTTTTGAGCTGGGACCTACTGGGACTTGTCACGTATAAGAAAAATAACCAAATACAGCCCTTTTTCAGCCACATATCAGAGGAAAATAACAGCATGATTTCGCTCTAAGGGTATATGCTGGTCCCAAGATAAATTTTTAATTTCAGAGGGAGATTTCCAAAGTGATTGGTCGAAATGCAAAGGGGAGACCTTCTTAATTGGTAACCTGAAGAGTTAGCAGAGCTATTTCCTCTTTTCTCTCTCACCCTCTTGACATGCAACTTGTAGCAAAAACTACTGACAGACAACTTGTAGCAAACAGAAACACTAAAAGAGATGACCATGACCCAAGAAGTGGAGGTCTCAGCAACAGTCACAGAAAGGGAAGCTCTTCTGGAAGAAAGCAAGATGAAATTTTCTCTTATATCTGCGAAAGAATGATACTTTCCAACAAAGGAATTTTTTTTTTACTCTAATTTTCTGCTGTGGGAGCAAATTGAATTATAGGGGTCATTTTACTGGCACTGTGTTTGCTGTGTTTGTCCCTTGAAGGTGGACTTCAAATACTTTGCAACAGATTAATAAAATACATAGAAAAAAAAAAAAAAAAAGAAGGAATACAACAATAGAAACATGTCTCCGGTTATCTAGGAGACTTTTAGAAATATTTATTTTTTGCTAAGGTACTATACAGGGATCCATCTAGTGTCAGTATTACCATGATTGTTAAACGTAAGTCTGAGTAATTTTAGCTGGAGTTCCTCTGACTTGCCCTTCTGAACACTGGCAAGTCACTGTGATTTTATTTCAAACCGGACCTGTATGTCAGAGAAGTGATTGGCCTAACTCCCAGCTCCCATGTGTCTTTGTCCTCAAGATTTATCTCAAATTTCACTGTAACAGTCAATATCCTCGGGAAAGCTAGAATAAAAATGTGTAAAATGTTTAGGTCTGGTTTTTAGGTGGAATAAGATACTGTATCTACTATAAGTTATAATGAAGTGTACCCATACTTTTTTCCCTAACCACAATCCTATGAACTGAGAGGGGGAGGACATGGTTCTTCTAGCTGACACTTGCCCAAATATGCTAAATTTGCCTCAAGCAATTGCCTTCTGGGTAAAAAAATTCTTTGAGCACTCACACAGCCCAGAGAGAGCATGAACAACTGTCCTGTCATTATGCCAAACACTTGGAATAGGAGCTACACTATGTGTCACATTAAGGAACATTTACAATTGCAAGAGGTTAAAGGTGGAAAGGGAGTGTGGATGATAGGGATACCTCTGGAATTTGGCTGACAGATCACAGGGAAGGCTGAGATGTCTGTAAGAAGCTAAGAAAAGCACCCAAAGTGAGAAATCTTGCAGGATGAAGAATATGTTTGCCTACACCTGCTGGATTTTCTGCATGTCCTAATATATCTGAGATTGAAGGGAATATTTTTTCATTAGAGACAGAGAGCACAGACTCTCTGATGTCCCCATCATTGCACTGAACAAAGAGGTATGAAACTGCTATGTTCATGAAGCTATTAATGAGGTTCTGATAACTGCAGCCAAACCTGAGTTACTGACAAGGGAATTTTCAGGTACAGCTTTTTCTTTTGGGCAGTGTGTCAAGGAGGAGGCACAGCTCTTTTCTTGGCTTCGGACAGCGGGGCTCTCCCTCAGCAGAGATTCTTCATGAATCTAATCAGCCTTATGATACGGTGGATAAACCTTTCATAACTAAAAGAAGGAATAAAATTAGATGGCAAGAACTAATAATCATTTTTTTACAGTGGAAGCTGGTCATCAATGGAGCCAACAAGGATTTCAGATTTGGAAAAGGGAGTGAAATACATCAGAATCTCCAGATTTTGTCTGTTATTTAGGAGGTAGAGATAAAGCTTGATAAAAAAGAATGATAGAAAGGCCTCGTAGAACTAAGACATAAAGTAAGAAAATGGCAGATGAAATTCAGTGTAGATAACTGTAAATTGCGTGTCAGTGAAAAAAGTTTCAGTTTAATATATACTTTGAGCAGATTTGGTGGGACTGTTTCTCTATGGAAATAGGATCTTGGTTTTCACGGGAAAAAAACCCTCAACCACTGTTCTATACTGCTTAAAATGATAATTTGTGTGCATGGATTTATTTGAGAAAAAAATAGCATAGTAGGAAATGTCACAACCTTTGTTCTTCTAAGCCTGGAGTACAGTGTAGTTCCTTAAGGACACAGAAGAAATAGAAAAGGCAAAGGGAAAAAAAACCAAGAGTGGTCAAATGCTTTTGTTGAAGAAAGAATTAAACTAGAGCTCTATTTGTTTGTTGTTGTTAGTAGTTCCGCGGTGGTGCGGTGTGTCTCTCAGGGAACTCGCATCCCGTTTCTGGCCAGCTTGGGCACCAATGCCACAGTATTGGTACAGTTCCGTATTCTGTGATACGTCCCCGATCCTGTGCGTTCTTGCCTTTGGCAGAAGCGTGAACAGTGGCAAGGAATAAGGGAGGACTCTTGTGAGTAATTCAACTGGGATTTATTAAGCCCACGCAGGACTCATATACACCCAGAGAGAGCCCACAAAAGCATCTTTTCTCTCTGTCCCGCACCTTAAGTATGGGGGTGAGGAAATGGGAAGGGGACAGCTTGGAACCAATCCAAAGGGTGAAGGGAGTGACCCAGAACATAAAAGACAGACAATAGAACCAATCAATACAATATTAAGGGGGGGGACTGGAGACCCTGCCTAATCACTCGACATCCTCACTAGAACCTTCTAGACATCAAGGCAGGGCTGTAAAGTGAGGGACAGGACTCATAATTGTGATTGACACCTGGCAATCACTCAGGAGAAACCAAAAAAGGGTTTAACATGGGGGTACATGGGAGAAACCATTGCAACTTATATAAAACAGTGTAAGACAAAGAACAGCTGCATACACAAAATTAGTAAACCTAAAAACACACCACAACATAGTTTCTAATAAGGCAATGAGTGCAATGTGAAATAAATAACAAGGAAAAAGCATTCATCATTTCCTCTGTAGTAGGAACCAGGGGATATCAAATGAGATGAGTGCAGAAAACAAAACACAAAATACCTCTGCGGGGTGCTCCATAGAGACAGTATCAGGGCAGAGGGCATATTAAGTGTGCAAGATTTCAAGAAAGAATTGCACAAATTCACAGAAGAAAAATCTGATAGGAAGCTATTGCTTACAAAGGCCCAGGGATTACTGAACTGCTTGTCATTGGATATTAGGAAGGTGGTCAAGAGAAATATGTCTCCTTCCTTAACACCTGGCATCGGACACTGCTGGAGACAGGATGTTTGGCAAGGTCAGCCTTTAGTTTGATTTTTTTCCTAAGTTTTTCATCACCTTTCTGTTTGCAACATACAACAAACTGTCCCTTTGGCACTTCTATGACACAGCTGCAAATGCTTTTCTACTCTCACCACCACAACCATGGTGATTAGATAGATAGACCATAGATATCTGCTAGCACATGAAATTTGCTCTTATCCTTGAGCTTCAGTAGGGCCATTCCTCAAACTAAGCTGGCACGGGGTTAACTTCAGGTATAGCAGTCACTGACTTCTGTTGGACTTAAAATTATGTATCTGCTTAAGAAATTTTCTGAAAAAGGACAGAAAAAAATTATTACTTTGCTGAATGCAGACTATCACATTTATGTCTTTTAACTGCAAGCAACCATCCCATCGGCAGTCAGAAATATGTATGGAAGCTAATAACTCTTCCAAAAATTTTAACTAATACTGTCTCTGTTTTGTGTTTCAGACTAAATTTTTTTCTTTCCAATTAGCAAGTGCTTGGCAGGATTCCTTATAAACAACATCATATTTATTTTTTTAATTTTTATTTATCGTGGACAGACAGGTGCAGGCCAAGAATGTGTCTCATTTTACACTGCTGGATAGTTCTTATCTGGTTCCTGAATTCGAGGAAATACTTAATCACAGGAAAAATCTTTATCCACACTAAAACTTAGGAAAAGATAATGGCAAATCTGGATACTGACAGTCTGGATGAAGTAAGTAGCTCAATCTTGCAAACAGACATGATCATATTTCTAGACTGTTCTATTATTTGTTTTTGTCAGGATGTATTTAATTATCTTCTTTTCAATACCAGTGTTAAGCCTTTGAAGAGATGATTACTTTATGCAAAGGATCCAAAATGATGAAAAATAACTGTGAAGCAGGGAAATATACTGGTGATTGATTCTGCAACTTTGAGAGCACAGTTACTACACTCCAGAAATCGGACTGCTTTGAGGAGTTAAAACAGAAAAGTCAGGAGTTATAGGCAGTTTGCCCAAGGAAGATATGAGATCCTCCTGTCTGTAGGTGACAAACATTTCATGGAAAGCCAAATTCTCAAATTTCCCTCCACTGTTACATGGCATAAGATGGCTGTATAAGGCCGCTCCTCAGCCTGTCTGAACAGGGCAAATAAGTCAGCCTCAGTAAAGTTTTCATCCCAGAATAAGGTGATGAGCCAGAGGACATGGTTTAGCCTGTGAACTACTTACTGCTTCTTTCTTGCATGGATACTGCAACAAAAGTAGGCCTGTCTTTGGGTTTGTGACAGTGGAGCAGAAGAGGCTGCATGTTCTTTCAACCTCTTTTGCATCTCTGAAATCCAGTTTCCCCTCATGCCCTCCTAAGAGACAGGCAAGTGAAGTTATTCCAGTTTTGAAACACTTATTTGAAATCTTAAGCAGACTGCTAAGCTCATAGGCCAGCATGCTGCTGGCAGTATGGGGTCTCTTCATTTTCAGTTCTGGGTTTTCATCACAACATCTTCTGCCAGGAACAGAGTTCAGACAGCCTCTAGACACTTCTCTGGAGATCTAGTCAAACCTTCCCACGAATGCAAAGTGGCTGCAGGCAGCCCACATATTTATGAGCCAGAGGAAGAAAGCAGGGATGAGAAATTTAATATCACATTGTAAAAAGCGAAAGCCTGGAACTTCAAGTATGCTTCCATTCTGAGGACTACACTACAATAGAGTTGTTTATGCCTCTATGTAACCATGGGATTCAGGACTTTTCTCCAGTTTAATCAGGGTATAGTCATGTCCCCTTCATGTCCCCTGTGTCTCATCTTTTCAGACACATTCTTTGTTCTTTTGGTTGGAAGATCACAGCATGGTACAAGGACTCACTGAGGTTTTCTGTTCTCCAAATACATGCCTCAGGCAGACCTTCCAAACTTTTCACTCTCATGAGAGGACTTCCCATGTCTTAACTGTGAAGATATCTGCCTTGTCCCTGCATGTTCTAGCCACTTGTCATTGCATCGTTCAAACTACAGAGCTACAGTACTACAGAGACCTGTGTTCCCTCTGGGAATGTGTAATGAATGCCAGCAGGCAGGTAAGTACCTTCTAGGACTCTCCTGGCTTAGCAGTTATTGTGGGGCAGCAGAGAACAAAGGGTCCTGACACAACACGCACATGTCATCTCTTTTATGCTTCATTAAAAGTTACATTAGACAAAATAGATCAACAAAAATAAATCAACATCTCCCCATATTTGTTGGGAAACCTGGGACACAGTCTATTTTCAGTTCCACTCTGCAAGTGTCTCTATCTCCCAGCTGTCTCAGGGAGATGAATTTGGATTTTTATTTCCAGAACACCTACCCACCTTGCATGAGCCTGGACCCAATTACCCCATTACAGAAAAGCAGTGTCCTTATGATGAGGCCATGCAGTTCCTCCAGTCAGAAAGCCAGGTTGTTAGGAAACTTCTCAAGAAGGGTTCTCAAAGGCCATTGCTGGAGTGAGAAGGTCTGCTGAGACTTGTAAGCTTTGAGTCCCTCGCCTTGTGACTGTCCATTTGTGGCAGGGGTATCCAGGCTTTCTGGTCCACTCTAGCTGGAAAGCACAGGATCACCACCCTTGTCATACGTGGGGCTATGAATCTGAAATGATGATAGAGGTGCCCATAGTGACTGTGATTTGGTCATGAGGATGAACTCTTCACTGGCTCTTCTGTGTGTGTGCTCTGCAGAGCCATACATGTGTCTCCCACCTCTTATACTGGCCTTGCTAAACCAGTCATCAAGTAGCTGTCATGTGTTGTGGTGCATGATTGAGATTTTCAAAGCTGTATATGTATTTTGTTTAATTTACTGTGTTGGTAGATTCCTTCCTAAGCCCTTTCCCCCCTGTTCCCTCAATCACCTGGTATCACCCTGTCCTGGACTAACCCCTTCCTTCCCTCATTGGCCCAGAGTTTCCTCCGCTCAGGCTGCGCCCTGGAAAAGGAGAGGACAAGGGCCCAGAGCTCTGTTCTGGCACATGGACTGCCTGGAATAAACGCCTTACCAAACCCACGCCAGAGCCCACTCCATTATTCCAAGCCTTAAACCACGCACAACCTGAGACTGAGGAACCCACGAACTGTTGTAGCTGGTCTGGGAACTACTGCTTAGCCTGTAAGCAGCCCACACAGAAACCAACTACAGTCATGCTTATACTCAGTTACACTGTGCTTATACTCACTTCCACACCTGTACAACACAGTGTCATGCCATGTGAAGAGTCCTGCCCCTTCTTTTTGCTCTTCAGTTTTCTCTTCCACTGTTTCAGATCTGAGCCTTTCATATCTGAGGCTTTCATAACTGAGTGCTGTCTTTGTCTTCCCATCCAGCCTCACTTCTTTGACACTTAAAACCTGTGACACAGTATATTTCAGGTGGAGAGGAGTTTATGGTGTTGGGTATGCAACAAGGTTGTGAAAATAATTGCAGCCTCCTCAATCAATTTCAAACATGTTATGACTGAGTCTTTTCATCTGATTGTTTCTGCAGCCTCGGAAAAGCCTAAGACATGAGCTCAGCATCTGCAGTTCCACACTATTCTTCCTAAAAATTATTATTATTTTATTGGCTAGTGTAGTGAGAGACTGCAGAAGTGCTTGTTTGGTTTGACCAAACTTCTCAAACAGATGTTTTCCAATTGTGAGAGGATCTGGCCTTTATATAAATCAAGATCTTTTTTATATTGTGCTCAAGCACTGGAAGTAACAGCATAGTTTAGTGATGGTTTTCATAACTTGAAAGGTAAATTTCTAACTGGGTTGAATAGTAGTTGTATTTGTACTTGTATTGTTTAAATTAAAATGTAGGTCTATTGACTGCTCTTAGTCCATTTGCCTTCTAGCATTGTTCTGAGCATCTTCGAAGTAGTAAAATGAGACATCTCAATTGATGGGAGAAAAGTGGTTAGTAGAAGCAGAATACCAAAAACCCACTCAATCACTAATCAGTTATTATACTGACTTTGTCAGACCATAAATTGCAGCTATTGCATTTCCCCATAAACAGACTTCCCTACTCTGATACTGAGGGATGACATCTGGGACATGTTTGAAATATCACAAAAGGGGTTACACATATAATTTCTTCCAGATCATTCAGAGAGATAAACTAGGGTAGATGAGGGAAAGGATGAAACCAAGGGTGGCTTTGGTCCTGTGTTTCCCATACTTCCTATGGCTTTTTGTCTCTTTTGGGAGACTCTGTATGCCAGCAAGTTTCTCTGATTATTTACTTCCACTGCACTCAAGTGCACAATTAATTATGGGCAAATTTTCTTCTCTTTCTTCTAGCAAAAGAAAAGTCATGTTGAAGTTCTGGCTCTGATGATATTTACTGTGTTTACTGAGCATCAGAAGGGGATGGCTGGATATTCACTTTCTGACAGTGAGATCTACATCCAAGCATTTCCTCTTCTTGCTTTCTCTTTTCTGAAGGCTGCCCTCTGGCCACACAATTTTTCTACCCCTCTCTAGTGAGATTGCTTCCTTATTTCCAGATATGAGTCAAAATGTCTCCTGACAATCTTGAAGCAACTGCAAAGTACTGGATTGAAATTGTTTCCTTATGACAATGAAATTAAAATGCTGCTTACAGTGATACAGATGTGAAGACTTTTTAAATGTGTGACATGGTTTTTAAAACCTTGTGCTTTAAATCCTGATTCCAGTGCTTGGGCTTGAGTTTTGAAATACAAATTGCTCATGTATTAAAGGGCAAATAGAAACAAAAGAGTAGTGCTACGCAAATTTGGCTGTGAAGCCATTATTTGTTCACATGATCATTTTCTCTTGCTTCTACTTACACAGAACCTTTAGCTTTCAGTTTTGCTTTGTCCTTTACATTGAGAAAGCCAAAAGTCACTGTGCAGTTCAGATAC
Organism: Trochalopteron elliotii; assembly: GCA_024734555.1. Taxonomy (NCBI): domain Eukaryota; kingdom Metazoa; phylum Chordata; class Aves; order Passeriformes; family Leiothrichidae; genus Trochalopteron; species Trochalopteron elliotii. The sequence continues at coordinate 1,629,426 of JANPWX010019821.1, forward strand.
AACCACAAAAAAAGTTCACAAAGCTTTGAAATTCAAATTTTGTAAGGTCTCCAGCCAAATACCATAAGTAGCTTTCCACATACAGAGACACTGGTCACAACTTTGCTTTGTAGATTTGCAAACCTGTGACTAATCAAAATTTATTTATGGAGTGCATTGCAAAACCTGAAGCCAGATGTGTTTTGCGTCATTGAGACTTTATTGGGTACATTTAGTTGGAAAGCACATTTCTTTTTTACTCTCTTCATTGGGTAACATTTGCACACAAAAATTCCTTAACAACCCACAAAATGCCTTTAAAATATTAATTTACTTTGTAGCTGAGCACTTGAAAGCTACAAGTGTGAGCTTATCAAGCTGTGTGACAGCTTTTTCATAGAGACATTTAAGGGTCTACACTGGGGGTACTCCATGCAGTCACATAAGAAATCTCGTGATAACTAGATGTTCATAACAGGGAAAGCAATGAAAGAACTCACTAGTATGTCGTTTTCTTGTACTTTGTTGTCATGGAGATATTAATCTGGAAAAAAAAAGATTAAAAAAAAAAGTAAATTGATTGATTTTCATAATTAGATAGGCTTAATTCATATCAGCTAAAGAACAGTAATGTATTCTGAAGCTCAGTTAGAAATGTGCACATATATTTTAAAAAACATAATCCCAAGCATATAGGAGTTAATGCATTTTGTATCATCCTGAATGAATTTTAAATGGACTGATTTTTAGAAAAATACATATTTGAAAACCCAGAAAGCAGTTCTTCTTCCCATACAGTAGGTAAATCCATCATTTTTCAAAATTCAACACACACCATGGGGTGATTTCACTGCAAAACTATGGTTTTATTATATTTCTCAAATTCCTGTAGCCAGGATTAACCAGAAGAAGTTTAATATCATACCTGACAGATACAGGAACACAAAAAGTATTTATCAGTTATGTCAGAAGCCACTGAATGGCATTTGTACTTCATTCTTTTGTTCTTCAGTGTTTTGTCTGAAGAACTGACCTTCTCAGTTTAGAGACAGCCCACCAACCACAGTAAGACACAGATGCTGAATTGCTTATATTATTTAAAACATTGCAGCATACTGTCCCTAGAGAGCAGAGCTGCACACTTACATGCAGAGGCCTGAATCAAGGACCTGCTGTTTCCTAGGTTTCATGGGCCAATAAAATCTAGGGGTTTTTTCCAAGCTTGTGGTAAACTCAGCTGCTGTACAGGTCTTTGAAGGAATAAAGGGATCATAGCGGAAACAAGGTATGAGTCTGTTTCATCCAGCACAACCAAAACAAGAGGTCAGGTTTGGTCTTTCCCTTGTGCATTGATCAATACCTTAAGCCAACATATTAACCCCTTAACCATCACAGAAGGAGGCAATATGATAGCAAAAAAACCCCAAAACTCTAGCAATTTCCTTAGTTTCTCAAAACAAACAAACAAACAAACAAAAATACGAAATGAAAGAAAATTCTTGACCCCTACACCCTCTCACCTCAGAAGGGAAATGTTTTATATAGCAAGTACTATATATTAAGCAAACACTACAAGAAGAGCAAATCTCTGTGCTGCACCTGTGACTATTTTATAAAGAATCTGGTTCAGCCCAAATGAGGTGGAATAAAGGGAGAAATTAAAAACCTGTTTCACCTGTGGAATCTACTTATAGTTATGAAAGCATTAAATTGTGTTAGAACTGTGTTGTAGGAACTTTTTTAGGGAATATAGGATTTGAGAAGTCTTTGCTTAATTAAGGTTTTATTAAGAATATATTTGTTAATGGCATTATTCTTTCCAAGTCAGTTGTTTTAAAAAGCTCTTCCCTCTCTGATGAATAGTATGGGGCTAGTAATATCTTTTCAAAAGTTCAGTTTATTTGTTGGATATTAGATATGTGAGAGAAGTCTTCTCCTATAGAATTTTTTCTGTTTTTTATCAGTGTCTTTTTCTTATACTTTGTCTCTTAAGTTTACACAAAGTGAACAGAATTTGACAGCCAAAAAATGATTTCTGCTATTTTATATAGGATGGTGTGTCTCCAAAGCGTTGGTTGTTATGTTTTTGTCTATACAAAATATACTTAAATAGCTGAATTTTCTCCTATTCATTCACATAGAAGGCAATGCTACAGCAAAAATGGTGCTAATGTTTTACTTTTTCCATTATATTGTAATTTTCAGAAGAGTTAAGGACAATGATAAATAATATATCTTGGAAATATTCATTGCATACAGTTTTTCTAATTAAAAATTATACATCTTAGAAATATTCTTAGCTCTTCCAATGCAATTCCTCTAAAACTATATATAACTGTCACATTTTGACCTGGTATCAGAAGGCACTTGATGCTGTACTTGGGCACCAAGTCCACTCTTGAGATCCTGTAACATCTTCATGAACTTCTGGGGACAAAAGTGACCATTCTCAAGTGATGCCATTTAGGTTTTGCCTTTTTTCTTTTATATGTTCTCTGTATTCTTCACACATATATTTGTAGCTCTGTAGCCTTTTGTATTAGTGACTAGCTTTCCCAGAACTTTTCCCTAAACTTTTCCTTAAGGCCTTTCCTTAAGCTGAAAGACAAAACAAATCCCAGAGCTCCAAGCCCCAGGAGGTACAAGGCTCTGTGCTACCTTGGCTCCTTCTGATTACCAAGGCCGAGAACAACTTCTGGAGACACAGACACATTCTCGTGGACAAAGTACAGCCAGTGCTGAAGGGGGAGCTCCAGAGAAGAGGCTTGACTTGGGGGAAAATTGCATCACTACTTGTCCTCCTAATAGATGATTTTTATCAATTATGCTAGTTCCCTAAACCTTATAAGATGTACTCTATCCCGGCAGGGTGGGTGAGCTTTTGTGGACATCTTTCCATAACTGCCTCTGAAGGCCTTCAAATAAAGATCCCCTCAGTACTGAAATTATCTCAAGTTTCATTTCCAGATTGGGCAAAAGGCAACACAAATAAACATGAAGGAAGAGGTGTTTATGTATGTATATGTATATGTAAATGATCCTCTTCATTTAAGCTGGAGTTTGGGCTTCACTATTCCCAGTATCACTTATAAGGTTGATAAAAATCACAAAGCAAAAAATAGTAAGATTTCTGCCAAATAATTTTTGGACTAGAATGCAGCACAGTAAAGTGTTTTCCTGAAAGAGTACAGGCGTGTTATACTCAGTATTCAGTGTTCTGTTGAGTATTTCTCTTTGTCTGTAGCCAAGCTGAGGAAAGAAGGAAGGAAAGCTCATCAGGGACTTAGCGCGGGTTATCTGGAACAAGTATGCCTTTTGTGTTTCCCACTTATATTGTAGTGGCCTTCCCTCTCTATGAAGAAAACCCACCATAGGTGTCCTACTGGCTGGAGATTTTTTGAAAGGAGCAGCATGTTTCCTGGCTTAATATGCCTCCCGTCATGTACTGACTATGTTGCAGGAGAGCCTTCTGGAAATCAGAAACAATCCCAAAGCAAAACTGGCCACTGCTTTATTCAAGAGAGAAAGAAGCAAGTTTCTAGAGAACATGCAGATTTATATCAGACAATCAGAAAAAAATATTATTGTTTTTCTTCATAAACCTACCCATATATAGATAGAATCTGTCAGCTTTGTTTTGTATGGATGAATTCCCTATAGCTTTGCAAAATTTTTCTAGTTTATCAAACAAACTACAAAGGAAAACACTGTGGAGAAAGGTTAGAACCTGGAAAACCTTGTGAAAATTTAATTGTTCTACACTTTCTCTTCCCTTCTGGACCCTTGTCCTCCTGTGTGACTGCAGGCACAAGGGGAAACTGCATAGCTCTTCCTTGGATGGGGAAGTGGGGAAGCACATTGGGGTCTGACATTGTAAGACTGCCAGGAGACCAAGCTAAGTGCACTGAAACCTTCCTCAAAACCAACCAAAGAAGAGAAGAAATGGACTGCAGCCACAAAAAGATAATACTCCTTCAATTATTTACTTTTTAAAAATGTTTGCTGCTGAAGTGCAGCTTTATGAAGTGGATACCTGCTTGACAATGTCACCCTGCTTCTGCTCTACTATGCTTCATTTATGAAAAACTGACATTTACAATGTAATTATTTTAAATTATTTGGGTTCTTTGATGTCTAAATGTGAACATTTTCAAAAGACTTTTTTTCATTAAAATATAAAAAGCAAATAAATGCGATATATTTTGGGCATTAGATCAGAAGACTTTAGTTAGATCTTTTTTTCCATGTCACCTCCTAAGGAAGGTCCACATTAAACTGCATAGTTTGCATGGCAAAATAAGTACAGCTTTTCATCACCAGTGGTTCTCAGAGAAAGCTTGGTTTTCTAGTGGAACACACAATCTTCTGCTGGATTTAGCTCTGAAAGCAAACTAGATGTTTCTTCACTAAATAATTGTGAACACAAGGGATATTCTTCTGTTGCCCTTGAAAAGCTCCCTGAATGACCTCTGGAGGAATTTGGACAGAAGATTGCTTTCAGATTTGTGACAGATTGGTGTGTTTCTGAAGTATTGTATGAGTGTGCCTGCATAGTGTATATGTGTGTGTGTGCGTGCAAGCATAGATACAAAAAATTCTCATGGTCAAGCATCAGTCAAACGGAATATAGTCTGTGTCTTGGCTTCGATTGGCAAAGAGGAAATTAAATGCTTCAAAGGATTATTAGGACATTCTAAAAATTGGAACATTTAAACAATAGGAAAAACATGAAGCAGGGCAAGAAGATGAAAGAGAAAGGCATACATGTAAAACCAAACTCAACAGATAAGTGTCCTGCTTTCAGACTTTCAGTAAACTTTTAGTGACTGCTGGCAAACTTGGTCTTGACTGGCTGCCAGATATGACCACTGTAAAGACATGCAAGACCTTATAACCCAAGAAACACCTCAGACGAATTATTTAGCACTTTTCTCAAGTTCCCCCTTTCTCCTTCTAGTGCTTGCCTTAATATATTTCTTATATAAGGACATTTTTCTCCTACATAATCCCTTCTCTTTCTAATTTTCATAATAGAGGGATTTGATTCGAAACCCACAGTTATGTTAGGAAAGAGCTAGAAGCTGCAGCTTCTGGGAAAGGGAAGTAGGAGTACTCTGCCCTCCAAGAAGAAGCAGGGTCAGTTTGTTTTTTCCTGGCTACTACAGAGCAATTTTTGTTTAGTTAGCAAGGAGATGATACATCTGACCTTCCCCACTCCTCTCTTTTAAATCGTGGTGAAGGTAATCTGGATTTCTTTAAGATGTCCAAAAGATCTTCAGCTAAGATCCTGTATCCTTAAAAATGACTCCAAAAGTTACTCTAGAGCCTCCGGGATGACACATTTTAGCAAGCATGGACAAGACTGAGTATGCTCTTACTAAGCAGCAGGTAGCTGATAAGTCAAATCTTTGCCCTCAAACTGGGTTTACGCTTGCCAAGGTAAAGCAATGAACTGCCAGAAAATGCTCAGAAGACAAAGACTACTGTGTCCTAGAGACTCTGAAAAAAGGCCCTGTTTTGGGGGTGTGGGTTTTTTTGGGGGGGGGGGGGGGGTTTGTTTGTTTGTTTGTTTGTTTGTTTGTTTGTTTGTTTGGGGTTTTTTCTCTTTTTTTCTTTTCCTTTTTTTTTCTTTTTTTGAGGGGGCAGGGAGGATGGGGAGTTTGGGGGGGTGGTTGTTCAGACCTTTTCTCTGACCTGCTATGACTCCTTTGAGGATGGTGTATGATTTTAGCTCATGCTTGTGCTAAACAGCCCTTGGTAGCCCAATTTGTAAGATAGGCCTGGAGAAGCCTAAAAGTCCCATTATGATTAACTGGAATGACTCTTGACTTTCATCAAAAGAGAATATCTCTTTACATGAGTTCCAAACATCTTCCCAAAATAGCTACATTCAGTACACTTCAGGTTCTTCAGAACATTACTGCATACAGGTTCATGTTATTGTTTTTAGTTTAGCGTGTTTTTCATGCCTTTTTACAGCTGATTGAATTATTTTTCTTGGAAACTAGTTATCTAGGAAACATTTCTTTTATGTGGATGGTTCATTCTAAAAGTTAGTAAACATAATACTTTGCATATTTTTTCTGGATGACTTAATAAATAGCTAGCCTTCAAGTTATTGATACATTATTTATGTCAACTATTATATTTGTTTTCTGTTCATAGTTCTCAAAACACCTTGTTTTTATGGTTTTTGCAATTTTATTTTCTCAAGCTTGAAAACAACTGAAACAGATCATGGCAGGGTTCTTATAGCTACCAACTTTTCTTGAAGACAAATATAGCTCCAGTTCCTTCTCCTCAAATAGAAATTTCTTCACTTGCAAATAGCAAATTGCTCTAGGGAATGAAATGTTCCAGCCAATTACCCAATTTTGCACTCCTTTGCTCAAAAAAAGATAATGAGACTGCAACCAAACAACAAAGTTTAGACCCTGTCTGCAGTCATTTTAGAAATGTAAGCTATTCAAGCAGTTGAGAATTTTTGATCTGTTTCTACAATAAGGAAGGATTTTTTTTTCCCCATGGATTTTATGAGGAATTACTCCCTTCATCCAGTGTCTTGTGCCCAGGTGTGGAAAATGAACTCTTAAATACTGAGTTTTTCTATCACAGGTACCCCTGTTCCCACCTTTGGTGTGCATTGTTCTACCCCCACACTTTCCCTGTCATTGAGTCAATGATATCAGCAGCAACTGTGCCAGATGACTGGGACTATAGGGTACATTTTTACTACACGAAGCAGATGCTCTTCTTTATTTAACATTAATTAAAAATCAATCTGTCTTCTAAGTCTTCCCATCTGCAAAACACATAGGCTCAGGAACTGCGTCTGGGATTTTGATTAAGTACATGTTTTTCTCTCCTCTTCTTTTAAAGGTATGAATGAAACATGAGGAAAATAACACCCAAACTTCCATAGTGTGTGAAGATTTTACTTTTTTCTTTCTTTTTTTCTTCTTCAGCCATAGTAGATTATTTCTTACATCTAGGTTTCCGTAGAAACAGGAAGCTGATGAGTCAAACGTCCATGGGGATTGCCCTTATGGATATTTCAAAGCTGTTGGCAAGAATGAGGTAAATCACCTCAAACCTCAGCTTTTGAGGTTTGGTGAAGAATGCACTACTGAAAAGGCTTCAGAGAACTTTGGAGGAGGTTCCCTGGCAGGGAGATATTCACTGAAATAATCAAGTGATCTATAGTTACAGTTGCTTGAAGTCCACTCTAACTGCAATTATCTGTCCTTAACCAGGCTCAGTTTGCAGAAAATACCCACCTCCCTCAGTGATTTCATTAATGGCTTGGAATAATATTGTGGAGAGCATAACTTATCTTCCAAGATCATCACAATTTTGAGACAATTATTCTTATCTTCCTGAAAGGGAGGAGACAGTTTTAAGAGAGAGTGCAATTTCTGCTGTGCTGTGTGTGCTGATCTAGCTATTGACAGATTTTGAAGGAATTTTGCTGCATTTTCCTGGGTGAATGCTGGACTAGCTGAAGGATGGGAAACCACATGAAATAAACTGGAATTTTGTTACAGGCCCAGGGAAGGTAAAACCTTAAAAACCCAGTTGCAAATGCATTTGCCATGAGCAGTTCTCTTACTCCATGCAACCAGTCCTATGCATGTATTACACCATAATTAAAAGTCAATTAAAAACAGCTTTCCCAGCAGTTTACTTGACACTTGCACTGTAAAAACAAGAAATGGAATGGCATAGTAAAGAACACTCAGTACAAAAGTTAACACAAACTAATTTATGAAAAAATTGTCATGTACAGAATTGTGCTATTTTACAGTAAAAATCACCTATTTATGATTCATAGTTAAATTCTATGTCTAAATAACAAGTAAAATAGTAAGATTATGTTTAGTTTGAGTAGCTTTATCTTTGAAGACCCTAGTAAAGGATGTTTTATATGAGCTATTGCAACAAAACTGACATTCAATAGAGAAAAAAGAAGAGTAGAATAATCCAGTTTTGCCATTAGAGATGATCAAAGTTTGGAGATTCATTATTTCATCCACAGGCTTGGTAAAATACACTTTGAAGACATCAAATCCCAGGTCTGATACACCAAGTTCTAGGATCAGCACACGAAAACAAGGAACTGTATGGCTTTATCTTTCTTTCCCTTTCTCCAACAAATGTAGAGAAGTTGGAAGTCAGGGTAAATAAGAGTCAGACATATCAATTAATTTAGGAGGAAGCTGTTTGCAATTAAAATATGAAAAATCCCAAATGGTGGATGTTTTTGTGTTTAGTTAAAAACAGAACAAAGATGGAAACCCAGCTTGATTTGTCTTTCATTCTTTTTTTTAAATTGTCTAACCTTTTTTAAGGTATTTGAGTCAAGTCTTATTCTTTACTATTATTTGAGCTTTTTGGGTTTTTTCTCTCTTGTGCAACAGCATTATAAATTATGGGAAAACACTCCTTTTGTAAAACTGCAATATGATGTAAAATTATAAAAATGTATTATACAGTTCAAATAAAAGAACCAAGCATGAAATCAGTGGAGAACCTGTCCACAGACATGTTTTCCCATATGAACGCAACAGATAAAAAATGTAATAAATTCATTCATCTACACCCACTTTAAATATCTGAGCTGATCAGCAGTTTCACTGATGTGCGGCCAGACTTTGAAGTCTATCTTAGCTCTCTGGAATTCGACCAGCCACTTTCCAGACCATATAATGCATTGCAGATCTTTCCACATTATGTATTCCAGATGGCCATATACTTTGTGCATTTTGCCTTTCTTATTTAGGTTACTGGGGTGATTTGGGAATAAAACTTGCATGCTACAAAGTGACAACTGACATATCCTTATGCTATCGTGCTGCTTAGATACTGATGATGGACTTTAATGAATGTTTATGAACATTAATGAATGTTTATGTTGTTTTTTCTCCCCTCCTTCAATCACTTTTATGTCACTGGATAATGAGAAACTGAATGTGACAGATTCTTCATTCATCACACCTAAGGCTTGAGTTTCAGATGTGCAAGAACCCACAACTTTACATGAAATTAATCATAGCTGGAAAAACTTAGCACCTTTTGTAGATCAAGCCTCTGGTGAATGCAGGTTTCTCCTAGGATTTCCACTATAAGAAAAGCAGCCCATGGATTGAATTAGCTTAGGCCCCCAAGCTTACTTTAGGGACTAGATTATCTGTATCATTGCAATCTTCTGCCTAAGGTTGAATTCAATCATTCTCACAGGCATCAGCAAGATCTTATCCACTGCCACCCAGAAAACAGCAGATAAGCAGCCAAGTAATATAAGGATCTTGTTCTCCTGAAAGGATCTGAGAACATTGTACACCTTGGGAGATATATCTATGTCATTTGTCACTCAGACCTCTAGATGAATCTTCATCTTCCACTTCATATTACCTGTTTTACTACATAGACCTGGAACAACGCTTAGGTTTCCTAAGGCTACATTATTCTCATCTTCCTGCCCTCATTTTGCACTGATCTCTCATTCCTTCCTTGAATCTGACAAGTCTGGAGAAGAACAAAGAAAAAAAATCTAAAAAAGAAGTAAAAAAAAGAAGGCACAGACAACTATGAACAGCCTTAAAGGAACACAGATTTGAAACCTACAAAAACTTAGGTATAAGAACAGACAAAACTGCCAAATGTTGGCAAAATGAGGGGTTATTAGAAAAAAATGTTGTGGAATAACATCTAAAATATAATGCTACAAGCCTTGTTCAGTAAAGAGACGAAAATTTCATCACTGTAGAAAACTTCAGTGCTTTCCATGTAATGCCTCACACAATATCTCCCTTCAAAAAAAGAAGTTTCTGTTGTAAGAGCTAGATAATTGAAATAGGTTGTTTTGTATTGGTACCCAGTTAATGCCATCTGGAAACACAGATGTGGCTGGAAAAAGTGGGGTTTTTTCAAAAGGACTGAAGAAGCACAATGTGCACACTTGAAATGGGACATGAGATAACAGCAGATTTGTCAGGGATACCAGAACCCATGCTTGTTTCTATTTTCCATTGTTTTAACTGTTTACTTTGCAATATGCATTCTTCCATCAAAAATTTCATTACTGCCCCCTATCCTACAAAAAACGATGGCCTTTTAAATTTCAAACGCATGAAAACTGAGCTTCCAAGTTATTATGTTCCTGGCACAGCAAATGTCATTTAGATTGTAAAGACAAAAGTAATGGGAAACAAATTCCCCCATATATGACACCACAGTGAAAGTCTCTGCTTCCCTCTGGCCTGTGGCTATTGTCCAGTCCCAAAAATGCCACTGTCTGGTATAGGTTATTTGTGACTATACCCTGATGCTCTTTACTGAGATAGGAGTAGCACATTACCTCCAAACATGATTTTCTGTCTCCTGCTGGAGACATTTCCCAGCACTACCTCAGATACCTTGTGGCTGCTCTCTTGGCCTCCTGGTGTTACTGTGAGAACCAAGTGCCCACCGGGACTCTAGTTTCTAGGAAAATTCTGTGGAAAAGTGTTGGCATCAGGAAGGTTATTGGATGTCCCCCAGTAGTAATGAGACTTTTTGACTATTTATCCTATGGTTTTCCAGTGTCCAGGCACCCTCCCACACCCTCTAAAAAAGCTTTTTTTCAGCTCTCCATGTGCTCCTCTGGTACATACCAGAGGAGAGAGATGTTATGACTCTACTTGTTGAGGGATAGCATGGCTAGAAAGTGAAATGACAATCAAATTTTACTCCAGACACTGTCTTTTGTGCACAGATATTGCACAATTGTTTTCTTAGCCGTTGTATTTGCAAATAAGTTCTTCTGTATTTATTTATGTTTCTTCTGTAGCTCTTTTTATTTTCACTGTATTCACAAGGAGCACTTCCAACCAGAGCAAATTAGGAACTCTTTTAATGTGGTGATAAAAAAACAAAGCCCTTCCCAGTACATTTCAGTGGTTGGTGGGGTTTTTGCTGGCACCTGTGACTGACCAGCTGCTAGCAAGGGAAAAAATCCATGAAGCTGGAGTGCTTATTCCATGTTCTTTAACAAACCTTTACACTCAGAATAACAAAGTTCAGCTCCCAAAGACAGAAAATCTTTTGTTTTCTGTGTTTGCTCACCAAACAGGAAACAAGGCTATTTTCATATGTGCCACCAGGTAAACCATCACCTGAAATACAGCCTCCTACTTTAGAAGGGAAATTGTTGCATTAATCTCCAAAAATCTTCTTGCTCCCTTATTGGGGTTAATGTTAATTTTTTAATTTAATGTTCAAGAGAAGTGGCTTTTAAGCATAGCCCTGTTCTAAGTCACTGTTTCTCAGTTCAGCGTTTTGGGAATGAAAAATATTATTCAGTACATTTTTGTATTCCTATAAACTGCCTCTTATCCCTACTATCATGAGAAAAGGTATTGGGAGGTAGGTACCTAGCTTAGCTCCTGCAGATCTTATGCTGCTTATGCTCCGATTTTTAATAACATGTCCCCAAGGTGCTTCGACACACAATTGCAATTGGAATGGAGATCCTTACACCTCCTGCAAGCTTGTTTTTTCAGCCTAATGCAGCTGCCACTGTCCCATACACAGTTCCCAACTAAAGTAGGGAAGTGGGCAGGATCCGGTGGTTCACACAGATACAACATGGGAGAAAAAAGAAGAAAAAAAACCACCAACAGTACAAATTACTTCAGTTTGATTTGCTTATACATGTTTTTGCATTACTACCATCAGAATAGCCAAGTCGAGGATATATTCAGAGGTCTGAATGATGAGGCACGACTGTTGACAGGGTTACATCTCTCCCATTGTACAGCTGATTGAAGCAAAACCAGTTAGCTGATCAAACCCATCAGCTCTGCCCCCTCACCTGGCCTGTGAGTGCTGTCTTTAACCCAGGCAAGCCAGCACCCATCCACAGCCATGTGGCTGTCAAGCCTTGGCCACCCCTGCAGGGACCAGAGGACAGGAACTGCACCACCTCTCTTAAGCAATGTCATTCCTATTAGGGACTCAGACCTCATCTTGGTGATGTCCCTGGAAAGGCAATGAAGGTTACCCTGAAACACAACACAAAGAAAAATTTCTCTAGATCATGTAAGAAGTTTCTATTGCAAGCAAAACAAATGCAAATCTCTCACACCCATCTTGTTGTACTGTCTCTTTAAATAATGCATTTCTTTAGTAGCTGGAGTGGCCTTCAGTGCTGAAGCATCAGCTGCTTTTGAAAAAGAGTTTTATATATAGTACTCTGAGTCAGAAAGGATTGAATTCCCCTTCATTGTAGACGTCATTTCTATGTCATTCCACTTATTCCAAGACAGTGTAAACTGTGATGGGAAAAGCCACTCTGTTTAAATTATGTTGACCTTATTGTGTCTTATAACAATTATCCTCTAGCTGCACTTTACATACAGTAAAGTTGTCCAGCCACCAGATGCTAGGAAATAACAGCTGGCACAGTATTAAGGGCCATTCCAGTTACTAGGGTCTGATTTCAATCCTAGTTAAATATCTTCCAAACTTTCTGTGTTTTTCCAGTGAAAACAGAGTAAGTTACCTGGCAACAAAATGTGATTTTTGTACAGTTGGTATTTCATTTACAGCTTATCCTGAAAGGCTTCAAGGAGAAACTGTGCTAAAACTGAGAGTTTATACGTTTATTTAAAATCTGTGACAAGGTCTTTGATTTGCTGTTGACAAGGTTCCAGGATCCCAAAAAGTACATAAAAGTAGGACTCATGACATGCATCCATTGCACAGAGTTAATGAAGTTAGCCCTTGCTCAGCTGCCTTGAAAATACCTGAAGGTCCGTTCCTCTGAAAGGTTTTCATACAGAAAAGCTCAGATGTTGTTGATCATTTTGAAAAATGGATTTCACGAGGCATCTCTACTAGAAACAGAATAACACCAAGATTTTGCCATCTTTTTTCTCAAACCATAAACTATAAGACAAGAAGAATTTTATGAAGGGCCTGTACATGTGTGTGTCCCTTTTCCTATGCACCTATGCCCATCCCAGACTTTCAGCTCTCCAAACCCTTAGCCCTGTGTTTGATAGTGGCAGTGGTATAATAGTTCAGCATCTTCTGTCTCTCTCTGGAGTATCTGTAGATCCCTGGTTTTCCACCTAGAGAGCAGGGGAGCTGTACAGGCAGTCTGTGGATGCGGGGATAGGGATGAAATATAGATGTCACTTCACCTGTGTACACACAGCAGATCTGGGAACCCCAGAGTCTCCTCCAGCACTGGCTGCAATTGTGTAGGTAGGTAAGAGTTTTCTTAATTCAAGTGTCCTTGCTTGAACATTTCCATTATTGCTGATAGGCTTGCTGCTGCTTATTAAAGAATAAGCCCGTGTAGTCACAGTGACATATGCATGCCTTCAGTAAGCCCACAGCCCTACTGACTGGACTTTCAGAGGTGTCCTAATGGACATGAGAAGGCCTGTTCCTCCAGGCAGTACTGTCTGCAGAAATTCCACTGTGAGATTGGAACACAGGCCTGGTCTAAGGGTAGTGTGTTTTGCTTTGTAAGAGCAGAAGCAATGCCAAAACCATGAAGAACCATGAAGAAGGGAAGGAGGCATAGTGCTAAACATAAACCATATCAGTTGTTGCAGTAATCCAGTCTGTAAAAAAAAAAAAAAAAAAAAAAAAAAAAAAAAAAAAAAAAAAAAAAAAGGATAAAGGGATAAATGGGGCTGACAAATGTTTACCTACCAGAACTGGAATATAGGACCTCTAAAATGCATATGGAGATAAGTGATCCGAGATCTGGTGTTACATATATGTCAGTCAGTTCAAGAGTCAGGGATCCAGTGTAATAGGGAAAATATTAATCAGTTCTCTGCAGTCAAAGACCATTTTCCAGTTATAAATACCTTATTGCCAACATAAAGGTGCCAGTCACAACTGGGCATAATCAAAGCTGTGTGAACAGCAAATTTTGAACATCACCAAATCTTTTGTCTTTCCGTATCACAGTCCCACTGATGATACTACTCAAATTTCAAATCAATGTATGTCAAAAATGCACACATTTTAGAAAAAGCAGAATTCATATCTTACATATATTCCTTTCTGAATCTTGTATCCATGATAAGTAAGGACTGAAGATTGTCAGGCATCTGGGGACAGGAAATATTAGCAAGCTCTTTTTTCCCTGTCATATTAAGAGGCTGAAACTTTGCAATGGCTCTTTTTAAAACCAGAAAAAAAAATTTAATATCCAAGATTAAAAACCAGATTAGCTGAATTCAATGTGCTTTACTATCAGGAGATATGTAGAGGTACAATAACAATGATGACATTGTATTAACACCAATGGTGTCTTTGGGATATGACCAAAGACATATCCCCATAGGAGCAGAACAACAGCTCTCTTTGAGAGACACTGTATAACAAGAATACTTGCCACAATTTTGAAAAGGGAAATAATTCCAGGAAAAAGGAATGATTTACACCTATGCCCTAGAAAGCTCTAGCCTCTGGTATTGATTTCTGTGTTGCAGCCTGTGTTACAGACGAAACATTTCAAGGACTCTGCTAAATGCTAGTAACCTGTCTACAGCTTCAGGACAATTTTCAACATGTTTATCCATAAGGGAAAGTGCTATTTTGGGGGAGAGTTTGTGAGCCTGGACACTTTGGAGTCATTCCTCTTCTTTCCCACCATTACCAGGGGGTGAGACAGGCTATATATCCCTGCCTTGTCTTCTTAGTGTTCACATACAGATTACAGATACTGCACACAAATTTCTCCTATTCTTGTTTGAGGCCTTGTTGGTACTACCTGCCTTTTCACCTCCTCTGACAGCAAGTTCCAGAAGTTCACTGTGTGCTCTGTAAATGAATACTTTTTAATCTGACTTAAGGTGATCCATCAATGTCGTGGAGTGTCCTCTAGCTCTAGCAGTGTGAGATTGACTGGACAGGATCCTCACATCCAAGTTATTCACTACCTTTATGATTTTGTAGATGTGTCGTATCATAGCCCAGCTTTCTTCTTTCTGCATCAGAGTCACAGTTCTCCTAAACCCTTCCCTTAAGACTACTGCTTTGCCGACCTAAGCATTTTCCTTTCCTTTGTGTGTGCTTTCCAAATACATTGCACCCCTATCAGGCTTCAGAGAGAGGCTCTGCATGCAGCTGTACAAGGTTTTATTAGGTGGCAAAACAATGTCCTCTGCCATTAGGATCCTTCCTGTTGATGCCAAATATATTTTTGGATTTTTTTGGGTAGGTGGCAGGGTTTACTGAACTAAACTAGAGGAGGGATGAAAGTTGTGTCCAGAGACTTGAGGGTTTTGGCTCCAGAGAATTAGCATAGAGAGTGTTCAGAGAGGGAGCAGAGAGTTGATGAGAGTCATGATTGGTGTGTCTGAGGACATAAATAAATAGTGGCTTACATCAAGTGCTTGTTTATGGTGAAGTGACAGCTTTGAGAGAAAGAAGAAACCAGTACCAACTTTTGTTCTGCATCCTGGTTACCCAAAAGATGGTAATAAATTGCTTTGCCCTCTCTTCTGAAGAGAAACAGTGGCCTAGACAAAGGGTTGCTGCTCAATAGCTGTGTTTTTCTGTGGATAGCATTTATTGGCCTCAGGCTGAAATGTTTAAAGGTGAAAATTAGAAGAGAAAAATAGATGCTTAGATCTTTAAACTTGGATTTGGTATTATTTTTATTCAGCAGTGAGACAATACATGTTTTTCAGCACATCACTCAGATAGCTGGCCAGCTGGCTCACTTGCTTAGGGTGAGTTTTCAGTGTCTGGAAACGTCCTGATGTATGACCTGTTAGTGGTCAGAGATCAGAGACTTGGTGCTCATGCTGTGAGATTGCTCACAATCAGATTTCCTCGCTCCTTGGAAGAGCCCCAGTCATCACTTCTCCATGCCTCCTAGATGGTATGGGATGAAAGCAGACCATCAGAAAACCCCTGAGCTCCCATTCAAACCACTGAAGTGCACTTTTTGTAAAAGCAGATTTCCGTTAAAAACCATGTATCCCATATAACAGCAAAACACTTCTAGCAGAACTACTGAAAGGCTGATTACAATAATGTTTCCTTCAGGAATGTCCTTTTAACTTAAATTTCTTCATGAGCCTTCAAGAAATCAGTGGGATTCAGTTACAATTTGCTATGGACTTAACAATGTTTGTTAAATCTTGTGGTTACATGAAGCGCAATTCATATTCTCATTTATCATTCACATATTTTTTAAATCTATTTCTCATCAAAACAGGTGCACTTCAGAAAAGGCAGCAAATAATCTGGCATGATTAATGCAGTGAAGATCTGACACCTCCAGCCATTCTTTTCAAGGGCTGTTGGCACTAGTTAATATTTTCCACCTTTTTCTTTAGATGATTTCCTAGTTTTCTATAGACAAGAAAAACATTTCAATGACACCCACAGCTCCAAACCACTACTTAGCACATAATGAACTAATTTAAACCAAGTCAATTTGATTCCAATTTTCCACCATGTGGAACAGATGCTTTTTGCCAGGGCCAAAAGCCATACATAAAGAACAGTAGCATGTGAGCACATTCCTAACTCTAGGTGTAAATCAAGCCTATATAGTACAATTCACACAACATTTAGTATAAAATAAGAAAATATATGAAATTACAGGCTAAACAACTCTGTGTTTGCCATTTCATTCCAGATCACTTCCCAGATGTAAAATTTTGTTTTTCGTTAAGTTTAGTTTTCTTGTTTGTTTTGGTGATGAAAAGAAGATTCAGTAGCTGCTTATTTTTTTATAGTGAAAGCATGACTTTGTACTAAAACATTTGTAACAATCTGATGAAACTATCAATGTCCACATGACTAGGCTGTTGAAATTTAACCTTTAACATAAACTACTGAGTAAAAATAGCACCTTTTTTTTTTACCTCATTGCATCTTCCTCTGAAGCAGCTTAAGCTGAGGCAATAATGACTGCAGCACATAAGACAACTTTTTTTATTATCTGGGACCCTACAAAAGCTGTAAATCCTCAGAGCAATATAGACATTAATGTATCTGCGTTTCTAGCTTTTGTATACTTTTTAGGACCACAGGGCATCAAAGGCAGGGTTTAGATCTCCTAACAAAGTCAGAATGCACAACAGTATCTCTCTAATACTGCCACGTGTGGCTAACAATAGGACTGTAATAACAAGGTCCTAATTTAAAAGTCAAGGCTCCATGTCGTTAAGTCATGGATTACACAGAACACTCTCTAACACAAACAGTATGGCTTAGCAAAAAAGCAAGTGCTAGCTTAGGAGAACGTTTGACACTTTCAAGTCATTGATGATGGACAAGGGTGCTCTCTTTGCTGTGCATTTGAGGAGATATATATATATATATCTTCTGCTACTATGCAAGACAGGGCTGTATCTTGACAAGTCCTTTGCTAAAAGGAAAATTTTCTGGTTCCCAGGAGGGAAGAAGAGATAATTGGCTGCTAGGCACATTTTGTTTAAGCAAATACAGCAGAAAAGTTTGTCAGCAGTTTAAGGATAGTTGAGAAGTGATTACTTATGGTGGAATATTTTCTATATTGTGTTTTTGTACTTTTTATTTATCCTTTGGCAGGTTCACTTGCTTTTATTGTACAGTTGCTATCTTTAAGCTGTTATTGAATGCAGTCTGTAAGTGAATTCAGAGCCAAGGAGTTGGCAAAGCCACACAGAGCAAAAATCTGAGATGGGAGGAGTTGAGCACGCCTGTCATGTTGCAAGGTCATCTAGATAAAGGAAATAAATGAGGAATCTTCTTAGTAAAAAAATGAAGCATCTTTAAATACAGTAATATCTAGAATGATCTCCAATCATCCTGTGTGGATAGAGTGTGATCTCTACACGTGATGGGCTGAAGTGCAGAAAATCACACATTTACAGGTAACAACCTAATGTACAGTGAACCTGACATCTGTGTACCCAGCGAGTAATCAGCTTCTAGAGTACAATATGAGTAGTACTGTAGAGAAACATTCACAACAGATGTGTTTCAAGAACTTTGTTTCAGAGTAACTCTGATCTGGTTTGTGCTAAATGTCCATTAGCAACGGGAATAACAGTCACTGTGCTGCTAAGTGGTGTTCTCTGGTTTAGTTTAACCATAAGGGAATGTATTTTTTGTGCCCTGAGACCAGTCAGTGATCTGAAACTCCATGTGCTGGAGTGATTGGGAAACTTCCTTAAAGGCACTCTCTTAACCAGACCAAAAAACTAGTATTACCTAGTGGAACTAGAGCAGCAGCTCCTTCTGTGGGCCAGAAGTTCACGCTGCTGCAAATGAGAATTAATGAGAAAAATGAGAGCTCATGAGCTGCACATCACTGATGATCTCCTCACTGCTTTGGTTCCATGATAATGTAGTTCTAGTGACAGATACGACAAACCCAAAAATCATTCATCAGCATATGCTGAGTATGTAATGCATATATTAAATAAAAATAAATGCTATTTAACATGGATTTCATGTACTCTGATGCCAATTGTTTCTCAAAACAACTCTGTACATGTATGGAAGACCAAGTCAGAGAATATCAGGTGATTTAAGAAGGGAAATCAGACGTATTTGTTATTTGTGGAGCAGGTGTTGAGGGCAGTCATTTCACTACAGTTACCACTACTTGTGCTAAACCTCAAACTCTTCCAAAGGCTGAAAATCAGACAGTGCAGGAAAAGGTGAGCTGGAGACATAGGCAGAGTGATCAGGCTGGCTGGCTACTAGTGTCCAGTTTGCATATGAGTGAACTGTCCACTGGATGTGCCTCTTTCCACGCCTGTGACCAGCAGAAGACACAGCCATCGTTTAGCTGTAGTTCCAGCCAGATTAGCTCAGGAGGTATAGCACATTCCTCAGCTCCCACATTGGGCAGCTTGCTGAAAACTGGGATGTTTTGGACTTTTTTCAGCATTCCAAATGGAACAATGAAGGTAATAATTTCTTTGCTTTTTAAAATGATACTGAATTTGTAGCCAATTACAAGAAGTACCTGGAGGGTTTTCCATGGTTGCTTGGTTTTTTTGGGTTTTTTTTCCTTCCCTCAAAACTCTCTCAGCACAGCACAGTTGTTACAATACATCCCTGAGGGATCAGCCTTGCAATCCCAGCTCTGGCATGGGTCCCACAGGCTCTAACAAGTGCTCAACTTGAGTCTATGTTACTGACTGGGCCCTTGGTGGACAATTAATTTGGAAGGGGAGTATACTGTATCTAACGGTCTTTTTGTTGAAAAAAATCTTCCTGTTTCTTGAAACTGTTCGATCTGTATTAAATTCACCTGAGAGACTGTTTGTGTGTCAAATATTTCACCTGATGTTCTTTAAATTATTACAAATGATAATACATGGTATTTTGATATTTTATATTACTAAAAAGTATGAAAACTCATTAAAAAGTGCTTCATTTCATGAAAAGAATTTTGTTTCTGATTCAATGGATCTAATTTTTCATTTTGCTGGAGTTAAGCAAAAACCTCTTTAAAACATCCACATAACAAGGGATCCCCTCCTTCCCTTTACATTTGTACTCTTTAGACTGACCAACATTAGTCTTTAATAACCTGCAGGTGTGAATGACTTAATTCTGAGTTCCACCTATTTCCCAAGTATCTGGCATCTTATGATGGATTTGTCACCATTGCCCAGATGATAGGGCACAAGAATTTCAGCAACTGGTCCAATAAATCACAGGATTACAGACTCATTTAAGTCAGAAAAGACCTCTGAGAACAACAAGTCCAAAAAACAAAGAACTGGTGCATCAAACTTGATCTAATGAATCATCACCTCTGCAGGTGATTCCTTCACAGGAAATTTATTTATTTTTCAGTATTTCATAGGTTTCAGAAGAGAAAGCTTTTTACTGGAATATATCTTGTAACACTTTATCTTATCCAATGTTAATGGGTCTCATGCCAGAAAAGCCAAAAGTTTCTCTTTTTTTTAAACCTGAAAGGCGCATCCCCAGAAAAGGCCACATAAATAATCTGCTGTCAGTACCTAATAACATACAGCTCTGTCACATTGTCAAACGGGAAGACTCTTACATACAGACTAAAAGTTTAGTTAACTGGTCTATTAGGAGAAGCATCAGGAAAGAAGGCTGTAACTACTGAATACCTCCTTCTGTGGCTGTAGCTCACAGAGGACATTTGCCCCAGGGTAGGCTGCTCTGTCTGATAGAGGCTGCTGCAGAACCAGCAAGGGTGATGGCACTGGAAGACACACTCCTGAGTCGGAGCCTGGACAGGGTGTGAGATACAGGGAGGCACTTTGAGATCTTACAATGGGACGTATAGCTTGATGCAGTTTTTGTTTTGTTGCTCAAACCTAGCCACTTGGCTGGGAAAGTTTTGATGAAACATTTTGTTTTAAAGATCAGGATTTTTGTCCTATCTCACTGAAAAATATGACCACAAAAATACCAGAGCATTGCTTCAGCATACAATAGGGTTCAAAATTTTTTATCTTACTAGTTTGATATTTTGCTAAGGGATGAAAAAAACCTCAATATTTTTTACCAGTGATTTCATATAATATATGAACTATATACACCCATTTTTCTTTCTGGAGTCCAGAAAGAAAGAACTAAAGAAAAAGTGTTGGCTGATAATACGAAGTTAGATGTTCTGTTTCCAAGAGAATTAAACAGTCTTGAACATTTTTTCATAGATTTTTAGAAGTCTGCAACTGCCCCAAAAAATGACAAAGACAGCAGACATGGAGGATAAGGAACTGTAGATATCAGAGGTCACAAACACAGATAAATAAAACACCAGTTAAACATCTTGAAAGGCCAAGATGAAATTCCAAGAATATAACTCTGACGTTGAAGTATTTCCTTCTTGAAAATAACGGGACATCTTTGCTTCTAACTACATACAAATGCAGGAATGCAATCTATAAAAAATATTATATGTCAGAGCTAGCATTACATAAATCACAACCATCTCACTTCAGTCAGTTTTAAACCACAAAAAAAAGCCCTAAGTCTATTTTGAAATATAATACCTTGAACTGAGCCAAGCTTATTGCTAATGCATTTATTAATAATCCTGTCTCCCTGCATATTTGGGAACATTCAGAGCCTCAGTGTTCCAGCTGGGTTGCTTCATGTTGACTAGAAATATGTCAGATTGTATAGTCTGTGATTGAATACAAAACTTTCACATGCATGTTTTCATTTGAACTCAGATAAGGATCACCCTTTTACAAAAACAAAATGGATGTGATTAGGTACTATATATTCCTAATTGCTCACCTTGGCTTACTATTCACTGGAAGCAGCTGAAGTGTCACATTAATTTTTGCAGCTGCCTTTGCAACCTTCTACCTATTTAGTGTGTAACTTTTAGGTGCACTTTTGATTGTCCAGAAACAAACAAACAAAAATGCAGCTAGCAGCACTAACTCAGAAAGGCTTTGTACTTTCCAAGTCAGAGGTGGCAGAGTTTAAATATGCACATGACACTGAAGTCAGAAATACCTTTTCCCTTATAGGAAAGCTATACATACAAATGTCAAGTACATGTTAATTCTCCTGTGACTCAGATCAGACTGGCCCTCCTCAGCATGCTTTAGCCTGACAACTCTTGCCAGTTCTGTTTCCTAATGAACCCCACTATTCAGGGTGGGCATGTGACACTTGTAGAATGTGGCATGTTATTTTAGATTGTGGACAGATGCCCACACACCCTCCAAGAGGCCTTATCCTCCTCACTTCAGTCTGGGTACATTTGCCTTCCATCTTAGTCTCCATTCTTCTAGCTTTATTTCTATGCTCCAAATCTGCTACACTTCTTAGCAAACACCCTCTGCTCCCCCTTACTTTTTGGGGCTGAGACTGTGACTCTAAATGTATCAGGAAAATCATTATGTTTAGTGCTCTTCATTGTTCCTTATTGGTGCCAGCAGAATAATCAGAAGCAAGAAAAAATTAAAGAAGATGCAAATCTAGCATCTTATTTTCCTTAATTTGCTGCTGTGCCTCTGGGACAAAAATCATCAGAGATGGAGAGGAGTAAGATACTGCACCAAGGGCTCTCAAACCCTTTCTTGGGCAGGAGCAAGGAGATGAGTAGAAAGCCCAGTCCAGATGACCCTCTGGGGATGGTGAAGCCATGCACTGCAGTACTTACAGTTGTACTTGCTGCTCTGGCTGCCCAGCCCAGGTGGGGATGTCCCTTGCTGGCAGAACCGGATGTGACAATTTGCTGGCTTTGCTCAGTCTCACAGCAAAACTGCTCTGACCTGTGACCTCCGCTTGCCAGCAGAACAGATTTAGGCACTGCTGACTCGTGCAGCTTTGCATCTGAAGGGCTCTTCATCATTAGTGTTGGCCAAGAAATATTGGAAAAGGAGCACCATAAGAGCACCACATTTCTTGACTGTGTAGAGCTGACTGCACTGCCTCTTGGGCCCTTTGTCCATGAATGGAAGACATTGCTTCAGCCTGTGCCAGTAAAGCTAAACCTGTGCTGAAGGCATCTTCCCTCTTCCCCCATTTCATAACCAACACCTTGTGAGCATCGGCAGGTATGAATCAATGTGATGTGCCATGCTCAAAACAAACTTAAAAGCCAGCCTAATTCAGGAGAAATCTTCCTGCAATACTGTAGGATACACAGCTCTTCTATGACCTCTCCCTCATTTTAATGGTACATAGCTTTAAAACTTTCCTTTGCCTGAATTGAGCTTATTTGTAGGTCCAGTCCTGGATTCCATCCCAATTTTGTTTAGCAGCCAAAACTCTTACTTCTGTTGAGGGCTGTTCTGTTTCAGACAGAACATGTTGGACCTTACTGCTTTTACTCCAGTCAAGCATTGTTTAAGTTACAAAAGGCTCCCTCAGATCTTTGCTCACTCAACTGCTCTGACACAGTGAATTTTTACTTTTAAACCTTTAGAAAAAACATTCAGCTAATCTTCTGGGCTCTGGTTCAGGAAAGAAACCTCCTAATGTTAAACACATGCCTTGGAATTATCATTTAAAACAAGGGGTCTGAAATGTGTGTTTCTACTGAAGACTGCAATTAAATGTTGCCTTAGATAGGAGTGCCTTCTAGATTTGGGCATTAAATGAAGATGTCCAGGGACAAACAATAGGTACTTTTTAGATTTGCATTAGCTTTACACCACCTACCATTTGCAGCAGTTTATGTCCAAACACAAGAGCACACATACAAGTGGAAGTAAGCAGTGCTTATACATGAAGGAAAGCAGTGTTGACTGCAAGGTACGCAAAGGTATGGCTTCACCTTGCTATTTACAGAGAGATTAATAGATTTTGGGCCTTAGTTCCTTAAGACCTTTAGTGCTCTTTTGGGAGACCTAAGTCCTTTCAACATTCACTGCATTTAAGGGCATTCAGTACTTTGCAGGATTAGTTTCAGCTACACCATTTTGAAAAATCTCTTTGATTCTTGGTCACAATATGTGAAAATTGTGGCATCATTTTTACCATTTTTATTCATGCATAGAGCACAGTCACCTCAACATATGTCTAAAACTGAGATGAAAACACATATTCTGGGGTTAAGTAAACTTTCCAATTATATATATTTTGTAGATCCAGCTTTGCAGACAGAGCTTTAGAACACATTTTTGGGCTGTATCTGCAAACAAGTGATGAGGGCAGTGTTTGCTGTGTACTATCTGTAGCAGCGAATGCATATGTTAGGGAGTTGGAGGGGTCAAGTCACTGGCTGGTATCACCTTTCTCAAAGACAGGAGAGGTTTCCGGAGCCCTTTAACGGGAGGCATTTGTCACATGATATCTCCCATGGTCTTCCAAGTGTCAGCTGTAACATAACACTTTTCAACTAAGACAATAAATTGGCTTAAATTTAGCAGGAAAAAGACACCTGACTCTGCACCAGGTTTGATAAGCAATAAACGAAACATAACCATGAGAGGAATAAAAAAAAATAATATTGGACGTCAGAAAAGTTTTACAAATTTCATGCCCCTGGCCCTGCCCCCCTTCCCTATTTAGGGCTTTTTTTTTCCGTTTTTTCATCAGGTGTGCTGATGGAAACCGCGGGTATGAAGCTCCGATAATTGCCCTGATTCTTGAGCCCTCCGTCCTTCAGCGGGGCCAATAATGAAGACAGAAGAGAGAGGCCGAGATCTGCCTGCCTGCCTGGAATGCAGCCGGAGCTGAAAGCTGACACCAGCTCGCTGGAAAAGGACTTGCGAGCAAAGGCTGTCTCCAAGACAACAGAGTATTTTCCCTGTGATGCATTTACACAGTGGGGTTAAAGTTCTGTAAAAGCAACAGCTGTTGTAAAAACATTGTATTAAATATGCTTAGAACTGTAAAACACGTGCTCCTCATGTTGCACTTTGCTCAAGAGAAATGTGGAAACCTGTGGTATGTCTGAGGGAGAGTTTCTGCTCTCTCAGAGGCTGTTTTATAAATGTCATGCTCCATTTTCAACCTTTTCCTGCTGAGATAGCTTCTTCTTCAGACCATTTTTCTCTTAAGTTGACTTTCACGTTAAAAGCTAATGACTAAAGCATGACTGGGTCTACTCCTTTCTTTTACTGATTTAAACGATGCCTCTTGCTTGGAAACTTAACTTGCTATCTGCTCTTGTGTTTGGACATACGCTGCTGCAAATGAAGCTTGCTTATCGTGGTGCCACCCATACATGAGGCCCAGCTATCATTTGAGTTTAGGCTCATCAACACTAATATTTTTCCATCACTAGAGAGCAATCTGCAATGCTCTCCTGTTACTAACTTTGCTAACCTCTGTGGAGAAACTTTCCGTGCGTATAGCAGATAAAATATTACCACCTTCAAAAATCAGAGGCTGCCAAAACAACAGACTGCTTCAGAGCTATTCTCTCCTCTCATTTCGTAATTCTTAGAGGCTCTCTAAACAGTTACACAGTTTTCAAGTCAAGAAGCAAAGAGGTAGAGGTTGTAAGAGACTCCTCTCCTCTCCTCTCCTCTCCTCTCCTCTCCTCTCCTCTCCTCTCCTCTCCTCTCCTCTCCTCTCCTCTCCTCTCCTCTCC
>JANPWX010019821.1:1659346-1698667 GCA_024734555.1 Trochalopteron elliotii
CAGTAACCACCCAAATACCTGTAATCCTCCCTTCCCCTCTTTTTTTATGGTGGAGTCGGAATCCTTTTTTCTACTGAAAACCTGTTTGCTGAAATAGATTACTTGATACTTTTTTTTTTAACTTTGCTTTTTAATAATAGGTGGGCTGTAGGATGTCAATTCCTGTCTTTAAATCCCTGCTGTACTTATAGAAAGTTAGATTTAGGAGGAGAGTTAGAGGAGGAGGCCATATACTATGGCCTGGGTTTATTTATGATTTTCTGTTTCTGTTTCACTGCATTGGGTCCTCCACCCTGGATTATATCTTTTCACTAGAGATTTTTTTTTTCTGACAAAAAATGGGTTGGTTTTGCTCCTTTTCCAGAGGTACTCAAAATAAATAACATGTGAATATTTAGTGAATTTTCAAGCCTACTGGGTCTGAGCCCATTCAGGCAATGTGAACCTGCCCTTCTCCAGCAATAATACTAAGAGGAAATTACTCTTCCACCCAAATCAAGTTTCAATATCTGCAGATAGCTTGTCCTAATGCACTTGGCAATGACGCCAAGAAAAGCTTCTCCATCCTTCACCTAGCAGCTGCCGTCATCACAACAGTCCAGCTGCAACTGAGATGGCTAAACATTTCTGCAAAGCTGTTTGACTGTGTTTCAGGAATCCCAGGAAAGAGAGCATGAGAGCAAGGTGTTTGCATATGTGGCCTCACAGGTATGCCAAAGAAGGGAGCAGAAAAA
Source organism: Trochalopteron elliotii (assembly GCA_024734555.1). Taxonomy (NCBI): domain Eukaryota; kingdom Metazoa; phylum Chordata; class Aves; order Passeriformes; family Leiothrichidae; genus Trochalopteron; species Trochalopteron elliotii. The sequence goes on from JANPWX010019821.1 coordinate 1,660,081, forward strand.
TATTGCTAATCCCACTCTTCCCCACCTCTTGAAACATATTCAACTAATTAAAATAATCAATGTGAAGATTAATTTTAACCATATGAATGTATGTGTGTGAAAAACTATTAAATATAAATATGTTGTGTTTTGGAGAAGTACATTCAAATACATGCCTAAACACATACATAGGAGACAGAGAGAGATCTCAATATCTGGGCTTGATTTACTTCCACGTACTTGAAGGTACAAACTTCACATCTGTTAGAACCCAGCAACACAGGAGTTGTGGGCTTTTACTGCTGCTAGAGTCCATATGTATAGGATTATACTGTTGTCCCACTTCATGCCAGAGATTGGGATCTTCATGTGTTGAATTTCTGTCTGAAAAGACAGGACCCATTCATCTTCAGTAGGAAAAGCATGCCTAAGCTGCTTCAGCAGTTTTGAGAATCTCAGCCTAAATAATCTTAACTGATCAGAAGTGAAAGAGTTATCTTACTTGAGACAGTCAAAACAACTGATTTCAGATGAGGCCTTGAGTGTTCAGCACTCTCTAAGTGTGGGCTTCTTTAGGGGCAAAAACCCTGGGGTATTCAAGAAAATCCTCTCAATTATGGAAACCAAACATCCTAATGAGGAAGGGAGGCTTTCAAAATGCTCTTTCAAGAATTCAGCTAGAGGAATCAGGTGTCTTGAATATCTGCTTGTTACTGTCTGGTGTGTGGGAGCAACCTCTTTGAAGAACCACAAATGACAGCCCCTTGTCTACTTTGATTGGTGGTCATTCTGGACTTTGAAAACATTTTCACATCCACCTCTTCTTGGTTCCTCTCCCCATGAAATATGTGGCCATCAGGGAAACAGCTTCAAGTTTGATAAGCAGAAGGTACTGCAATACCCTCATTACCAGAAGGTTGCAACCAGCAAAGATCATTTTATTTAGCTGAGATCCTTCTAAACATCATGTTTTTTTCAACTTTCTTTTTCAATATTTTCTCACAACCCCAGAGGCTGAGATCCAGATCTTCAAACTGAGCCTGTGACTGGCAGTATCTCAATATGCAAGATGGAAGAGGAAGAAATTCTGCCTCCATGGGGAGGCAAAGAATAGAAAGCACTTATAATTAAGGGTTGAAATAACCCCTGTGCCTAAAACTCTCATTTCTGGGATGAGCTGTTAGCAGTATCACCAGAAAATTTTTCTTCAAATGAAGGATGTGATTCTTGTTGGCTTTGCCTCTGGTCCCTGCAGAAATCACCAGGGGATTCACCACTAGCTGACAACACACAGCAATAAGTGTAGTTTAAAGCTCTGCATCATGTGAGTCTATCAGTCAGGGGAGTAAGAGATACGGGTTTTGAAAAATACAGCTATAGAAACAACATACACATTTAATTCAAAGGGAAGATTTTAAACAAGTGTATCTATAAAAATAAGTGGCTGATTCCCAACAAAGCTAAAGCCTTAATTCCACGATGAACCCATTATCGCACTCTCAACCAGTACACAATTCTTGGTTTTATATAAGAAAAAGGACGTTGTACTTTTCTTAAGCCCCAACCTATATGAAATCCTATTGTTACGGCATTCACCTCAACAATAGCCCTTTGGAGCACTCAAAATGCCTGGCTGTCAATTAGGTTACTATAAGGAAGGAACATTGTTTACATCACAATGCAGCATCAATGAAGGTATATACATTAGCCAGATGAATGCATTCTGCCCTGTTTCAGTAAGCCCAGTGCAATCAATGCTGACAATGAATATCAAGCAGGTCTCTTGCAACAGGCTGTGCAGGTATCAGACTGTGCACTGTATCTGGCTGCCCAGAATAACTCAATACGTGCTGTGCTTCACAGATTGGTAATATTTTGGAGGACTTTGCTTCAGGGGAAAACTATAGATGGGAGGAGGGGTTCAAAGATACCTAACAGCCTGGCACTGACCCATTGAAAATAAGGAAGCAGTTTCATACAGGCTCACCATTTGCCTTTGTTATTAGGAAATAAATCAGCCTTTGTTTTTTCTGGACAAAGTGAAGGAATGTCATTATGACTTATAAATTGTGTAGTTACAAAACAATCAGGAAATCTTCCCATTTAAATCTGAATAACTTAAATTGTTGGGAATTTAAACTTTAGTCTATTGAGTGAAACAAATGCTTAAATAGAACTCTTCATTGAAATTCTGTGTTTGAGCTAAAACCTGCATTAAAACTAAAAAAAAAGATCAAGAAAACCCCAAACCAACAAACCAACAACTGTGAGGCTGGTAAAAGACTGAATGAATTTTATAGTTGCACCATTTAATGCCTTTTGACTAAAGATAAGATGAAACCACAGTTGACAAAGTGGCAAATTAGTGTGGTTGGTAGTGCTTTGTTTACACTATTCCAAACGTATTCAGAGAGTTGTTTCCATCTCATGCCACTATACAGTTTCCTTAACTGGAGTTTCATTTCTGAACATAGCGGTGCAGTGGTAGTTAACACAGGAAGACAAAAACACTGAAGTCAAACATATACAGACTTCCTTCTTTCTCAGGGAAGAGCACAAACATACAGTGCTTGCTCCCAAGTTACCAAAGTTTGCCCACAGAATTTGTTATGTCATTGAGGTAAACCTCTCTGACCTGATGTCAGCTAGGTCAAGCGAAGTCTAGCTGAAGAAATGGTAAAATTTTGCAGAAACACATAGAAGTGTTGTACTGACTTTGTGAATGACTAAAAGCAAATGCTCCACTTAAAAAAAATTCCCCTGTCTCTAGGCAGAGGAGCTGGCACCATTGATCTGGCCATTGGAGATGCAGGCTTAGAAATTATCTGTGAATAACCTCAGGACTCTGATAGCTATGGTTTTATTGGCTTTTTTCATGGCGTAAGAACCTTGCCACTGTTAGAATTTCCCTTTTCCAGCCTTTATCTCTGGCTAAGCTCCACCCCTCATGGATTTTCACACTGTCCCTTCTCAGAGATGACCTCTCTTCCACCTCTGACCTCTTTCAGAGTTTTCACCCTTGCTTTAACAATTGATTTATGATGTGCCTGTGAAAGGGTCAAGCCTACTTTTACGGTTTGCTTAAAATATTTCTTTTTGGGGTAGATACAGAAGTGTTGCTTAATAAGTGCTAAGTAAATAAACTAAGGATTGGAGACAGCTTCCCTTTTCTGCTAACTACTAGATGTCTCAAAAACTCTTTGTAACAAATGTTTACCAAGTCTTCAAACAAATTAACTGATAACTGTAATAATTTTGTGCCTAATGAAATGTGTCAAGGGTTTAGGATTTCCAAAAAGAGTAATTTCAAATTAAGTTGTCTCACAGTTCAGTGAAAAGGCAATGCTAAAGATAATTCAGGGACTTGTATATGTAATGGACAGGAAATCTATTTTTCTTTTAGTTTGACAGATTGATCTTCCACAGAAAAAAAAGAAAAAAAAAGGCAAAAAGGCTACTAGGTACAAACCTTCATTGCCTCCAGCCTCCCTATGCCAAAACTCCTTCTAACCTCACTTCAGGTGGCGTCACAACTGCAGGATCAATCAACCACCTCAAAGGCAGATTTTATTCTTCTTGTTTCACTTATCCATTATTCTTTACATGCACCATAATTTACCCGGCAAATTCAGTTGTGTTTTTTTATGTGGTCCTCATCATGCAATGTATCTAAAAATCAAAACTGCATATACTTAGATTTTAAAAAATTAATTGGATACTTGTGATAGCATTTATGAAACTCTAAGTAAGTACTGACTACATGACAATGCTTATCCTTCTTGCTACAAATCACATCACACATTTGAAAATATGAAGAGGAGTGTGTTTTGAGGCTCTCTGTTTCAAGTTGAAGTGTGCAGCAATGTTTTCTCTATAAACTTATTCACATCTGTGTCTCTCCAAGCCAACTGGTACCAGGTGATATCTTTAGATGCCACAAAAGACATTCTCTTCATTTCTTAAATGTACTGATTTTTTTCTCCTGGACATTAAAAACTTGATTTATTATCTTGACAATTTTAATAGGGAAAGAGACAGTGGTTTATTGCTGAATGTCTTTCATTTTCACATTTCCATGAAATGCTATCAAAGCGGAAAAAGCTACCAAGTTAACACCTAGTGTTCTATTTGGTTTGAATAGAAAAGCTCAGACAAGCCAAATGTAGATGATATATCTCTGTGTGTAGTTAGAAAAAATACAAAATTGTTGTAGTGCTTCTGTGGTTTCAAAGCACAGCCACATGCCAGGAGCTGGAAGGGGGAGACAACAGATGAACAGACTCCAGGCCTCACTCAGTCTTGTTGGTAGCGTGCTCACTGCTAACCACCGGTCCAGAAAGAAAATGCCCATTTCAGTCTGTTTCATGTTTGCCCCCTTGCCGAAGCCATAAAAGAACAAGATGTAGTTTTATTCCCATACAGCCTATCTAGGAAGAGAACAGAAGGATCAGACAGAGCAGAACAGAAGGTTTGAAAGAATCATCTCCCAAACACAAAGACTGCTGTTACGACTAGACACTGTCTGCCTTGTCACCATCTACCTGTGTAATCACCAGGCACAATGAGGTCTATTCATTGAAGGCCCCACTCTGGGCTCCTTTGGCATGCTTAACACTTCCACAGACTGACAAGGATCTTCAGAGTGCTCAAAGGAGAAAAGATTGGTCACTATTTATAGTTTTGCTGATGTTGGGAAGGTGGCTATAATCCTAAATTCCTTTCTTAGCCCATGCTCAGCCTTGAGCTAAATGAATAGCAAAAATAAATAAATAATAACCATGAAAAAATGACCCAGTGAAAGCAGTGCCTTTGTTTCTGTCCTGAACGTGGAGTGGTGCCACTTGTTACATGTTGGTGTACAGAAAACGGCTTTTGATCTTGAAAGCTTTCTGCTTGTTTTAGTCCTTTTGCATTAATCATCCCTTAATTTCATTTATAGGATGCAAATTACTCTTACTCCTCTTGCTCAGACCATTTAAACTAGTAGATGAGTGAGCTGATAGGCCATCAAGTAAAAGAGTTGTGAAAAAAAGTAAAAAAAAAAAAAAAGAGAGCTGAAAATACTTACAAATCTTGACTACACTTGACAAAAACCAGAAGTGGCCTGTGAACTATCCATTAGCTGAAAAGCTGGTATAGATCAGTGTCACTGCATTGAAGACAATGGTGGTTCCAGCTGAGAAGCTGGCCAAAGGGATAGAAACAAAATGGTCTTTTCCTGGCAAGGAGTTAAACCAGCTCACTAACTCCTTTCTGAAAACTCCTTTCCATTGCCTTCCATGGGATGCTTTGACTTGGAAATATTTTGAGTGCTGGCAAATGAACACTATAGATACCTTTCTGTGTAACTAAGTCAATAATGTAGTCACAGTATTGCAGGCTAACTACACAGGTTTAATTTTGTCATTGCCCCTCTTTCTATGCTATGGCTACTTTTCAACAGCACTGTTAAACAGAGAAATTAAAAACATATTTATTATTGTAACATATATATTATATACATTACAAACCCCAAACTCTGAAATCCTGGGATAAAAGCTTGTTGAAAGGTTTTCCATCCATGCCTAGCAGGACCAGTGACCCTTTTGCCATCCTTCTGAACTGGGGTCTCCCTCTTTTGAACTCAACTAAAATCTCTCCTTGACATTAATTGTGTGGAACCTGGTGCCTAACATGAGGAGCAGTGTGTGCACATATCAGGGACACCAACAGCAACCACCTAGTCTTTACGCCCAATGAATTTGTGATTGTCTAAAAGCTGACTTGATCAAATCTGTTAGGTATTCTGAACTGGAGAATAAGGAACAAAAGAAAGTACGGATTATAGCCAAAACAAAGTGAAAATCATAGATATCAATGCTGTAATATATGTGTATAAATTGCACCAATAATGACATATATAGTAAGCTTCTGTAATGCTCATTTGTAGCTTTCTGAAATACTCATAATGGATTTTGAAATTTTCCATGCAAAGGAACTGTTTCTGCAACATACAGACCCTATGGAGGTAGGGGAAGAACAAAGGCTTAGTATATGAGCAGATCTGGCCTTCAAGGACCATTAGCATCAGAGTAGAGCCTTATGAGCAGCTCCACACTACTTATGAGGCAGAGGTCTACAGCTCTGCAGTACTGCAGGTGACAGGAATCACCTGCCCACTTCAACTCCCTAACCAATCAGTCACAGCATCTCAAAATACTTCCACCGCCAGTTTATGGTGGCCTATCCCATTTTAACTGAAGAGGAGGATGGATTACTCTCTAGTTACCTTTCACAGCCTGAGAAGCTCCTGTATGTCCTTCCAGGCAACTTATATATTGTTATATAACTATATTATATATATATATAGTTATACATATCTATATCTATATATCTATCTATCTAGTTATATAACTTTATATATATTTATTTATTGCAAAGAGCATGCAAAATCTGCAAAGTCACAACTTTGCATTTTGAGTAAAGTAGGCACTTTTCTGCAGATGCTCCACCAAGGGTGGAGACACTAGTTAGTTCCTGCTTCTCCATCCCCCTTCAGAGGAGATGGTCCCTGTCCTCTAAAAAGCACCTTGGCCATACTGCCGAAGGTGGAAGGATCTAATGTTTTACAGAAACACCGTAGGAAACCACAAAGGAGCTACAAACAGGCTCAAGGATATCAAGTCATCTCTCCCCAACTCGAGTCATCTCACATCTCATGCCAACAGGGCATACAGCTTGCCTGATCCACTGCTGCAGAAACGCCTGTGGTCCCCATGAATCTTGTTTCCTTCTTAGACCTCACTAAGGTAACAAGGGATTTGGCACAGATTTTAGACACAGACACAGCATCCATCTCATGGCAAGTGAGCAGTATTCTGAGGAGGGTCTGGAAAAGGCAAAGATGGCATGGAGCTCCAGAGCTAAGTTCTACTGTGCTACTGGTAACACCAACCTGAATTGTACTGACTGTGGGGTCATCACACTGTATACTAAAAAAAATCTGTGTAGAAGTATCAACCTTCTTCAGGATTTCTGGTGAAAAAAAAATACTCCCTGTATTTTGGTCTTTCCCTATACAGAGTTTGATTTCAGCTAAAAAAAATAGTTTTGCTTTCTAACATGTTGATTCTGTTTTATCTTTTTTCAAAAATGAGACACAGAGGACTCCCCATAGAAATCAACCAATATTTTGAAGCAAGCTGTGGACCTGGAGACAGCAGTGGAAGCTGGAAGCAGAAGCTGTAATAGATCTCAGGAACAAAGTTCCACAGAGTTTGGACTAATATAAATATAACAAAAGACTCTTAGTAAGGGGAAAGCCCATAGATCCTCTTGCGCCTCTTCTGCCTCCTGCTGGCTTTTGCATGTGAGAAGACCCTGGGAGCAAAAATTGTCCTACTGCTAGAACTGAAAGAATACTGCTGTTTGGGTCTTACATTGTTATTGTTATAATAGGGCCAAATTCTGATACCACTGGCATTCAATGAGTCCATGCTTATTTTAGTGGTGAGTGTAAGTTAGGTCACGAATTGACATCCAAGGTGAAGTTAAATGGTGATTTGGGCTCAAGTCATAAATCTTCCAGCCTATTTCTTACATAGCTACACTATCACGATAAATGCCTGATCTTTGCGGAGGAAAGAATTTAGTTCCCAATAAGATGATGAGAATGAATTATCAGCTCAGCTATCTCTGCAGTCAGCTCCTACCTGGATACCATTTCAGTAAAACATAAGCATGTGTTACGTCATGACTGCCCTGGTTGAATAAATTTTTAGACTGGGAAAAAAAAAAAGTTTTTAAGTTTGTGTGCATGTGTGTGCAGTGTGTGTGTGTAATGTGAATTTCCCCTTAAAACATTCCTATCATGCCGCTTCATATTCATTAATTAGTCTGAGGTTTCCCTCGTGTTTAGTTTACAAAGCCACTTAAACCCACGTACCCATTTAACATATTTATGACCCCAGTTTTCTTTCTTTTCTCTGAGACTGTACCGTAATTGTTCTCTGGACTCAGGAACTGCAGAGTGCCTTCACTGATGAAAGGAGACAACATAAAGAAGGAAATGAATGTGTGAGGGATGAATACCTTCCACAAAACAACTGGGTGCAATTTGGCCCATGGCCCCGGGGGTCACTTTAATAGAGTGGAGCCTCAGTCTCTATTGAGTGTATGGGAGACTATTAACTCTTAACAACTCAGTCTCAGGTTATTTATTTATTGCTTAAATGATTTGTTATTGCTACTTGAATTTAATATACCCTCTGGGAACTGAGATGGCAGCATCATGTTACAGAAAAAGTACAAGTTATTTTAAAACTGTGATTGAATTTTTATGAGCATCATAAAATCTTTCTGAACAAATAACTTACCATTAGTCAGAAACTTCAGCAGGAAATCTGTAAAATTAAGGATTTATTAGAACAGTACTGTATTTGTGTGTGTCTCTGGAAAAGAGAGGGTTAAATACTTGAAGAGGATGCTTCAAGTATTAATTTTATTATTTGAATATAGTAGTACTTCAATAGCACCTGATGTTTTCAAAAAAACATATAGATACAATATTAACAGAAAATAATTCCTTTTAGCCTGGGAATACATCATGTTCAGGGACTGAGACTGCTGCACACTTTTTTTAGTATGAAAGTTTATTCAAAAAACTTAAGGGCATCTGCAAAGATCAATGACGAATCTCCACATCAGTTCTGCTAAGTGGACTGGTGTTTGAGGTACCTTTGCACAATCACTGTTTTTTCCCTCTACTTGCCTATGTGCTATTCTCGGCTCTGAAAGGGTGTGTTCCTACGCTTTAAAGCATTCACTTTCCCTTTTGCTTTTCTAATCCTTAAAGTCATTAGGACAACTTCCAAGTCAAACAGCTTATTTCAGAAAGGAGTGGGGATGGTGGAGAAGGAGAAAAGGAAGGGAAGGAGGACTGAAGGCATCATAAAAAGCAGGTGCAAAATGAAATGCTCAGAAAATTAGGGGAAAATAATAGGCCTGCAAAAATAAAGTCAATAAGTAGGTTTGAAACCAGAAAGAAAAAAGGTCATCTTAAGTATTTCTGTAAGACTGGTCTCTGTACTCTGTTGTTTTTAATAGTAGGCCCAAAAGTGTTCTCTGCAAAAACTGAGAACTCCAGAACTAGAGAGATCTCCAATTTAAAAGTCTTGTTGATTGAAATCCTGCCATATTCTGGCATAAAAAACTATTCTATGTTAGATGTCCTCTTCTGGAAATGGAAGGATCAAATCTGAATACAATACAGATGTTCTGTTTTTGTGATTGGTGCACATAAACTCATAAAATTATTCATGCCATGCTGTTTTTCATCCTTAATATAAATCAGATAATCATAATTTCTGACTGTTTTAACATAGTGTTTATGTATCAGTTGCCTGAAGAAAGTCTAGACATGTATATGTGCTGCGGTGTCAGTGTCTCTTTGCCTCGGCCAGCCCTGGCACCAGGGCAAGAAGGGGCACGGCTCGGTAGCTGAATGAACCTTGTCCATCCCGTGGGTTCTGGTTTGCTTGCAGAAGTGAAGCGACAACAGCAGGAAAGAAGGAGACAGTCTGCTCAGGGTTCAACCACTGGCTTTATTCATCCCACAGTGGGGATAACCTCAGCCCAGGGTGTCTGCCTCAGCAGAGACCCCTCACCAGAAGGAGCCCTCAGCAGAAAGAGGAAGAGCACCCAAATGTAACATCTTTTACTGGGAGGAGGAACTTGGCGATGGGTCTAACTGAGGACTAAGGGATCATGTGGGCATGGCTCTGCAGGTAAATGACACATATTACAACAAATCAATAACTCAGCCGGGGAGACAGCCAGAGTCTTGTCCAATCACTCAACGCCCTCACTGGAACATTCTAGACTTTTGGGAGAGGCTTCAAATTGATAGACAAGACCCAGGGGCTGTTTAACTTATGACTGACACATAAGGAGGGTTGGGGTAAAACTAAAAAGGGTTAAACATGGGTGACATGGGACAGACCATTACAATTTATAAAAAACAATATAAAACAAGGAACAAATACATACATAAAAACTGATAAAACCAAAACCACACCCCTACATATATGTAATACATGTAATAATTCACCCTTTGGATTCTACAAGTTTAGAAAAGGTATAACTTGATCTCATGCTGTTGTTTCCAACATGCCCAATTCTTCTTGATCTCAATGGATAATTAAGGAGCAGTAAATGATAAGATACAAAAGACTTTCTTGCAGAACTGTTTCATACTATCTTAAGTCTTCTTTCTCAATGTCCAGTGACTAAAGTGTAGTAGTTAAAAGGGCTTTGTACTCTCAATGAAATTCCAGCATTTATGGAGCTATTTTTCAAACTTCCTCCCAATACTAAGAATTATCAATATTCTAATTGTAGCCTTTGGTAATTCATGCGTTGACAATAATAGCTACAACATGGGGGTGTCCACTTACTTTCTGTTATTCTGAAGTTGTTCGTGCAATCTGATCTTTCAGCAGTCTTAAAGGTTCTTTGCTTCTACTGATTCTTGCTGACACTTTGACATGCCACTGTGTCTCTTGGCAAGAGATTCCTCTCACCTGGTATCATCAAGTCACTGGAGAAACCCTGACATTTCTTTGTATCACTTATCTTAGCTATGTTATGTATCACTAAACTTAGCTTAGTATATATGTGAAGTGGAATGGGCCACCTCCCAGATGTGGCTGTACCCTTCCACTGACTATAAAGGCTCATGTATCACTTAGATTAAATGTATCTGAGACATCTATATTTGGTGAGATTAATTTCACCTCAGGTGTCTGAAGAAATATGCACAGAACATGAGAACATTCAGTTAATGACACCTGTCCTAAGGCCATCCAGACTCACATAAGATAACCAAAGATGGAGCAAGGTTGTCCTGTCTTCTCATTAGTCAGTTTGTGGGCAGTTTTTCCTCCTCCCACAAGTCCCTTTGGACACTTCTCAGCTTCTGATAGGAATGCAAAAGCATCCTCTATGTAATGGGCTTATTCTCTGCAAACACAGCCCTATAGACTACATGGTCCCATGCCCTAAAAAGCATAAGCTTCATGTGAAACCATGGTCTGGGGTCAGTTAGCTAATTTTTATCAGAAGGCAGGATACTTGCTGCAGGGCAGAGAACTGCAATAACACAAGGCAAACCAGAGAGAAAATGAATTTTCTTACAGAGGAGGCAGTTTTTATTATAATGACTGGATATTTAACCAGCACAAGTCTAAACAATCTAAAGAGTTGGACCTAATGGAGTTTTACTTCCAAGGATATGAACACACACACACACACACACACATATATATATATATATATATATATTAGAGCTGTACTGTGGCTTAACTAACCCTCCAAAGAAGTTTGGGCCCAGAATATGAAAGGGTCCAACACAGTACAAAACTTCACAGGAAATTTAGTTGCCCCAGGCTTAACATACCAACTTGAACATAAGGCAAAATTTCTATCCAGAAGTGAAAAATGAAAGGTTCACAGACAGGAAAATCAACCTCTAATCACAAATACAAGTTTTGCCTCCTGTGAAAGTCTTCTTAGACACATGAGCCTTCACTAAAATTGCAGTGTGATTAAAGAATCAGAATTCACTTGGCATTTTCTAATTCAAGGTCCAAAAATACTTCAAATGAAATGCTTGTAATTTATGTTGAAAGAGCACCAGGGAGTTTGTAAGACTTCTTTGGATAGTCTCAGCTGCAGAAGGATGCTTAACCTCTTAAAAATCTCCCATACACCTTCAATCTTCTCTCTTCCACCAACATAACCTCAGAGCGTGCTCCAGATCAATCAAAAGGCGGCTTAAAACCCATGCTCTCCTACATGTCAGAAACCTACTGGGAAGGATAATGCTTTGATTTTTCAGGCAGCCTGCACAAATCTTTTTTGGTAACCCAGGAGAATATCTAGGCTGCTGCAGCTACTTTAAATATTGTTGCATGCTGTGTTTGACTGAGGCTTGTGAATGTCAAATGTCTCCTTTTTAACATCTAGAACATTTATTTCCACTCAAACTTAAGTGTCTTTAATTACTCTCTATAGAAAACATACCAATGCCTATTCATTAGTAAATTATAAACTTTAAAAACATTGAGTAAAATGGTTTAAATATATATATTTTGGCTGAAATGTGGAGAACTTTCAGGTAAGTAGAAAGATGACTTAATTATTCAAAAACTGTTTGTGCTCCATTTTCAGACTATTTAGGAACATACTGCTTAAGTTACTGCACCACATTCTAACTCCAATTCCCCAATAGGTGTTCCTCTGTGACATAAATTGCTCTTTGTTCCATGGGATTAAAAAAAAAAAAAAGGAGTATTATGATATACCAAATGGCTGTTCCACAGTCAGAGTGCTTCCTTGGCATATATATCCATAACATCTGTAAATTTTTCAAGTATGACATTTCTTTTGTAGCAGAATTTATTAGCTGTGGTGTGAGAGTAATTTAGAAAATGTCTTAACATTTTAAAGTTAGGATTTCATTGGACTTCTTACCTGCATAAAACTTCCTAGGCTGGGCCATTTCCTTCAGAGCTAGAGCCCTGCATCAGTGCCAGCAGTGTATGGCCTGTGATGATGACAACTAAAGTACCAGAATGGATTTTTGTACCCAGGTGATTAACTTTGGGTACTTTATTTTCTGTCCAGGATTTATACTAACTTTCAACCCTGTAAAGAATTAGGCAGTCTGTATGCACTGTTAATGTAATGGCTTTAATTTCCTGCATCTTCAAGGGAAAATAACCCTACTACAACACAAAATTCATCTGTCTTTACTACAATTGTACTGAGGAAGAACTCATTTCAGTGTTAAGCCTTTGTTTTAGCTATAATCTCACTCTACATATATTCTAATTTTAAAGCATTAAAATGGAAAAGTACCTGAATATAACTGGCCTACAAACATGAAATGAAACAACTGTTCTTCTACTTAACTTCCCACTTATGATCCAAGGTGCTGACGCCTTCCACTCTTCTCTCTGAGCTGTGTTTGGTTGATTCTGAAGATGCTCAAAAACTGAAACATCTCATCTCAGCAAGCATGCTGTATGACTTCACCAGTTTGATAAAGCATCTTTCAACCTCTCCCTTTCTTATTTCACACCCTTTCCTGTAGCACTTTATGTCCTGCAGCTTGCAGATACTGCCTGGGAAAGAACTGCAGAAATATTTCCAGATGTAGCACTGGGGTATTACAAAGATAAACTGCTGTTTGTAATTTCACCAAGAGGTTCAAAGAACTAAACATTTCATTTCCTGACTGTGTTTATGATGCACAACCTAAGGAGAACTCTGCTCCATGAACCACCTAAAGCCCTATTGGGTTAATGTATGCTGGTTATGACTTTACTCTAAACAAACACAGGTTTTGCATCTGTGTAGTCCTCCTCAGCAAAAATGAAATGCACGGTGAAATGACAGGTGCAGTGTCCTCCTGTGTTCTGCAGTGGAGCACACAGTATCAATAATTAACTCTGTCATTTGAAGAGCCAGTAAAATTGCTCTCTTGCCACTTTGGTGCCAATGTTTGCCAGCAGTGCAGCAGCACTGAAAATTGACAGGTCATGACAGGGTGGAGAAGTAAATAAAGGCAAAACAAGACATAGAGTAAACTCTCGTGCCATGTTCCAAATATTGCTGTAATTAATTGCATAAACACATTATTAAAAAACCCCAAAAAATAACAAAACAACCAAAACCCACAGCAAACACAAAACCACAACAAGGCTCTATCTAGATTTAATGGCTGCAAATAGCTTGTTATCTTCTTTTTTCAGCCACTCTTCACTCTTGTTTCAGTGAATGAGAAAGACCTGTACCTCTGTGTCTTGACAAAAATACAGGTCAAGTACAGTAACAGTCCAAAATTATGTTATGTCTACACTCAGATAAAAAGCATCATGTCACTACTGGACTAACTGTAGAACTAGACCTCATTGAAGACATTTGACAAGGGATAGTCAGAGAGTCTGTTCTCCAGTTACTAGCATTTGGAAGGCCACTAGTAGATTCTGATTTATTTAAATATATCCTCATACAGCCTGAGCCAGCCTGAGGTTTTTAAAAAATTACAAATACCAACAGCAATGTAGGGATCAAAAAATCCAAAAATTCAATTTCTCAGGCCACAAGTGAAGAATGTTTTGATGCTATTAAACTCTGTGTGCATGAGATGTAAAAACCACCAAAGAAAACAGCCTGAAGTGATGCAAAAAACCTTGAACATTCTGCAGAAAAGTAAGTATCTATTTCCTATTGGTGAGCAAAATAGATTTTTCTCAGCACAATTAAGCTTACTTCCTTGAGACAGACTTACTCAAATGTTTTATATGACATATATTTTTTTGTTTTCCTGGAATTCATGTATCTGCCATTATAATGTCTCACAGTGGGTCACAGTCCAGTGAGTAAGACTGTAGACTGCTTGCAAAAAAATATGTAGATTTAGAAATGTGACTGCCAAGTGCTCTGAATGGAACAAGCTGATGGAAAATAGATCTAAAAAAATAGAACATCTACAAAGTGGAAATGTGGTGCAAGCTTCTATTGCATATCTAGTACAGCTGACTCACAAAAAGGCACTGGACCAGCAGCAGCATACATTTTTAAAACTTGAAAAAGGACACCTTCATTAATAGAAAAGCATGTCAGAGCCACTGGGGAGCATGCTAATGTACATACATAGGGAGACAGATAACGCTAACAGACAAACCTGCCCTATATAAACTAGAGTTCTGGAGGGCACTCTAGCCCTGAAAAATATGGGCACACACATCTGGGTATGTCTAGATAGTTCTTCTACAGAACAGTTGGATACGTAAAGCAGTTTGCATGCCTCTGGCTGATTACAGGCTCCAGAGAAACAGGCAAAACTTCTAAGCCCTAAAAACTATGGAATAGTTTATGAGTAACCACTTCTGGTATTTATCATATTTAACAATTTAAAAGATTGTCAGAAGTTGGACTTCTAGCAAAATTAGAATGAATGGTACTTTAAGAGCATTAGGGGATTCTTAGATGGGGGTTGCTTAATTAATTCAGATGTTCAGATTCCATATACAAATTTCACTCTAAATGTTTGATCTTCTTTCCATCTATTATTTTAGTTCTATCACTGCCTATAGATTCACAAAGTTTTTGCTTAGGTTTAAGTTTCTCCATGGTAAGTTCACCAAAAGAACAAAAGGCATCTTGCTTCTGCAAGTAGATATGAAATGCTTTAAGGAATGAAAATCACTACTACACTGCTTTTAATCATCATATTCCTGGGTTCCTTATCATCTCTGCATTAAAAATATGCCGGTTAAGAAATACTGCTGACCAAGGAAGGTAAGTGTTTGCAGGGAAGTCCAGACAAGCAGCTGGAGTAAATCAGATATTATACTAATGTCAGACAATGGAAGGATGCTGATTTACATCCTCTGTGAATCCTATACCCAGGCATTCTTCTTGTAAATCACAGCAGTTTTTCTGGGAACATAGTAAGGAAGTGTTTTATCTACACTTCCTTGTAACACGCAGGACTTTTTTTATGATTTTAGAATTGTTTAGGTTTTATTAGTATGAGTTTACAGCTCTTTGTTTCCTGGACTGTGTGAAGAATGGAAGCAGGAGACTCGCTGCTATTTTACTTTTAGCTGGTGAATCAGAGAGGGTGTCTCACATTTCATTAGTGTTTGAGTCCTTAACTCCTCATACTTCTCAGGTTCTTTTCGCCTTTGCACAATGTATGCAGGGACAAGAATGTGTAAGTGCCACTGCCACCCCATTCAGACTTTCACTGAATTGGTGTAATTGGATTTTGCACCTCAATTTGCAAGATACAGTTCCCCTGAAAACCAACCCATTTTGGTAAGCATAAAAATAAAATGAAATAAAAATAATAATAAAGACAGGGCAGGCATTCATAAGGTACCAGGTCTCCACAGTCTTCAGCTGAGAGACCCCAGATTTCAATGTACCCTGAAAAGGGTGATTAATTTAAAGTGAGTGGAGTCTGTTGCTTTAAGACAAGCTCATAAATCGTGAAAGATCACCACTTCTTTTCAAAAGGCTCTCCACGGTCTGAGTTTCCCTTCTGGGTCAGTAAAGGCATTGAAGTTTTAATGGCATGCCATGGCAGATTACACGATACAGCTGTCCCGGCACCGTGAAAATTAAGTTATGCCCCGTGTCAGCAAGGTTTTTTTTTCCCTTTTCTTTCCCTACCCTCCCCCCTTCACTCTCCCTCTTTCTTTCTCTTTCCCTGTCCCCTTCTTCATTCTCCTTTTTGCTGGGAAGTGCGCATCCAGGGAGGAGGTGGGAGCCCGGCAGGAGCTGCTGCCACGGCTGCTGTTGAGCCCCAGCTATTGAGACTGAGTAAATGGAGCTGATGGGTGAAGAAGAGCCATCAAAATGGAAGGTTTTGTTCCTCCTCCTCTCCCCAGGGCCTAGAGGCAAAGGCAGCCCTCCTTGCTCACTCAGGCGCAAGCACCTACTCTGCCTTCCCAGCACTGCGGGACACCCGCCACGCTATTCCCTCTGCTCTGCACCCAGCGGATCCGTGCTGTGGCTCAGGCACCAGCAGACCCTGGTGCTGCTACACACTGTCACAGGGGGATTATGCTCCTTGTCAGAGATGCCTCTTTCCCACAGGGCAGGGCCCGGTGCACTGGTGCACACCGCATGCGCAAGCACACCCGTGGACAGGCGCAGCATCCTGCTGGAAAAGCAACCCCTGCTGTCCCCCCAGCCCCGTTCCTTGACTCTGTAAAGAACGAGAGAGTAAAGAGCTCATTAAAGCATGAGAAATTAATCACATTAGTGTTTAGTCTTCCAGAGCAGGAACGTATGAGGGGAAGAAAGAGATAAGGAAGCAGAAATGAAAGAATAATTCACAAACCTTACAACCAATATTCTGTGGCAGTCATTTCCAATCTTCTTTTGATTTTTAATTCCTCGAAAACTTCAGCCTCTGAAGAGTAATTTAAACATATTGATATTGGGCGTGGTGGTCTGATTACCTTATGGGATGTCCAGAGGATGCTCACAACCACAGAGTACAGATGGCCAACAGTTGAAAATTATTGTTCTATAGAATATCTCTAATACCTCAAGATACTGAGTTATGACAGGATATATCCCCTATGCCTCTTCAGTCAAGTCAAATTTGTTTAGTATATATTTGTTTGGAAAACGATTACGTTAATAAAGGCTTCCAGAAGAAATTCCCCATTCTGATATGAAGCCAATATGTTGACTTGTTTACTTCTTCCAGTGTTTAAAAATGGGTACATAGATATACTTTACATATAAACAATATTGTCTATCTGAAGTGCTTGCATCACACCATATGCAATAACTTGTCCAAAAGTTTCTGGCTTTAGGCTTGCACAATTTGCAGTTAGCCTTCTATTCTAGTCCAGGACAATGATTTCAATGGGATTATTTGTGCCAGGGCTCTCTAATACAGGGATACTTTGATTAAGCTCTTTTTTTGTTCCACTGTTTCTGTGTGCATTGATAGCAGAGGATAAGGTCTGACTACCTGCATATTCAGCCCCCTCTACTTTACATATGTTTGATTAAATATTAAGGTATTCTACACTGGAATTCATTTGTTAACACAGACTTGGCATTTTTTCCTTGCTTTCCCCACTTGTTCCTAGGTACAACCTGCTGTTCACAGCCAGTGCATCAATTGATATGCTACAAGAATGTTTGCCCATATAGTCTGAGCTGAACTTCACCAGACTACCAAAGTGTCCAGACCTGGGAAAAAAAATGTAATTTTTGCCATTATTACTGAGTGGTTGCTGGCAATGTTTTTCACAGGAGAGACACGAGTTCACAAGAAAAACAGACTTTTAGCCGAAGGACTCTGGACCAGGAAACATTGTTTAAAAAGCTTTAGTAGCCATGTGCCTCTTTATGTACTCTGTTTTCAGCTGGCACAAATGATTTGATAAATGAATCTAGAGGATACCATTACCTGGGGTTGGGGGCAGAATAAGGGTCTTGCAGGTTATCTTTTACAGAGGTAGTGTATAGACATTAAATAAAAGTCACTCTCACAGCACTACAATAATTCTGCTTGGGTAGTAGCAGAGATGATGGCATCAGGGAACAACTCATCCCATAGACTTACTATTCCACTTGTTTACTTGTATGCCTCCATTTCTTTACACACATCAGTGTGTGGGGGAGAGCTGGTCACTATTCCTATTTGCGTTGCTGCTATTCACAACAAGTAAATCTTTCCCATGTTTTTTGTGATAGGTTCAGGCCTTTATTGAGTGAGGAGAGCTGTGAGCTGCCCAAGAGCTGTTTTGTTGGCAGGGGGTTAAGGAGAATTGTCTGTCACATCAATTATCTGCCCTTGAGCTCTTAGAAAGAAGGTGCCTAGAGACTGGCCACTTCTCTTGCTCCTACATCCACACACATGGACACCAAAACAGCTCACACTTTGATTGGGAGTTGCTCTCCCCCTCTCTCAGCAGTGCTGCAATCCATGTTAAATCAGCTCATTCCTCCTTCTCAGTAAAACTAGACAGGCCCCTGCTTTGAATACTCTGGACCACACAAGGGAGAGGGGGAAAATATCTTTCCCTCAACCCTTTCTCTCCTTCGTCATTTGGAAGCCTGTGTTCTAATAACAAATGGTGATTTAAAAAAAAAAAAAAAAAAAAAAAAAGACAAGCCTTCCCTTCTTCCCTTCTTGGAGCGACAGCTCTGAGCCTTGGTCAGGGGAGCCCATGAATTGGACTTGCAAAGGGCCCGGGAGGTGTCCCTATAAATCTTCCCCACACAGAGGTGGCTGTCTGTCTACTTCTGGGCTACTGCTCATTGTGACTAAAGTTTAACTACTTTACTTTCATTCGGGGGGAGGCAGGGAGGCAAGTCGCATAAACCTGAGGTTTATGGCTATTGCCTTATTTCCTTGCCATTTTCAAAAGACATTTGTTTGCTTCTTTATTGTTCCCTTAGAAAAGTAACAATCACAATTTTTTTCTACTTAATTGCCTAATTTTCTTTATTTCTTTGTCTTTATCTTGCTACCTGTGGAATGGAAACTATATTAAGTAATCGGACATTTGTGAGAAAGTGAACAGTCCCTTCCTTTGGGTGCTTATCCTAGAAAGGCTAAAACAACCAGTACAAAAATATCAGAAAAATAAATATAAAAGTGATGATCCTGTGTGGCTGTGTGTATATTTACATATGTGCTTACACACGGATACACAGACACAGAAACAGACACACACTTGATATGTTGGTGAAATGCCAGCTGTAATTGCCACAAACTAAACATGGCCTTGTTTTCTCACTGATGCTTTTACCCATCATATTCTGCCTTTCTGCTCATGACTAATTTCTCGATCCCATTTCATGGGTAACAGAGCAAAATACCAACTTATTTAATAGCAGTACATACATATTTTTGGATATAGTTCAAGTATGATGTCACCAAAATTACAATAATATAGAGTATTACTAAACATCATCAATTGCATGTGAATTCTTATCATTGTAAGAATGCATCAGTCACCTGAAAAATGTAATTTTTATTGGCACTGATTATCCTCCCATGTAATTTGAATCTGAGGGCATAACGATTTCTGGTTCTGAAAATTATTATCAGGATAATGGAATTGCTATTTTCAGCTTTCATGCACCGCAAATTATTCATGGTCTTTCCACACTTATCTTAAGGAGCAAGTTGTCTGAAGACTAAATCCAAGCCTAAGGATTGTATTATGAAAGTGAAGCAAAGATCTTTTGAAATAGAAATCTCACTCCATCCATTTGCAAATCATGTTACAGTGAATTGCTTCATTTAGAGTTCCTATGAATTTTAACCAGCTTTTAAAATCATTTGATTGAATAGAAAATATTAGATTTGCAAAATAAAGACAGTGCTGACTTTGCTGGGGATGTGCATATTTCAGAAAGAAGAGGGGAGAAAGGCGTTTCTCCATTCTTACACATTGGTTTATTTGCAATACTGTTTGTGAGCAAAGCATGTAAAGTTGGGCAGCTTGTTTGCTCCCTGCATGTGTGTTCATGGGTGGGTGAGGGGAGTTTGAGAATTCCTAATCCTGCAGCTCTCAGGACCTGGAGAGTTGTACCCCATCTGGGGTAACTGGATTAAAAATCTTTTCTCGTTTCAAAGGTTTGATCTCAACAAGGGTTTGATGTGATGAAATCAAAGTGGCAGCTTGGATTTGAAAACTATTTGGATTTGAGCTTCCTGAAGTCTAGATCTGAGAGAATGGCTGCAGTGGATATGAATGTGTGGTAACTGCACTAATGCCTATATAAAGAAGAAAGTTATGCATGAGGAAATAAAAAAATATCCCATTTCCAAAATAGTACCTACTCCAGTGAGAATGACCTTATAGAAAAATAACTTTTATCAACTAATGGTAAGTGGCATTTGTGCTGATTTTAATACATGCCCTTATTGACAATAATGCAAGATTCTGTCTTAACAGAGGTGAAGCTCAGTAACAGCTACAAAACCTATGTATTATGTGGTAATTACTACTATTGTTTTGTTGTCCTTGCCACCTCCCAAGCATTAAAGGACCCCATAGGCATTAGAGCAGTTAACTGACCTATCTGAGGGAAGGGCAGGTTCCACATGATTTTGAGCAAGTCACCTTCCCTGTTTCTGATCTTCTAATCCTCACCTACACACTGGGGACAATAGTAGCATCCCTGTTTCACGAAGTCTTTCTGAGGGAAGTGCACTACAATGCTTCAAGGCATTCACACTCTTTGCAGTGAAGCCTGCCAGTAGTTTCTGCATTTTTGAAATCAAATACAAATAAATTTCTCCATATAAGCAAATACTTACCTTGGTTCCAGGTGAAGTTTCACATGCAGTTAGAAACACAAGCTTAAAGAGAGGGTTAATAAACTAAGTTATACATTTATAAGAAAGTATACACAAAAAAAAATTGCACACAACCCCTTATAAGGTAGGTAGTCAGAACGAAAACATGCTACATGTACACAGGGACAAAATAATTCAGTGTTGAAAGGTTACAGTAAAGACAAAACTGGCAATCAACGCTGCTTCTTTAGTAATCACCATACACTGTCTATGTGGGATATATCATCATGTGTCCTATTACACACCACCTAAACTAACTACAGTTTTCAAATTACACAAGATCATAACACACAACAAAAATTAGGTTCATTTTTTCTTACATAGAAAGGTAAAGCATCCTCAGATTCTCCCTTCTCATAGCTACTTTCTGTTAAAATTTGACAAAAACTGCATGCAATATAAAGAATAGATTAGAAGATATCTCTGAGGCATGAAATAAATTTGTGTAGGTTTATAATGTAGGACTGTAAAAATTTACCAGAAAAGCTCACTGCATATGAGAATGAAATACACCAACAGCTCCTCCCTGATGACACTTTGGGGTCATCTACCAAAAGACTGAAACTCACTTTTCCAAGCAGCAGGCCTTTCTCAAAAGCTTGTGCTTTTGAGCCTGTGAAACCATGTGCCACATACATAAATTCATTAGAAAACCCATCACCTTTCATTCTAACTGCAGATTCACTCTGACCTTTTATTGCTAAGATAATCATACAGCATAAAATACATATATGAGTTTCTATACATGTATAAATACATAGAAGAAGAAAAAAGGACGACTTCTGTAAATTTTTCTGAAAGACAAAGAAAACTACAGACAAGGGATGTCACTCTTATTTACACTCAGCCTGTACTGTTGAGAAAATCTCAAATAATTTTAACATATTTCTTGAGATGACTGAGATGCAGACTTGTGTTTTAAATATATCAACTATTAAACTTGACTTCAGAAGAAAAAAGAAGAACAGCATACAAAAAATATAGTTGTGCATTATGTGCATCTATAAACAGAATTCTGTGTAACAGAACTTGTGCAAGGTGATATGGCGAAGGATGGAGAAATATGCTGTGGCATTAATAATGTATTTCAGTTTCATGGTTCTGCTTTCAGCTGTTTCTCCTTATTTAAACACTTATTTTGGGCAAGTCTTGAGTTTTTCAGAGTGCCTCTGGATAATCTAGTGCTGTCCTCTAAGACTTGGTGTCCTGGGTTTGACTGGAATGGAGTTAATTTTCCCCATAGTATCTCATCTGGTGCTGTGTTTTGGAATTGTGACCAAAACAGTTTTGACAATACACTGTTCAGGATAGTTCTGCCAGCGTCAAGACTTTCTCTGTTTCTCAAACTGTCCCTCTATTGAAGTAGTCTGGGGATGGACAGGAGACTGTATGGTGACACAGCTGAAGACCCCAACTGACCAGAGGGCTATCCCATGGCATATGACATCATGTTCAGCAATAAAAACTGAATAAAAGGAGGAGAAAGGGAGCAACACTCATGGTTATGGTGCTTGTCTTTCCAAATATATATGATGCAAGATGAAGGCCAGCTGTTCTGGAGGTGGCTGAATGCCTGCCTGCTGATAGGAAATGAAGTCCTCCTTTCGCTTTACCTATTAACTGTTAACTTGTCCTTATCTCAAACCAGAATTTTTCTCAATTTTGCCCTCTGATTCTCCTCCTCCTTACCTGGTGGGGAGTGAGCAATGGGCTGTTTGCAGCTCAATGCTTACAGGGTTAAGCCACAATGCTAGTCCAGACCAGCCACATCTTGTCAAATGTTCTTACAAATTGTCAGTGAGTGAAAATTTACTCCTGAGTAGGTACCTGTTTAATTCTAAATATAGGAAATAACTTATTAGTTTCTTCTTTGAAACAACGTTTTTATGCTGTTGACAATTATTACTACTTCACCTCACTAGCCCCCTTTTCTTCACTTCCTTATCCTTTTTACTCTTTCCCCTGCCCTGCCTTGGCCCTTGTCCTCTTCTCCCCAGCATTTTCACAAGGAGTTTGTCTTGGTTTGGTTTCTAAAGTTTCATCTACTCTTTATAACATTTTGGAAATAATGGCTAAAAGTTCTCCCTGAAATAGCTTCATCAAACTTTAAGTTTTAATAGGATTAATCTATAGTCATATAAAAATCCAATTGATTTAACTACTGTTTCAAACACTATTTTCCTATTCTGGCTTATGTTCTTGTCCTTTATTTACTGATATATCAAACAAATACTGTTTGTACATAACCTTTTGAAGGAACAATTTGTAATTAAGGAAACTAAAAATGGAAAAATGTTTTTGGGCATTCTTATCACACCCCAAAATCTGTTTAAGAAAACTTTAAAAAGAGGATTTTACTTTTGTGTTTCTAGTTGTTCTGGGGGAAGACAAGGCAGGGTAGTGCATGATCTCAGGTAAAATTGTAATTCATAAGGCACTGAGATCTGGGGTTGAGTTTCTAATTGGTAACTGGTGTCAATTGAAACTGTGAAAATCTGGGGTTTTTTGAGAATTAAACCCAAGTTAATTATTATCTTAATATTGTTCAACACTTTTCTCTGCTGTCAGTGTCAACTTTGCTGTCCCCATCCCCATTTTGAAAAGCTTTTTCACAATTACCTGTAAAAACAAATATCCTAATTTCAAAAAGCTTTATTCATCATAAACATGATATCAGTAGGCTAGATCAGGTGTTCTAGACCTGAGGAATTTGGTATAAAAGGCATTTCTGGTTTGATAGGAAATGCCTTTTAATATCATTGCTCTTATGTCATAAGGCACTACCTTAATAAGGCTAAAAATAACACTAACTTCATGATAATTGGATGGGTTACAACACAGGACTGCTTTAAACTCTTCCTATGGTGGGCAATCACAAAGCAGAGAAACAGAAAACACAAGAACCTTTTGGCAGAATGCCAGGATGCTGTAGCAGAGAAAAAACTCTCACAAAATGCAAGTTTTTGTATTTAAGTAGGAAGGTCAGGAGTCTAGAAGGAAAGGGTAGCAAGAAAATCTTGATATCTGTAGTGGTTTGAAAGCAAAACGAATGAGAGGCTCCAAGTCAGATATACAATTTAATAGGAAGAAGAAAAAAAGAATGAAATAACATAAATGCAATAATACAAAAAAACACAGACAGAGTCAGAATACAATCTGAGTGGGATGATGGGAGCAGTGATCCCATAGAAAGGTCTGGTAGCTCTGATCCTCTGGGAATCCAGTGGGTAAGGTCCCCCGTATTGTCCCAAATCCCCCAGATTATATCCAGGTGAGAATGCTTGGCTCCTCCCCCTGGGCAGAGAACCTCACAATGGGATAATGAGTCATACAGGGGGTCCTTGATGGCCCATTAAAGAGAGATAACTCCTGGAGGGAGTTACCTATGAGTCATGCAGCAGGCCATTAACAGAAGATCCATTAATAAAAGACCCATTAGCAGAAGACCCATTAACAGAAGACACCTTAACAGAAGAGGGAGGGGGGAATCTGGAAGAACAGTGCTTCAGCAAATTGGTTTCAACAGTTCATGAAGAGGGTGATAGAATACTTTGTGCATATCTTATACTACAACCCAGGACAATATCTTATGGTTCAGTGCATTGTCAGATTTCTAATTATGAGAACACAAAAAAACTCCTTAAAGAAAGAAAGGTAAACGATCAAAGTAGAATTTGTTGTCCTTAGCAACCAGTAGGGCACATTTCTTTCTTTTCTAATCTGTGTCATGGTCATTGAACAGACTACAGTAAGACTACCAAGGCAGCAGAAATCCTGGTTTATAATGTTTAAAAATAATGCAAATGAGTATAGACTGGAAATTGTGCAGTGCAATCCTTCCCTAGTAAATCTTCCATTACTGGGCATCAAAAGCATCACAAAAATCACTGAATTTAAATTTCCATGTCTGTATAGGTCACAGCATGTTCTCAATCTTTTAACGACATCAAAAGGAAAGATTGAAGGGCCTGCTCTATCACGCAAGGAACTTTGACAGAAATGTAAAATCTAATCCTCTTGCACTCATTATATTCCTATTCTCAACTAGACTCATCCACTGCAAACTCAACTGAGACATCCAAGTCTGCATTAATGGCACTAGTAGCCATTTCTGGTCATTGATTTTCAGATGTCCCAAGAAACATCTGTCATGATTAATTCTCTGAATTCTCTGAATTATTGGGTTCAAATCCATTTCCATATTCTTGAACTTAGAAGCCATCTAATAGAGGGAGAAAGAATGCTTTCCTATGGTTCTGCTCCTCCTATCCCCACCACATTATAATAAAACTCTAGGTAGTACAGAAAAGAGCGGGAAGAATGATCAGTGATGGAATGGTTCCATGGAAAAAGAAAACTTGAAAAGGGATGTGGAAAAGTGCTATAAAATCACTGTGGAGCAAGGGAAAGGTCAGGTGGCAAAGTCCTGCCAAAGAAGAGGAAAAGCTCTCAAAACTGAGGAGTAAGTAAGGTAGTGGGACTCCTTGCTGCAGGCTGTCAAGGAAAGGTGAAAAGGTGTTGGTGTAACATGACTAACTGAAGGCAGAAAAATCCTGATGTACTTCCAGAGAAATAGAACCCTTAGTACTCTAACTCCTACATTGTTTCTTCATCTGTCATATACGTGAAAGAAAAACTGTAAGCTACAAATGAGTATCATTCTACTGAAATCTCAGAATAAAACTTTGTTGCTGAAGAAAAATACTGATTGCTGTGAAAATGTGGGTATATATGTCTGTTAAGTCCGCCTGCTCATGTTGAAAAACAGACATAGTGAAATTGTGACAGTCTGGATTCAAATCATATGGGCTGACTTTACATGAGTTTTCTGGTCTTGGCCTGTCTAGAAGGAGCTCTTGTCATCCAAGCTTGCTAAAGGATAACCATGTGAATCTAGCAACTACTTGTTAATGTGTCAAACTGGCATCACATAACATGTACCACTCCAGTGTCAGAAGGAGAGGCTGTGTACTCAAGTCAGCACTGGAGATACTTAGCTTGGGGGTCTTTTAGGAGGATGGGACAGGGCTGGTAAAAAAGGCTTCCTCTACCAATGGAAAGCACACCCAAAGTATCATCTGCTTCTTAGCATCTTCCCCATAACCTGTCTTTGTGTGGTGCCAGCCTCAGCAGCTAGCTTTCCTAACTCTCCATGATGTTCTTCCTGCCTCAGGAGTAGTGGTGCCATGGAGGGAATGGCAGCAAATACACAAGTGATAGTTTTGAACAGTAGGAAGAAAAAAAGACAAGACATTCCTGTAAATTTTCAATACCATTTCAAAACAGAGGAACCAAGACTGACACAGAAATTCAGTCTTATATTTTAAATGCAGTCAGCCTGACACTTTACTGAGGATTAACAAAAAAAACCCCTTGATCATCATGCCTGTTAATAAACATAAATGCTAATGTTCTGTAATGAGCAACAATTCACATCTCTATACCTTGGCTATATCCTGACAGGAAAATTTATTTTGCAGTGTGTAGGGAGTTATATCAAGATGAAGTCATACAACACTTAGCAAGAAAATATTAAGCCTTCAGTAGTGTTTAAAAATACACTATATCCCACACATATGTTAATTTTATTTACATATAAGATGGCCAAACATTTTAAGACAACCCATCTCTGGGCAAAGTGATACGCATATTATTAAATCAATGTACACCTCTATCTAATACATAACTACTAAATGCATCAGTATATTTAATATTAAAATATCTGCATCTGTATTTGAATGTGTAATTAACCTCAAGCCTGCTTTACTTTCCACATGTATTGTTTGGAAGTGCCGGTTTTAATGGCAATACTTTCTTTAAAAGATCTGGGAAAATAGCTGTGGAGTCAGGTCCTACAGAGATTACAGAAATCTGTCTGAGGGATAAAATTTTGCTTAACGTCTCTTCAGTTATGCCTCTTATTTAGTAGTCACAGTTATGCCAAATGTCTTACTCTTTTTTCATCAGGGAGCAGATAATAACTCAAATGCCCCAGCCAAAACAAACTCTTTGAAAAGATTTTATGAAATCATTTCTCTTTGCAAATCCATAAAAATCACCTCGGACTCCTTATCAATAGAAAGGCTTAAAGAGGGTGCAGAAGTCATTGAATTATGATGTGCTTGTTTTAATGAAATTCCACTCCTGCTGGGATGTTCCCTGCAGATTTTCCATATTTCAGCATGGGAAAGGTTTGATGCTTTCCTGCCAGTGCCAAGAGTTAATTGAAAACATTTCAGGATAAATTCAGCTTGGGGGCCAACGCTCCCATTCCTTCATTATTCTTAACAATAATAGAGGAGTAATACAATTATTAATAGGCATGTTGTATCCTCTTAAAGTGGCAGTGTGTTTCTGAAACCGTGTCTTTCACATTCTTTTTCTTAAGCAAATCTGAAACACACAGAAGAATAGAAATCTCAGGAGAAAAGCAAGCCTGACTGGTATA
The DNA here is from genome assembly GCA_024734555.1 of Trochalopteron elliotii. Taxonomy (NCBI): domain Eukaryota; kingdom Metazoa; phylum Chordata; class Aves; order Passeriformes; family Leiothrichidae; genus Trochalopteron; species Trochalopteron elliotii. The sequence continues at coordinate 1,687,401 of JANPWX010019821.1, forward strand.
TACATACAATTCATCACTTTTTCTTCACAGTGAGTATTTAGCTATTGTTAAATATAGGTAGTTACTTAAAATTTAAAAACCAGAAAATCTAATAAAACAAAAATATCACTCATCTTAGACCATAATTCCCTAAAGGTCTTCATGTTTAAAGTCTCATCCCTGTGGGATATTAAATAGTTTCTTTGAAGATATGTATATCCTCAGAGTTATTTAAGGAAACTCAGAAAAGAGAAATGCAATTTTTAATAAAAATGCCATTGTTTTAAAGATTAAATTGGTTTTGAAGTGACATATTGTTCTTAGGATTTATGTCTTCAGTTTAATGAATCTAAAATAATGGGGTTTTTTTATGACAGAAGACATTAGATTGTCTTGGTGGCCTAGGGCTACTTATATGTTATCTTCCACAGCAAACAATTTATACTACAATATTGCACAAAATATTTTTCATTTTAGTCTTTTTTTCTCCTGACCCTGACTCTTCATACATTCATAGTAATTTTGTCAGTATTGATGCAGTCTTTATAACTAAATATTGAAACTCATAAAAGATACAAAGTTAGAGAATTATTTCCAAAATAATGTTTTCATTTATCTTATTTTCATTACACATTTTTATCTCTTCTCTGCACTACACCTCCCAAAGCAGACAACATAAAATATTAAGCAGCTCTAACTGTTTGCAGAACTATTTTGCCATAAAACTTCCTGACTAAAGAATCACAAAACCAGTCCAAGAAAATGGAAGTTACAGGATTCCTGCAGACTACCATGAGTCAAGGACATATTTGTACCATTTCAGAAGGCTCTACCTCCTTTACTACAGTTATTCCCCCTTCTCAAAAGAAGATCTGCTGGCAAAAGTCTTTGATAGGGTCCTTGCTCATTCTGGCAGCAAACATGATATTTAGAACTGCTCCAGTGCAGAAGACTCCCCAGACAGAATGAAGGTAATTTAACCAGCTTTTTGCACCCTGTCTTAATCTTGTCACGCAGAAGGACAGCAGGGGTAAAAGAGATTCAGGCTCAAATATTTTCAAAACAGCAGTGCACTACTGATAGCATTCTGGAAGACAACCGAATGGCAGGTCTATTTTAAAGCATTTCTATACCCCAGGACCTGAGTAGAATCAGGACAGGGTTAGGAACAGTTTCTGCCTCAGTTATCCGTACTGCAGAACAGATACATCTATGGAGTCAGAGCTAACAGTGTGTAACCATCTCCCTTGATTTACATAGCAGAGTATTAAGACAATGCTGGGTTTAAAATCTGGACTGAGAGCATCACCACACAATGTTTTCACTAGTTCTCTTAAGTGCAACAAGTTTTCCCTATAACATTAATTGAGAAAGTAAAATGTGCTCCCATAAATATCATAAAGGCAGATTTCAGCTAGCTTGCAGGACAGGATGTTTCTCAGCACTTGGCTGCTACAGCTTTTTTCCTTGTTTACTGCACATAGTTGTGAGAAAACCAGATGGTATTCTGACCAAAGTGTTCACAATGAGATCTGAAAAGAGTCAGAATAATTTCTGAATATAATGGGAGGGACTATATTCAGGCTCTACATGCAGCCAGAATGTTCTAAGATGTAGCCTAATACTGTCAAAAACTGAACCACTCAAGGTTTGAGCAGCCCCAAAGGGAAAAGATTTCACAGTTTCTCAGATTTTATATACCATTCTTATCTACTCCTTTTACAAATATATCCTCCCCATTCTAGCAATACCTTTTCCATAATAACATGTTCTTCAACACATCCAGGCTCTCAGCTTTGGTCACTTCAGTAGGTTTAAGTTCACTTCAGTAGGTTTTAGCCAACTTTTATCTACACTAGCCCAAATCCAAGTGTTAGCTTGTTGACTCATGTAAGTTTCATTTAACTAACTGAGTAATCTTTTCCTCTAAGTATAGAAAGAAAGCCAAAGGGTAAATTCTGACAACAGTTACACTACTGAAAACTCACACTACCTCTAACAGGAGTCAATGATTTGGAACTATGCAAATAAGGCTTTATGTTAGAGAAAGGTGAGATGTTTTGGACAAATTATTTGGCACATGTGTTCTTTCAGTTCTTTCTATAAAATTCACACTCTTGTATTGAATTTTCTTCCATGGCCTCAATTCCTGATACGCACAGACAAAGACATCTGTCTATACTGAACTTTGCCAGGTCCTATAGACTAATTTGCAAACGTGGTATAGACCTGAATACATTAATATGAAAAGTAGGATAGCCATAAGAGTTTCTGTGGACTGCTGCTTTACTTCCTGCTATAACATATTTTTACATGACATCAAAAATGCATGAATGGAATTAGAAGGACACCTATAGATTCATAGAATGGTTTGGGTTGGAAGAAAGCTTGAAGATCATCTAGTTCCAACACCCCTACCACAGGCAGGGAACTTTCCACTAGACCATAATAATCAAAGCCTCATCAAGGTCTTGAATGCCTCCAAGGCTGGGGAGTCCACAGTTTCTCTGGACAACCTGTTTCAGTGAATTACTACCCTTACAGTAAAGAATTTCCTCCTAATAGCTAATATAAACCTACCATCCTTCAGCTTAAAGCCATTCCTCCTCATGCTTTCATGACATGCCCTTGTGAAAAGTCCCTCTCCAGCTCTCTTGTAATTCCTCTTTAGGCACTGAAAGGCTGCTAAAAGGTGTCCTCAGGGCCTTCTCTTCTCCAGGCTGAACAACCCTGACTCGCTCAGCCTGTCCTCATAGAAGAGGTACTTCAGCCATCTAATCAGGTTAGTGGGCTCCTTTGGTCTCCTTCCAACAGGTCAACATCTTTCTTGTGCTTGGGATCCCAAATCTGGATGCAGTACCCCAGACAGAAGTACTCCAGTTAGGGTCTCAGAAGAGCAGAGTAGAGGGGCAGAATCACCTCTCCTGACCTGCTGCTCACACCTTGTCTGATGCAGCCTAGGACGTAGTTGGCTTTCTGGGCTGTAACTGCACACAGCTGGGTCATATTGAGCTTTTCATCCACCAACATCTCAAAGTCTTTCCTCCCTGGGCTACTCTCATTCCATTCCTCCAACAGCCTATATTTGTACTTGGGATTGCTCTGACCCAGGGATAGAACCTTGCATTTGGCATTTTTGAACCTCATGAGGTTTGTTTGCATAGGCCCACCTCTCCAGTCTGTCAAGGTCCCTTTGGATGACATCCTTTCCCCTGGGTGTGTTGAGTGCACCACTCAGCTTGGTGTCATCAGCAGACTTGCTGAGAGTGCATTCAACCCCCCCGTTCATGTCACTGTGAGAGATGTGAACAGTCCCAGTCCCAACACTGACCCCTGAGGATGCCACTTGTCACTGCTCTCCACTTGGACATTGAGCCATTGACCACAATTGCTTGAGTGTGACTATCCAGCCAATTCTTTATCCACTGAGTACTCAATCCATCAAACCAATACCTGTCCAGTTTAGAGACAAGGATTGTACAGGACAGTGTCCAGTGCTTCCCACAAGTCCAGGTACATGACATCTTCCCTTGTCTACAATATGGCCCTGTCATAGAAGGCCAGCCACCAAGTTAGGTATGATTTGCCCTTAGTGCAGCCATGTTGGTTGTCACTAATCACCTGATTATTTTCCATGTCTCTCAGTACAGTTTCTCCTAGCATAGAAGGAAACTCCATGATCTTGCCATGCACTGAGGTGAGACTGGCTGGCCTTTAGTTCCCTGGGCCTTCCTTATTTCTCTTTTCGAAAATGGGGCTTATATCACCCCTTTTCCAGTCAGCAGGAACTTCATCAGACGGACATGATTTCTCAATTATAATGGGCAGTAGCTTAGCCACTTTGTCAGCCAGTCCCCTCAGGAGCCTCGGATACATCTTATCAGGACCCACGGACTTGTACACCTTCAGGTTCCTTAGATGTTCTTGAGCCTGATCTTCTCCTGCATAGGGCAGCTCTTCATTTTCCCAATCCCCGCTCTCCCCTTCTGCATGTCAGGGGTTTTGGCTGGAGCTCTTGCTGCTGAAGACTGCAGCTAAAAAGTCATTGAGTACATCGGCCCTTCTCCATGTCCTGGGTAACCAGGTCTTTCATATCCCTCCTGAAAGGAGCCGCATTTTACCTGGTCTTTTACTGCTGATGTGCCTAAGGAAACTTTTTTTTTTTGTTACCCTTGATGTCTCTGGCCAGATTTACAACTGCCAGTGCTTTAGCTTTCCTAACCATCTTCCTGGCTGTTGGGACAATTTCTTTATACTGCTTCCAGGCTACCTTGCCCTTTTTCCTTGCTCTGTAATCTACCTGTTTGTGTTTTAAATTTGTCCAGGGGCTCCTTGTTCTTCCATGCAGGCCTCCTGGCACTCTTCCCTAATTTCCTCTTTGTAGGGATCCAGTATGTCAGAATGGAATACATCTTCAGCTACTATCACTCCATGAATCATCAGTGGATGACTGGAAACTTGTAGTGCTTGTATTTATTCTGTTTAAACCACCTAACTTCCTTTATTTTTTAAACAATTAGAACTAGTGGAAGCCAGATATACACTCTCATATGCACTATAAAGTAGTAGCCGATTGCATTATTTTAGTATACGACATTATAAACAGATGTGTCTTGCTTTTCCATTACTAGACTACATATAGCAAGCTATGTTTATTTACATGAGGATGTGTGTTTTTTGACTACACAGAGCACCATAATCTCTCAGATTGTTAAAAATACAAACTGTGTCTGCATTGTCTATATTTGCATGTAGATATAAGGGAGAAGGTTCAGCTGAATTTTATTTCTATTGTTTCAAGGCAGCAAGATACTGCAGCCAAGAACATATTTATAAACAAGTATTTCTCTCTTGCAAAAGAAAGAGATGTCCCTTCTGCATTCCCAGTTTCCTCCAAATTTTTTCCTACTCTTATCTTTCCCTTTCCAATCAAACTGTCTGTTTTTCAATTCATAAGTGTTACTCTTAGATGGACACTTTCTTTTTCCTCACTATATTCCATTATATTTCACTATTTCCCTTGTGTTATACTTCCTCTGTTCCTCTTCTCTTCAAGTCCTGAACTAAATCCTACGTTTCGGTCTCCATTCTCCTCCTAAACTTCCCCTTTGACCCCTTTTCAACTGTGTCAATCCTCTCTAGCCTTGTGGGCATGTGTAAGAGCTACCTTCTCTCCTCAATCGCCATGCATCACAACCTCCATTGAAATATGCCATATGTATACTTGAGCATGACCTCATTCTACATCTACCTAGGGAGCCTCTTGGATTTCTCATCATCAGGTCAACATTAAAATCACAGTATAATAGAAATTTATCCAATGGGACCTCCAGAGATCATCTACTTCCCAACTTTTTCCAGAAGCTGTATTCCAGCCAACACTAGAAATCAGCTGTATCTCTTGCTAGCCAAATCTTGGAAACATCAAACAATGGAGGTGACAGGGTTTCTTTGGAAAACTTGTCTCAGCCCTGCACTACCTCCTTCACCTCCCAGCAAAGTTCTTCCTAATGCTCAGTCTGAACCTACTGGCCACAGTCTGTGCCTGCTGCACCTTGTCATACCTTCTTACACTACTGAGGAGAGTTGGGCCCTGTAGTCTTTACAAAAGGTTTTTTCCCATGGTATAGGGTGCCATTAGGTTCACTTTTCAGTTGGACTGAAGTTCAGCTCCCTCATCTTTTCCCTGTTGGTAACAAACTATAGCCATTCTGGCAGCCTTCTAGTAGCCCCGAAAGTTTCTCAACATCCTTCCTGAACTTGCGAGAGGTGTGGTCTGAAACCTGGATACAGTGTTTGAGGTGCACTGTCAGGAACTGCAAGAACATGGGCATGATAGCTTTCTCCTCCGTCTTCTAGAGACTGGAAAAAAGTCATTTCCAGAGCTAAATATTCATCTTCTCTCCACACTACTCTTACCTTCCGGCTGTGCCAACATTACTAAAGACAGACAGCTTTATTTCTGTATTCCCCCATTATTTTCAATCTGTGTCTCAGCTAACTTCTTGATATTATTTTGGAGCTTCTGTTTCCTTATTAGCAAGTACACTATCAGTTCTCCAAAACTTCTCTATGTAACAGTCATCTCCTCTTCCTTACCCTTTCTTCCCACCCATTCAAAATACCACTTTTGAACGTGGATTTTTCTTTATATAGACTCTGTATAATTTTATTAATGTATTTTTATGTTTCCTACACATCACACTTCACCTCATGACCATCCCTACTAAACCTCAGTCTATTTCCTTACTCTAAGGTGTTCCTCTTTTCCACCCCCCGATGTATGTCCAAGGCATAATATTAGCACTATTATCTCTGTGTGTTAACAAAAATCTCTCTTTGTGCACATTCACCTTCTACTATAATATTCACTTGGCTCATAATAAATTCATGAAAAAAAGAAACTTTAAAGAAAAGGGAGGCTTGTCAATTACTATTTTGATTTTGAGCACCAAACTCTCATCACTAGCAGTAGCTGCATAAATCATCCTTCTTCATTGTTTTGTTTTTATGCCCTTCAGTTACATTTGCACTGGTTGAATTTTGGAGGTAGATATCCAAAATATTAGCTGAAAGCTTCCTCAGAAAGCAAATCTTTCCCACATCCTTCCCTGCAGTTCCTCTTTAAGAGGTGTCAGCATGGCTGAGAGAATGAAGTGGCTCCACATTGTTTGCCTGAACTATTATGTGTTTAACATTTCCATAACAAAAGTGCCACTCGACTTCTCCCCGATTAATGCAGCTCGAGGGCTCTTGTCCCCCTTTAATAAAACATTGTTGAAATCATTTATTTAGAGCCCCTGGTTACTAGTGGGAGAATGACCATCTTTGTGCCAAAATATAGTGTATACAGTCCACTATTTTGTAGTAGATCATTCTGTTATTTAAGAAATTGATTAAATGGATGTCTTAGAAAGTATTTATGCTAATAGCACATTACTTATGTCATTCAGTCAATGTGAGCCTTTTCAACTGTCTACTACAGCCAATGCCTCAAGTAAAATACAGTAACTTTCAACTTTACTGCTTACAAATCTGTATCTCAGACATGAAATCATTGCTCTTCCCATTTGAAAATGTTTCCTGTTGCAGAACTACCTACTTTTCCTAGGACTTGCAATGGGTATGTTACAACAGGCAGTGTGGAAGTGTGTGAAGTTATTATTGCAGACACGAACAAAATCGATTGATGGTCTAAAATTTTTTTGGTGACATTTGAAGACTATGCAACTCCAGTCACTCAAGAAGCATTTTCCATTACTCAAATGGTGACGATTTTTTGTTCCAGTACTTCTTATATGTGCACTTTGGCTCTTTTGGAGTACCTCTCAAACTCCAGTGTACTCAAAAGAAAAAACAAACCAAAAATCAAGTACTAGTTTTGCATCACATTGAGATGTCTTGTTCCCTACCTGTAAAGCTGCCTGCAGCCACCTTTGCAGTCCTGTCTAAGATAGACACTATAGGGGCATATCTGTAGCGAGAGATCTGGTAGACCAATAGCTTTTAGGAGGAGTGAAGATTCTAAGTAAAATCCATCATGCTTTCCAATGTGGCCATGAAAAGGCTTGGCCAAACCAGAGCTTTGCTTATGGTTGTTGTAAGGCTTCATTTCATAACAATTTTAAAGTTATGTATGCCTGTCTGTCTACATTGGTGTATATTGTTGAAAATAAACAGAGACCTTATGTTATGTCCATTGTGATTGTATACAAAAGATTTGCTCTGTGCTTGGGTGATCAGTGAAGCTTGAATCTCCCCCTATTTACTGTATGGTCACTGTCAGTTCAATGAACTGCCTCCCTTGTTCTCCACCATTGTCCCACACTCCCTTAAACATTTGTCACTGAAGTGCCTCCAAAGACAAATAAACTGTCACCCAGAATTCAAACCTGGTAACTGGGAATGAAAAGGGATCTACTGGATTATTTTACATGAAATGATGCAGAGTTCCTTCTTCCCTTGGAAGAGATAGCTTGGACAGGACTTCAGCAGAGAGCACTGCTAAATAGCCAGACAAATGAGAGACCTTCCTTTCCTGTGAAAAATCTCCCTGTCAGGAAAGGTGAAGTCTTTCCCTTGCTTAAATCTGTTCTTGCTACATCACTTGACATTTCAAGATTTCCATTTGTCTGAAAATCAAGCAAAAGAAATAAGGATTTGATGGACATCAGCATCTGCACAGGCTTATTTGGCTGGGACAAATAGCAACACGGGCAGCCATTCCTGCTGGAAATCGTGCTGACTCTAACTAAACAACAAAACCCAGAGCTACCTCCTTATGGAGAGGAGCTCACAGGACAGAATCAGCTCAGCTGTATTTATTGCACAATAACTTAAATTAAAACAATCCACTTCTTCTGGAGAAGGAAGCATAGAGATGAGCCTTCCCAAGCCTAGTGGTGCTTGGTGTTGATTTATTCCAGGCAGATGCTTTCGACAGGAGCCTGTAAAATTAAGTCTTGAGTTTATTGTAGCAGTTAATTATCAGTCCTTTTCTAGTGCTAATGTCTTTACTCCTAAATGAAGAAAAATAAAGGCTTTTAGATGCGACTTAATTTTTCATCAACAACTAGTTAAATAGTCCTTGTGGGTGCTAACTGTTGACAAACTGAAAACATGTTTCTGGTCATCTGTGCAAGAAGTATTTAAGATCATCCTTACCCCATTGTGAACTCAGCACTTGTAAAGAAAGCTGACTCTATTTACAAGTCTCACCCAACTACTCTGTCCTCCTCCCGAAGAAACAGTTTCCAGCTTTGTTTTAACAATAAGCTTACTCAACCGTTCAGATGACTTTAAAAACAAACTTCAGATCATAGCCGAACACCATAGTCATACACTTGTTTGGTATCACAACTATTTGGGGTTGGCTTATGTGTGTGCACGCGCACTTATGTGCATTTATTACTGGGCAATATAATCAAATTCACACCCTAAAGAAATAATAAAATAATCTTTCATTGAAATAACTAACCCAGAAGCAGGGATTTCTAATTTTGTTGATTTATACAACAGACGGATGTGGATTTGTGCTCTGTCAAGATCTGGTAAGATGAAAAAGACACTATCTTGCTAATCTGTCGCCCCCTCAGTCAAAGTTTATTTGTGGTAGCTTTTAAACTTCTGACTTGCCTTCCAATTATAGCCTTTAAAACGAAAAGCTTTAAATAAACACCATGAATAGAAGATAAATAAACTTTTTTTTTCTTTTTCTTTTTTTGTGAGTGCCTAGCTTGACGCAGTCCAAACTCAAATCCCTAGAGGACTGAGCTCTCTCTTTTGTGTTAATGTTTAAAAGATTTTCCAGTGCCGGAGTTTATTCCTACTGCAAACATTTCTATTTACAAGGTCAAGTGTATCAGCACTCGACACAGCTTAAGAGTGTAATTATTTATCCAAGGGCGTTTGAGTGTAGATCAGTAGCTCTGGCAGCAAACCAGGCTCCAGCACGATGCAAAGCATCTCCTAAGCACAGTATTACAAGATCTAGTAATTGCTGATCCCTTCAGCGTGTTTACTTTTGCATTCTTCGTTGTGGGAGAAGGCAGGCTGAATAGCAAACTTTGCGTTTTGTTGCAGCTGCCTTGATGCGTGCGCCCCTGCCCGCGCGAAGCGAAGCCTTTTTCGAAGCGCTTGCCGCCTCTGAGTGATGTATTTCTCACCACTTGTTTGCACGCCTAGGAGCACTTCTACAAGCGCCAGCGAGAGCAGCGTGCCTGCAGGAAGGAAGAGCGGTGCACCAGTAATTCTACACGTATATATACAGAAGCAGTGTCCTTGGATTGCTTTACTCTCTTCTGGCACCGGCAAGTTACCATGCCAACGCATTATAAAATCAACCACTCATTTAAAGAAGTACTTTCAAAACTGTATTTACTTCTTGCACGTAATTATCCATTAAAGTAAGAATAGCAGTAATTTACATCTATGTGAAGTATTACAGGCAGACACAGATTTTTTTTTTTTGACTGTTTTTTGGTTTGTTATTCTGTGGTTTGATCCCCGCCTCTCTTCCCCCACCCCCACATCTCGGGTGCTGAGAGTTCAAGTGTCCCTGGAAAACAATTTCACTGCATTCATTATTTAAAGCTCTTTCTTTACTAATTTACACGTTTAGAAAATACAAAAAAGCCATACATATTTAAAAGACAGGCCTTTTTTACACCTTCTATAAAAATACAATGTTTAAGGCAGCTCAGAAATGCGTTTATACAATTCTAAAACGTTCATAAAGTCTCTCCAAATAAGAAAGTTAACTTTCAATCTGTAAAATTTGATGTTCTAGAGAATACTTCACTTAATCACTGTTGCTTGTATCCCTTTAAACATAAAGTGAAATCTGTACCTTTCCAAAAACGAATAGCAAATGCAGCTACCTGGCAAATAAGATGTGGAATTAAAACTTTTTATTATTTTTTTAAATAAATTATCCCCAAAGCATACAATTTATAAAATTCTATATACAATGAAGAGCGACTGGTAACAAATCCCAGTTTTAAATACTTTTTCTTATATAAGATTTACCAGAGGTCAGCACCCTGATATGACGAGGCAATAAAACTTTTCAGGATATTTGTACATACATGTTCTCGAGTTTAAAAGTGTCTTTCAAAGATGGCAGTGCAGAGCTCTTTTAAAACAAAAGTTGCATTGTTCAGTATAGCCAACAACTCCGAAACAATTTTTTTTTTCCTAATGTCGCTAGGTTACAGAGGAAGAGACGGCTGCTGGCACGCTTTTGTTATAGGGAATATGTGTGTGCAAGAGGGAGTGCTGTAAACCACCGAATTTATTCAGTCTGCTTTTTCCCTAAATTTAATGGCAGATGCGGCGTAGGCCCCTTTCGGGCACAACTGCATCAGGAAGAGCGAGATGGAGCTAATGATAATCAAGTTGCTGACTAACTAGTACGGCAACGCTTTGGCAGCAAGTTTGGGTTGCTCACCTCTTACTAACCTTCATGTCAAAACTCTTAAAAGACCCCCAGTACCAGCATGCCACGACTCCCCGTATGTCCCGGGGGCGGCTGGCGGCCTCGCCCGCAGTCTCCGTCAGCCGCTCCGCTCGCTGGTAACACGAAGGCAGGGTGGCAGTAATTGCATAGTGCACACTCGAGACCAACACCCGAAACATGAGCGGCCCCTGCGCTCCGGCCACCGCTCCAGCGGCCGGCTCGCAGCGCCGGGCCGGGGGAAGGGGTCGGCTGGGGGCTGCGGGCAGCAGCGGAGGCAGACTGGTACTGGGGGTCTTTTAAGAGTTTTATGAAAATCACTTATACGGATTCT